>OY856186.1:330625727-330788810 GCA_963693315.1 Diogma glabrata | reverse complement strand
GTGTGAAATTGATATTGGATCTGCAGCAGTCGTTGCATGTTCACGTAGCTCTTCCGCCCAATTCTCTCCGCGGAAGTCCACACCTCTCAGCAGACACTCGATTGCCAATTCAAAGGCCTCCAAACAATAAAATGGAGGGTCTGTGTTTAAATAATTTGACATTATTGTGTAAAAATAAAATGTAATAACCAGGAAAACCTCAAATTCGACAAAGTAGACAACACCCACAACCAAAAAAATCCCAAGAATGCAAAGCGAGATAAGAGGATTATTATATATTTCGCCCGGTATAATTTGTCCGATGGGTAATACAAAAAAACCAACGCAACCGAAAAACGTGAAAACGAAAGCGAAAAGCGAAAATCAAATCTGGCGATCCTTTACAGTGATCTACAATATTTACCTAAAAATTAATTTTTTTATGTTTTTGTAACTATCAGTTTTATTATTTATTTAAGTTTTATATTTTTATCCTTTTCGTTTTTTTGTTTTTTGACTTAATATAATTACTAAATCTATTCTATTTTGTGTGGACAGTATTTATTTACTTAATTAAAAAAATTTTTTTTATTGATACAACGTTTTTGTTTTTTTTTTTTAAATTCTTAAAAGCGCGGATTAATTAGCAATTTGTTTGGTCAAAGTCACAACACAAATTTTTTTAAAAGTAATTTTTGACAATGTTAGCCTCTCTGGTGTATTAGCGAACTGTATGATGTGTTTTCGATGACATATGAAGGCCAGAGAGACGAACAAGCTTATTTTGAGAGACAACCACAAGTAGTCTCGTACAGCAAACTGGTTGATACGATGATTAGTTTTTAAAATAACATTGATAAAAAGCGATGATTGTGAATGATGATACGATCCAAACAATATAGCCAGTCAATATAACAATCAATAGAAATGATGAATTGATGATGCTCAATGAATACAGCCAATCAAATAGAAGCGATGAATTGATGATATAATTCGATCAATGTAGCCAATTGATATAAACGATGATATGTCATACAATTAATAAAAGCGATGAGTTGATAACATCCGAAGAATACAGCCAATTACTATAGCCACTGATATATCATACAATTAATAAAAGCGATGAGTTGATGACATCCGAAGAATACAGCCAATTACTATAGCCAATGATATGTCATACAATTAATAAAAGCGATGAGTTGATGGCATCCGAGGAATACAGCCAATTACTATAGCCACTGATATGTCATACAATTAATAAAAGCGATGAGTTGATGACATCCGAACAATACAGCCAATCAATATAGCCACTGACATATCAAATAATTCAGTAGAAACGATGATCTGATAATATATTTAATAGAAGCGATGATCTGATGATATATTTCACAGAAACGATGATCTGATGATATCCAAAAAAATATAGCCAATTAGTATTTAGTATAGCCAATGTGACATATCATATAATTCAATAGAAGCGGTGATCTGATAATATATTTAATAAAAGCGAAAATCTGATAACATCCGAACAATGCAGCCAATTAATATAGCCACTGATATGTCCTACAATTTAATAGAAGCGATGATATGATGCATTTTATAGCCACTAATAAACGCGATGATATAATAACAATGATAGTACAGCTACTTGCATCTGCAAAAACAACATATTAATCAATTTACACATAAAGTGTCGACAAAACAACATGGAACGAGCACTTAAGTTTATCCAGCAACACTTACAAAACTAGTACGAAAACATGGCGTGGTTCATGGAAAAGACAATCAAAACCACGATCCAGATTTATTATTTATTTTTCAACTTTTAAAACTTTACATCTTGGACAAACTATTTATACAACCATTGCACAAATCAATAAATTAATTTATTTTTAATCTAAAACACAATAAGTTGAAGCCATTAGCTTCTAGAACTTCAAAACAGTTTTTACTGTTAAAAATTACTATGTTGTTTCTCTTTTCAAAGTCACAACCCAGTCTTCATTAGGGCTCGTAAAATACTCGAACACTAAGTACCCGGGTATCGAGTAGTTATTTTACTCAAATACCCGGGTACCCGGGTAACCCGGGTATTTGGATAATTAAAACAAAACGAATTTCAATAGTTCATTTGCACATATTTAATTCAATTACTATTTATATTTATGTATTTAATTCAATTAATTTAATTCTTAAATATATGTTAAACGTTAAATGAAATCAAATTTTATAATAATATAACATTTACTATAACTTTTTGTTTATAAAATAGTATTTTAAAAATATTAAGCCGTTGAGTGTGGAAGGAGCTAACGAACTGCGAATTTTGGTTAATATATTACAGGCTACTGAAAACACCCGTTCGCATGCCGTTAATGTGTAGAATTTATAGTAAGCAGTGAAGCGTACAGATTATCTTACATTTGGTTTCGCTTACCCCCCCATTTGTCTCCATAAATCGAAGGGATTGCTCAACATTTAAATTTTCGCTTTTGTCTTTGGTTTTAGTTATATATGATGCAAGACAATGCTGTAGCTCATTATATACTGATGTTTGTTCCCGCTCTCTATCAGAAGAGCTTGAGCTTTGATCTGCAACTCTGATGTTGTTTTCATTCGAGTATAGACGTAATATTAATTGATGAGCAAGCTACTTTGTAGAAATTTTTGTTGCGTAGCTTAACAACTCATTGCCTTTTGGAAAAATGCCATGATGCAAATATAACGATAATTAATTTTTGATTTTTGAGATCAATTAAACTCAAGTAAGTAAAGAAGTAATTGGAATTTTTTCAATTCAAAGGTATTGTTTGAAGTTTCTCAGAAAAAAGCTCACTTTACATTTTTCGTGTTTCGGTTGGGATTTGAACCTACCTCGTGCCCCGTGCCCGGCTCTAATCCTTGGGCAGACACGCTATCGATTACGCCGTTGAGGCGATGACAATTTCAAAGTTGAAACTTCTTCATCACTTATTTATTTTTACTTAAGCTGAATTTTTTCCACTGTCATTAGACTCCCTATTATGGAAATATTTTTACATTATATGGCAAATTTTTTTTTTTGCATTAAATTTCTAGACAATACGTTGTGTGAATTCATAGAATGGGGAACATTTCTATTCTAATTAACATCCTAAGTCACGATTGTATTGATTGTTGCAGTCATTATTGATTGTTTCCAATGATAATGTTATTATATCCTTTTGTCAACGTCCATCAACTTCGTTTTTCAAAATTTTAAATAGTTCACGAGAAAGAGGTGTACTAATCTCGTTTATTTTTTTAGTACGAGTAAAAGTTTACCTTCAGCTGTTATAAGGGTGGCGTTTTCTTTTCTCAATTCTTGTGCTGCTAGCATAAGCGGTTCGAGAATAAATGAGATTTCTTTTAATATTTCTAAATCGCATTCGTTCATTTTGTCAGCGCCTAGCTCATCGAGTGCAGTATTAATGCATTTTTTAATTTAAAAAATTGATTTATTGCTGCAATGAGCGTATTCCACCGTGTTTTACAATCTAAAATTAGTTTTAACTTTATGCCTTCCTGAACTTCTACGTGCTTTGATAAAATGTTAGTTCTTACTGCCATTTAGTTGCAATACATTAAAATAATTTTTTTTTACTGTTTTTAAACATTTTAATTATAAAAATAAAATAAATTAAACAATCGGAAAATAACTGTAGTCGTTTGTGGGAGTTTATGTTACTCATGAATCTGTCAAGGATCTGCATTTTAAGGCGATAGAAGTATTTCTAAAAAATCTAGATTCATTCATTTTATAAATCTTTTTTGGTTCAATTGGTCGCTAAAACGCCCCTTTTACTTACAAGCTTCGTAACTATTTGACTGCCTTAGCTGATTTACGAACTTATATCTAAAATACTACAGTACAACATATATTTTCTGAAATTATTTTTTGGACAAATGAGCAAAAGCGACAGTGAGCGTCATAAGAATTTTTGTTTTTTTATTACCCGGGTACTCGAAGCTATTACCCGGATATTCGAGTAGTAAAATTTTTGGTCAAATACCCGGGTACCCGGTTATCCAATACCCGAGTATACGAGCCCTAGTCTTCATAGAGTGATTAATGAGTAAAAGTCACCACACAAATTGAGCGTCACTTTTTATCACTGTAATCTTCCAGTTGTTTCCCTTTACAAAGTCACAACTGGAAATATCGTGTTACCTTTTTTTTTATTTGGTTGACAGTAACAACACGAATGAGACTGATGTTATGATGGAGACTTATATGCACCACATTGTCAACCTTATCTCTTCTGTTACTACATCCATCTCTTGATCCGGCATATTAAAAATTTGAATGTTCAGCACTTTTTTACCCGGTAAATGGCTGACATTTTAATAGTGCAAGAGTTCAACAATAGGTACAGACAAATCTCCGTCCACTATAACTTATGTCAAAAAACGTCAAAGTTTGTTTATATTAAAAAAAGTGACAATATGAATATCATTTTGGGTAAGTTTTCTTTTTCTCAACAAATTATTATAAATTTAATTCTAATATGTTTTTTTCCTTTATAATTTTTATGCAAATCAATGTAAAAACTTGCAAATGAATAAAAAAATCATTGAAAGATCAGTGCAAATCTTTACATTGCTATGTAAATACCTAGTCACAACAAGATGACATTTCTTTAAATCATCAAAAAAAACTTCACCAACAGTTCAGACATTTCAGGTAAGTATAAATATTGAAATTCGCTCCAATCAGTAGTTTAACCAAATCCATCGTAAAATTTATTATGTTCAACAGTGAGTTGAAATTTACAAACTACAAAGAAGGCTGCTGTACCGAGAAAGATTCAGGTAAATATTTAATTCAAACAAAATATTAAGTTTGTGTTTACTCTAATTTATTTTCTTTTTAGGATATAGTGATGCTGCATCTCAATTGTAACAAAGTAGCACTAAGGCTCTCTCTTGCCAAAACAAGTGTTGCATTTTTATTAAAGCTGTCATGTGCCTCATTTGATGTTAACTTCATCATCTTCAGTATATTGAACCATATATAAGTCTGGAAAGCAAAAGAAATAATAAAGTGAAAGTTGATATTTAAACAGATCTTTGTCTAGTTTTACCCTCAACACTATCAGTAGCGTTACCAAGAATAGTTGACGTTTCTTTTTTAACAATATGATTAGAAGAGCCTTGTTTTGCGGTATTTTTTTACCTTTTTTTTAAGTAGAGTTGATTGCTCTTCTACTACTAAAATAACAATTAAAAATTATTAATTCAATTAATTTAAGATTTGTAAAATTATATTACATATTACTATTAGTGAAATATGAAAACATACCTGCATTAAATTTCTGTTTTGGGACAAATTTTGTAAGACTGGTCATTATTGAAGTGTGTGTGGTACCGGTATCAAAATAAATTGTGCTCCGAATGGTAACTGTACAAATTTAAATTGAAATCGACTGAGGTTGTAAAATTGATTTCTTCAGTCTCATCATCTTCTTCACTATTATCTTCATCAGAATTCTGGTTGTCAGATTCATTACACTCACTGCCCGATACATTTGAAATCATTTCTCATTTGCGGTGAACATCACAAACTGCTAAATATATCCCATGCGCATAACAAAATAGGTGCTCCATCCCGCTTAATCTCACAAATTTTTTCATTACTGATGCACCGTCAGTCACACTTGAAATTATATGCTTCTTTGTAGATAAATTAAATTCGGATAATTTACCTTCAACTATATTAACAGTTTTTTCAACACGAAGGGACCCAAATATTCGAATCATGTCCAAGTTCCAAATCTTAGTTAAAAAATGCACATTTAAATTGAAACAGCGACGATTATTTATAGATGTGTACTCGTCCTTCGAAATAGAGAATCTTGAGCCACCTTGAATTTGCATGGCCAATTCCTTAACTACTACTTGTTTTGCTATATGGTATTAACTTTTTACCATATTCATTACATGTGAAGGGTTTGTTTTGCTGGACTTTTATACACAAAATTTCCACTCCAATTCTTAAAGAAAATTAATATGCGGGGTGCGATCATCCCCACCCCACACAAATCCAAACCTAGGAATCGCTTAAATAAGTTTAACCTAACCTGACATTTCAATAATTAAAATTTTAAAACTGTTAATAATATATATAAAAATATAGAGAAATACAAACTTGTACCTTAGATTATATGGTGTTGATAGATGTATTTCAAGGTATTGTTCACTTTCGTATACAGTAATCCCTCCGACTGCGCGGTAGTTCCGTTCCAGAAAAACAGCGCGCAGTACAAAATCGCGCAATGTGAACTCTATTTTGTATGAAAATGGGGGGTTCGGTTCCAAATTTTGAAAAAAATTGAAAAAAAAAATTAATTTAAAGTTATAATTAAACCAAAATGAATATATACTGCCTGAAAAACATGTATTACTTCAACAACTTTTAAAAAAGAAAACACTTCATAAGTTAACAGATAAATTAACATAAATAACATTTCAAAAAACAACTTAAATTTACAAAAATTATATCAATAATCTGAATTTGTTTAGAATATTCAACCTTTACTGGCTTGAAATTGAATTTGATCTATATTGAACGTTCCAGCCACACAGTTAAAAATAAACTGAATATGTAATGCAAATTGCTACATATATGGGCCATTCTTTTACAAACCGAACATCTTTCTGACCGACACATATTTGATTTGGCTGAAATTTTAAGGCTTTTATATAGAAAAACTTCCAAATTCTCATTTCCCAAGAAAAGAAAGATATACGTGCTCGAGAATTTTTTTGGGTTCGAAAATGGAGCGTTTCTAAATTTCGAGGATTTCGTGATTTTTGGCTTGAAGACTTATTTTCAAAGATTCATAACTTCGGTTTTGGTAATGATAGACATTTTTGTCTGTTTTATTTTAAAGCTAAAAGATGAACTTAAAAAAAAAATTGTTATCTACAAAAATTATTAACAAATTCCTATGTGTAAACAGTTTAGCAATAAGTCAGACACTTTCTCTCTGACATCTGCAATTTTGCTCTCTCGTGTACGAGGAGCATTAGAAATAAATCAATTTATCGAGCGCGGAAAGATAAAAATTCCATAAATTTTTGTTGTCCCGCGCTGGATAAATTAATATATTTCTAACAGTAAAACTAATTTCTCCCTTAGTTAAAAACACGTTTTTCTTGAAAATTGAACGTAGAATACGTAGGGCAATCACTAAAAATCGATTTTAACATTTTATTTGTTTATAATAATAGGAATTTGCTAATAATTTTTATTGACTATACTTTTTATTAAAATTCCATCTTCTTACTTTAAAATAAAATAAAACAAAAGCTTACTATCATTAATAGAACCGAAGTAATGAATTTTTGAAAATAAGTCATCAAACCAAAAATCACAAAATTTAGATCGCCTCTATTTTCCAAAAAAAAAATCCCCGAACACGTATATTTTTTTCGATATCATACCAGTAAAAAATTTTTAAGCCAAATCACAAATCCGTCGGTCAGATTTTGTTCAAATCTGTACGATATTGTAAACAAATGACCCATGTGGGAAATTTAATTTTTTTTTTTCATTTTAATTTTACGAAATTCACCTACATATTCTAAAAAAAATTTTAAACGTCGCGCAGTGTGAAATTTTAATCGCGCAGTGCGAAAATTAGTATTGAAAACTCATCTCGCGCAGTGGAAATCGCGCAGTTAAAACCCGCGCAGTCGAAGGGATTACTGTATGTTGAATGTTGTCACATCAGCGACGTCTTGATTAGTTTGATGGTTAATTAAATGATTTATTATTATCTTGGGATACGAGTATCATATTCCTGTTATATTTATTCTTAAGAAATGGTACACTAAGTTCAAATGAAAATAAATTATGTGATTAACACCTTGGTGTTATTTTTAAATATTTATTTATTTTAAACAGTTTTTAATTACAAATTGAACAACCTATGTCGGTTTTAAAATGTTTTTATATGCCAACTAAATTTTATGTTTTATCTTTACTGTATATTTACATAATGATAATATTTTTTTTTTTTAATAAAAAGTGCTGTGTAGTAGGAATTGCAAAATGTGTCACAACAACATATAGATACCTTTTAAGACCTTATAGGTCCCACAACAACATGCGTCTTGAGGTATAGGTGGACGCTTTTTTTAAAATCTTTGTGGATTGAAGGCGCTCGAGACTATTGATTCGGCAAAGCATTCCATTTGTACGATCTACGCACAAAAAAATCCCTTTGTATTTTATTACTATGACAGTGAGTAATCTCTATAGTCCGACCGCCTGCACAAACCGATTGACGAGTCAAACGGGGAAAAACATACGTCTGAGGCATTATAGACCTGATTTCATCCGATAATGATAATAAAGTTTAAAAAAAAAAACATTTGGAAGTTTTATTAAACTTTTAAAATAATTTTTATTTTATTTCAATGTTTCTTGTTTAGAAACCAAAAACCGAATGAATTTTTATTTTTGTTTAGAAAATGTCGTCGACTATTTTTTTTTTAACATGCTATAGGGTGTGTCACTTATAATTTTTTTTCCCTATTTCGTTTTTGTTAGGTTGTTTGTTTTATAAAAAAATAAAGGTCTATAGGGGTGAAACTATTTTTGATTATCGTTGCTTATGGTTGAATAAAATAAATTCGTTTTTTACGTATTAATAGGCATTACAGGTTTTTCAGCAATATCATGCCTGATAAAGACAAGGTTTTTCTTATATATTCAGATTTTGCAATACTATTAATAGAAAAGCCATCGACAGTCACCAATTTTGAAACAATTTCTTCTCTAGATTCCTGTTTTATAAATGACGTAATTTTACGTTGAACTTTTCTAACTTCAAAATCTGCGTCTTCATTTGATTTTTATGTTTAGTTCAATTTCCACTTCCTTATAAAATATTTTTAAATGACGAAGAACACCACTTGTTAAAAATCCTTTACACATTATTGTTGACATTTATTACAAGTAGCAGATTCTGTGTTTTTATCTCGTGTAAAATATTTCCATACTTTAGATCTGCTTCCACTTGACATGATGTAGTAAATTTTCTATCTTTTAAAAAAAAATCAAAACAGATTGAAATACTAAAATCTAAAATTGTATTACGTACTTGGAAATCAGTTCCAAGCCCGAGACATGTTAGTCGGTTTTTCGTCAATGTGGCACCGACTTCGAACAGTCATTTGTTAAACACAAATCAAGTAAGTTACTACTTTGTCCTGGAATGTCAGGTACTCTAGTAGGATGATCTATAATATGTGTGTAATTATGGTAAAGAGCAAATAGCTCAGCCTGTTTACCTATCTCATTAGTAGTGGAACTGTGTGTGAGCCATTCTTTATTGTGGACATTAAAGTCACCAAGAACTATAAATTTGGCATTAGGATACTCAGTGAACCTATCAATTTTTTCAGATAGGTTATGAAATAAGTTGATGTTCTCAGATGAGTTAGAGAAGCGATACAGGCCAAAAAGAAACATCGTTTGATTAGTAGAGCAACAAATCTTATGGGATACCATATTGTGGTATTTTGTATTTAATTCAAAATTTTGAATTCTTACATATGGAATGGTGTTTCTAATATATACACAAACACCATGCTTAAAATAAAAAGAGGATTCTAGTTCATAATGATCAAGATCAACGATCATTATGAACTAGACCATTTTTTTAGCATATATTCCACATAGAGAACTTTAAGAAAAAATCGACTTAAAAGAACTTGCAATATTTTTGCATTTGTTATGATGACATTTATCATCATGACAATAACAATTTTGCATTTGTTAAGATTTCATGACATTTGTTATGCTTTCATGACGAATCACAAACTTTATTTGCAGCGGTTTTAAATTTTGATTTTCGGAAAGTTTTAAATTCGAAAATACTTTTGACTGTTTGTTTATAATATTTTTTTGTCGAAACAAACACATAAAACACATTCAATAAGTGCAAATTTCATTTTAGGTTTTAAATAGTTTTAATACAAATTCTCAACACACAGTCGATTTCATTACAAGAGTAACAGCTCGGTCACTAAAAATCGTTTCAGTTAAGAATAGAATATCCAGTTTTGGATCTCTCAAGATAAAAAGGAACTGAATGAAGATTGACATTCAATCCTCTTATGTTGGCAAAATTTATTAATAATTTTGCCATTTTTACTTTTGTAAAATTTCAAATTACCTATAGGAAAAACCGTTTGGACAGTTGGGTAAACTTGTAACCAGGACTATAAGTTTACTGTCAAAAATTTTTTCCAAGTAATAAACTGCAATCAAAAAACTCTAATCATACCAGGTTAAATTAAATTTGACAAACATAATAAAGCATACACACAACATACATAATAGACCTCTGCACAAACACATTCATTTTAAAATCAAAATACTCTTTCTGTAAAGTGTCAAAACATAGTTGCCTTGTTTTAAATGTTTGACAGTATATAACACTAAAAACTTTTACCAAAACATCCAAAACATTATACACAAATAAAGTGTGAAAGATAAGAAAAAGTAAAACAGAACGTTATACCTGTAAAACGTGTGCATGTATAATGATTTAACATTGCACACTTTATGAAGCAAAGAAAAAAAACGATGTTTTTTGAGGATGTTATTTTTTATAAAAGGTTTTTTTTTCAAAGGTTACTTGTTTAACATATTTTTATTTCAAAATTTATGCAAATTTATAATTTTAATTTAGAATAAACTTTTTTTTTAAATGCCTTACTTGCCTATTTTGGACTTAATGTGGGTGGAAATCTCGGCTAGCGCCTTTGCAAACTCCACATGCGTCCAAAATCTTTAGCTTTACGTCCTTGCATCATAATGTACTATAATGTTTATAACATATTTTAATAAAGTTAAGGAAAATTTTGTTTAATATCTACGTGTTGCATGGAATAAAATAGTAATATGAAATGAGCTGTTTTCTATTTTGTTTGCTAAATACCCATTTTAGTGTTTATCCCATTTACCTAATATCCATTTAAATGTATTGTTCATGTCATAAAGAGAAAGAAAGGGTATTGCAAAAACAAAATGCTTACGGCACTCTCACTGTTACTTTTGTTGATCTGGACAAGAAATGGTTACGGAAAATTTATATTATAAACTGCATTTTAGATAAGTTTGTAAATAAGTAGGGCTGTGAAATAGTTTCAAAGGTTTTAAGTCATAAAATAAAGAGCGTTTAAACGACCGTTTGCACCTAAGTAGATTTATAAAATTAATAAATCTTACTTCTATCACCTTAAAATATAGATCCTTGAGAATAAATGCTTGTGGTAACAATAGTGATGATGTAAGGTTAGTCAAAGAAGATGATGATGGTTTAATAGATTTTGAAGATGAAGATGCCACAGAACAAGTAGAATATAACAACAACTTTTACGACGACGGAAACATATTATTTGAAAACGATAAAATAGCAGAATCTCGAGTTTTGTCTTCGTGCACTTAAGAAATCGCCAGTAATAACTAAAATTTTATCACCTACTAAGTGCAGCAATAAAATAAATTGATTTTTGAAATTGCATTAATACTGCACTCGATTAGGCTCTGAAAAAATTAATGATAAGGATAAGGATATAGAAATATTTAAAAAAAATTAGATTATTATCGAACCGCTTATAGCTAGCAGTACAAAAACTGAGTGAAGAAAGGGCTACCGGTATAACAGCTTAAGGTGCTTTTTACTTTGTACTAAAAAATTAAACCAGATTAATACTCTTTCCCATGAACTATATTAAAATTTGAACAACGATGTTAATAGACGAAGGCAAAAGAATATCATAGCATTATTGTTATATTTGCATCATGGTATTTTTCCAAAAGGCAATTAGTTTTTAAACTATAGAAGAAAAACGTGTTCTAGACCGAGTTGTGAAAACTTGACCATATTTGATTTTCCTGAAACTTGGCATATTGATAGTATGGACAAAATAAAAAAAAACAATTTATTTTACAATTTTTTTAAAGTGCATAGTTTGAGCATAGGGGGACCCCAAAATGCATGTAAAATGAAAATTCTGCCAATCCGATAAAAATTTGAAGTTAAATTGCTTTGGAATTAAAAAACTTTTTTTGGTTTGATAGATGATTAATTAGCCGTTTGAAAAAAAATTAGTTAAGTGTTTTTGTAATTAATTTTTAAATGAAAATATTAAAAAAACTTTTTTAAAGATAGCTAGGGTCGAATATCAATTGGAATTTAATTAATTTTTTCCCTGAAAATAGTTCTATGTTTACTCTGAAATATATTAAATTTACAAAGAGGGGTTAAGTTTTGTTTTTGTGATATTTTTTTTTAAAGATTTTTAGTACGACTAAAATTCTAATATTTCATTATTTTTTTCAAACAACTTCCATTAACAAAAAATGCTAAATTCAATTAAATTTTAACTTTTTTTTTTAAATATAGTTCTATCCTTACTTTAAAATACATCAAATTTACAAAGAGGCGTTAATTCGTGTTCTTGCGATGTTTAATTTTAAAAATTTTTAGTCCGTTTAAAATTCTAATTGTTCATTATTTTTACGAACAATTTTTATCAACAAAAAATTTTAACCACTGAAGTTCGAAAAAGTGATGAAAAATTCTAATTTTAGTTGGACCAAAAATCTTTAAAATTAAATATCTCAAGAACACGAACTAACCCCTCTTTGTACGTTTGAAATATTTTAAAGAAAGGATAGATAGAACTACATTAAAAAAAAAAAAGTAAAAATTTAATTGAATTTAACATTTTTTGTTAATGGAAGAAAAAATGAGTTTGAAAAAATGATGAAAAATTAGAATTTTAGTCGTACTAAAAATCTTTAAAATTAAATATCTCAAAAACAAAAATTAAAGGCCTCTTTGTAGATTTGATGTATTTTAGAATAAGGATAGAACTATTTTCAGGAAAAAAATTAATTAAATTCCAATTGATATTCGACCCTAGCGCCATCTTTAAAAAAGTTTTTTTAATATTTTCATTTAAAAATTAATTACAAAAACAATTAACTAATTTTTTTTCAAACGGCTAACTGAAAGTAATAATCTATTAAACCAAAAAAAGTTTGCTGAAATCAGTATAGCCGTTCTTGAGCAATTTAATTTCAAAGTTATATCGGATTGGCAGAATTTTCATTTTTCATGCATGTTGGGGTGCCCCTATGCTCAAGCCTGCACTTTAAAAAAAAGTAGGGTCTCTAACCGTCGATTTTTCTTAGTTTTCTTAGTCAAAAACAATTTGAACTTTATGTTTTTTGGTGATGAAGACGAGACTTTTAAATCCATTATAAAAAAAAGCGTGACGCGGTTTCTCGACCAACACCCCATCAAAATGTGTACAACGAGCGTTAAAGAAGAATAACTTCAAAAAATAAGTTGTATTTTTTATTTTGTTCTACTACTAATATGCCAAGTTTCAGAAAAATCAAAACTGGTCAAGTTCAAATCTCGACTTTTTCACCTCTGTAGATCACGTTTTTCATCTATTAAGAAACAAACATTTTCTATACTCAAAGGAAAAAAACATCAGAATTGCAGATCAACGCTCAAACTCTTCTAATGGAGAGCGGGATCAAACTTCAGTCTATAATGAACTACAGAATTGTCTTGCTTCATATATACAGTATAACTAAAACTAAAGAAAAAAACGAAAATTTAAACGTTGATCAATCACTTCGATTTATGAACTATGGAGACAAATAGAGGTAAGCGAAACCAAATGTTGGATTATTCGTACGATTTACCGTTTACTATAAGTCCTACTAGTCCCTGCACTGACACCGATTTCATGTTATGATTACCACATATTTTATACTTTGTCAGGCACCTGTCCTTGACGTGTCCGAAAACTTTTGTTCTACCATTTTTCTCGAATCGGCCGTTTTTTCGTTTGGCAAGCTCCGAAAAAGGCCGATTGCCCGGAATCTTGTAATTTTTTTTTAACTACGGGGGTTGTAAATTTGTTTGAGAACACGTGGGTAACCTTGTCCGACAAAAATTTGTCTGCTATTGTCTAGTCTAGTCCGACAACTCAAACATACCAAAATGTCAGTTGTCGGACCCGACAATAGCACTCATTTTGGTCGAACAAGCTTACCCTCGTGTTCTAAAACAAATTAACAATCCCCATAGTTAAAAAAAAAATTACAAGATTCCGGACAATCGGCTTTTTTCGGAGCTTGCCAAACAAAAAAATGGCCGATTCGAATAAAATGGTAGAACAAAAGTTTTCGGACTCGTCAAGGACAGGCGCCTCACGAAGTTTAAAATATGTGGTGATTATCACATGAAATCAGCGCCAGTCCAGGCGCCTATACATCCATTCGCATGCCGTGAATGTATAGTCATCCACGGCATGCGAACGGATGTTTTCAGTAGCCAACAATATAGTAACCAAAATTTGCAGTTCGTTAGCTCCTTCCACACTTAATGAATTAATGTTTGAAAATACTATTTTCTAAACACGAAGTTATATTGAATCTTACAAATGATTATAAAAATTCCTTTTTCCTTTTTTGAAATTGAATTCATTTATATTTGTTTAACGTCTTTTTAAGTTAAGTTGATTAAATATGTACAACTGACCTGTTAAAAATTTGTTTTGTTTTAATTACCCAAATACCCGGATAACGTGGGTACCCGGGTATTTGATTAAAATAACTACTACCCGGGTACTTAATATTCGAGTATTTTACGACCCCTTATTGACAATATACTAAATTATAAGGTTCTTTAGACTTTTAATTATCGTGCGCAATATATTTCAAATTATGAAATAAAGTGTGCAGTATAACTATAATAACATTGCACACGAAAAATCGACATATCCATACAGAGCTCTAATGTAAAACAAAAACAGGATTTTGACAATATACTAAAGTAAGGTTGCACTCTTTATTTTTAATTATAGTGTGCAATGTATTTCAAATTATGAAATAAAGTGTGCAGTATAACGATAATAACGTTGCACACGAAAAATCAAGACATTCATGCAGAGCTCTAATACATAAATAATTCTAGAAATTGACTTACTTATCTGAATAAAATTTAAATGGTTTACTAGAAATTATATTTTCATGTTGCAGTGGTTCTTAATTTCTTTTATTTATATTAAAATTCTGTTATTCTTTTTGTATTTTTAATATCAAATTTGAATGTTTTTGTTTTTTTTGTAATATTTACCTCTGACGTTATAAAGGTGGTTTCTGTAATGGATGATATCGATGATGTAGGTTCTAAAATACCAACTGGTATTTGTTGTTTTATAGACATCAATCTTTGTAATTTTATTAGATGATGCTATCGGGATCAAATTATATGAACTGATGTTTTTAAAGACTTCAAATATGTTTGCATCCGCCAACGACAAATTTGATTGCAATGATGAAACCGTTTCCAGGATTATTGGTTTATCATTTCTAAATATTAAAACCTTAGGTGACTCGTTTTATTCTTTTTCTTCCTGGTTGAATTGTTCTTTAGCACGAGAAGCTACTTCCAATAAAGCTTCTAATTTTGATATATTTATGTATAATGACGGTATTGATACGGTAGATTTACAATACCCTAATTTGTTATTTGTATTTGAGATCGAATTTGTGGGTAACAAATTCACTCGAGCTAGTTTAAATAGTGTCTCGGCACATCTTTCGGTGCTATCAATGGTTGTCCTATGTAGTGCTTGGTATCACCTTCTGGTACGTTGTTATAAAATGGACTTATTAATTTTCTCTCAGCGAATACTCGTACGTTTTGCTGTCTTTCATTCGTAAACGTGTTTCGTTGATTTGTCCCCCTTCATTGTTATGCGGTGGCCTCCATCCTGGATTATCTGTTTGTCGGTAATTTTGTGGTCCGTATCTTACATTATATCCTATTCCATTATTATTTTGATTTTGAACTTCTGGTTGTCTCCTAAACTCTTGTCTTTGTTGTTGCATTTTCCAACAGTTTGCTATTTGATGCCATGTAGTTCTACAATTTGTGCAAAATAAGTTACACCTTTTTTGTGTTCTTCATTCTTCGCATACATGTCCCACTCTTCGTCAGTATGAACATTGTCGTCTGTCCTCTTCTTGCTGCTTCAAACGCGGTTTTTCTAATAAATCTACTATTTTATTTAATAGTTTACCCTGATCCGAATTACGTTCCATGCTGTCATCCGTTTCTGCTAGTCTTGTCTCTATTTCTTTGGCACGTTCTATTGCCTATTCTAGATTAGCTGATTTATTTGTTGTGAACGACATTTTTATGTTCTGCGATTTTATGCCGTTCTAAAATGTATAATGGATTTATTGGTGTTCAAGTTTGAACAGAACACTTTTAAATTCTACACTTAACTTTCTTTATATATTATTTCTTTTCACAAATAAAAAGGAAGACACATAACTTTTATGCTTTGTAATTTTATTTCATTATTAAACACTTAACTATTGTTTCACAAAATTACATTTTTAGTTATATTATTATTTTATTTGAAAACCACATCACATCAAACTCAAACAAACTCTGAATTAAGTTGTTCTATTCTCTTTACTTTATGCCTCGCATAAACAAATTATTGTTTAGCTCAGCAGCATTTTATTTGTTTTTAAATAATATTGTAGCATATCAAATTAAACATACGCAATGTTTAATATGCTTAATTGACAAGATTATTTATTACTTTATTTTAATTTTAACAAATATTTAATATTAATAATGAAAAGTTATAGTTACTCAATGGGTAACAACTCAATGTTATGATTTTTAGGGGTGCACTACAAATGTTTCCAACGCTTGCCTATCCACATCTATTAGTAGCGTCTGTATTTTGTCCTCTTCGTATATTGTTTTGCACCATCTTTTAGTTTCCCTTACTATTATTTGAAGTCTGTCCGCATAACTTGTTATATTTTCATTTTTTAATTGGTGACCATTACTTAGGTCTTTGTTGTGATTTCGTTCAAAACTGTCTTTGACATATTTTATTTCTAAAAATTTTCTTAATTTTTCATACGTAGTACAGTCTACACCATGTAGTTCGTCACATAAGGGGTATCGTATTTTGTCTAGTACAACATTTACAAAGTGAGGTTTATTTGTCTCGTCCATGCTATTAAAAGCGCGGTCACAAGTACATATAAAAAACGTAGCTTCCGCGTCGGTTCTATCTGATCGTTTGCCGCTGAATGTTGGAATGTTTGATAATAATTTTACTAACTCTATATATGACATTTTCTTTGCCATTTCAATTTTGTATTGATCTACAATTAAATCTAAATCTTGAAAATTTGGAATTATTTCTGTTGAGCATGTGGTACTTCTGGGTACCGGCTGCACCAATATGTGGTGCTTCCCCAGAGGGATGCTTGTTTACCACAAATATTTATAATGTTTCTGGTTGACGTGGTTCTGTCTTTGAGAACCGGCTGCTTCAATATGTGGTTGTCCCGTGAGGGATGTTTGTGCACCACAGATATTTATTTTTCACCAATATTATTCTTAGGAGGTACTTACTTGTTTGTCTCCAAGGTGGGGCTTCTCAACGTTGTTCACTGTATCAAAGGAAAACTCGAAAAGTTTGTTTGAACAATCTTATTTATTTAATTTATTTGAACACTTATTGTTACTAGTATTTATTATGGTTGTTTAGTTTCACACTTTTAAACTACAAAATATTTATTTGTTGGGATTTATTTTAGTTAATTTAATCTAATAAAACTTGGAGTTATTTCTCCTGCACCTTTGTTTCACACACGTTAAACTTGAACTTGATTTTGGAATTCGATTTCCCCGCGGTTAAAATTTGATTGTCGACCGATCACGTACTACTAACTAAGACTGACTTGTTTACTGAAAAATCAGCATTATTTATTCCAACGGTTTTCGTTTGAACAAAAATCAATTGACCAATAGAAAAGCGTTTTTCCAAAAGAAAAAGAAAATAAAATAAAATAGAAATAACTTAGTAATCGAATTTTAAGTTTTAACATTTTTTATTACATTTTTTGTCGTTTTTAAAGAAAAGTTAATTATTGGAGTGTTTTATTACTTTCCGGTAATATTTGTTTTAAATGGAAATATTTTATAGTTTACACTTTTTGCCGTAGGCTCTTGGCGTAATTCGTTGAATAACATATTTGTTTGACACTTGTTTTTTACGCACGTTAATATAAATTTTTTAAAAAATAAAAGATTAAATTTTATTTTTATGATCACTCTATATATTTCGTCTTTTTAGGACATCCTCAGGAGTAATGTCGTTTAGTTTGATATATCGGTGTTTATATACAAGAAAATTTTACTAATACTAACAATCTCGAAATTTTGTGACTCTATACATAACAAAGTCCTAAAATAATTACATTTAACTTAAAAGAGAAGGAGGGAACATACAATAAAACTTAACAATAATAACAATGTATACAATTACAAAAAACTAAAGATAAACCAAATTAAAATATCAAAATTTATGAATGATGAAATGGGAGTAAACGGCAATCCTCTATGTCGGAATCTGAAAATAAAAACAAAGGAAAAGAGAAGTATCCGAAAAAACAATAAAGTAATTAATTGGAGTAAAGGACTAAATAATTTACCTAACCAGTTTTAAACGTTTCTAATGAAATAAATGAAAGAAAGAACCTAATAAAAAAAAGCCGGATCGGTTAAAGAAGAATATTTGATTTCAGTTTGTTTGTTTAAAATATTTTCATTGAAAAATAAGGACTTACGTATCTCATAAGATTCTAGAATATCTAACTTTCTACCTTTTGGTTGAGTATGTAGAATAGAAAGATTATCAAGAGAAACATTATGGTTTGAACTTATGATATGGTTGGCTAAAGCGGATTCCTGATTTCCCTTCCTTATACACGCGAAATGCTCGTTTGCTCTAATTCTTTACTCAGGCCGGAGTTTTACAAAGTTTTTTAAACAACGCAACCATGAAAAAAATAGAATATGAATTTTTAATGTTATGTTGTCGATTTTTAATTTTATAATTTAAGATGTTGAACCAGCGGTTAGGATTCCAAAAATTTTTTTCTAAAATTAAATTTTGAATAAGTAATTTATATTTTATATTAAGTATAATATAAGATTCAAATTAAATTTAATTTTAATAATTACAAGTAAATTCTGTTTTTCTGGCTCATTTAACATGACGTTAAATTCCAAAAAATCTTCTAGGACTCCTCTATTGGTAAAGATACACCAAGTTGAGATCGAACTGATGGGTCTGCAGCAATTTCTTGGAATGGTAACCTCAATTCCAATAATCGTTCCTTTAAATCTTTTGTTTTTTGGTTAAAATCATAAAGTATACTGCTTTTTATTTGTTTGATTAAAGAATTTTGAATATTTATATGAATATCAATATAATCGGCAAAAATCTCTTGAAAAATAAGAAAACGAGTATATGTTTTAATTTAATTATTAGTGATTTAGTTTTGTGTTATACATTGTTATCAAAATATTCGATATATATAATGATTTCACCGCAGTCCGAAAAAAAATTAATAGTTAAATTAAAGAAAAGACAATTATCTTACTTTGGTTATCATCCATTCTGCTTCTTATTTTAAGAAGTTCATCAACTGTTGTTTCGTTAGTTTTATCCGACATTTTTTTGTGTCAATTGGTGCGATGTGCTTACTTGTACTTGGTTCGTTCATATTTGTATCGGAAGAATTATCTGTTGTTGAATCAAAATGAAAATTTCAATAATAAAATATGAATAGCATAAATTTGTCTTATAACAAAACCAAAATACCTTCGATTATTTAACTAAAGTGTAAAAACTTATTATCTTTGGTTGGTAAAACTGAATCAAGTAGCGGAACACTTGTTCAGTAGAACTGTACCTGTGGTCTTATCTAATAAAGGAACCTCATCTATATTTCCTACGTCTTCCCCTGTTTCAAGGTTTGCATGTGTGTAAGCACGCTTTAGCCTTCGTAAACCTTGTGCGAGATCATCTATAATTCAATAAAAATTGTTAGAGGAAGTGTTTTTTTGTATATTTTAATATAAAACAATAAAAAAAAAATTGATTACCATCACTAGCAAGAATGTCCAATATGTTTGACACTTTCCATTTGATGTATGGTTTTCTTTCCTTTTCAACCCACATTTTCAAACGATAATAATCTTTTTTTGGTGGGTATTACCACATCCATGGTTTTTCGGTGCTAATAAGCCAAGAGCAAGGAATCAATTCAATCGAGCGTGTCGTTGCTTCTCAAATACGTCGAGGACGCGGGTTGAGGAGGAGGGTTTTCCACATGCGGATAAAGTTTGCGCGAGTTATGGGGAGGTCAACACTGCAAATCTGGTGCACCGCGTCGTAAGTTAGACCACTGAGAGTGTCTTGATTTTCGACCAGTACGGTGTGTTCGACGACTGTGTAGTCGCTGTCCATACGTCCAAAGGAATAGGATGTGTGGGCATTCTGTAGTGTGGGTATCGAGTTTCTATAAAATCTTTAAAAAATCATTTTATTAATTAATAAAAAGTATTTACGAAAATACATCAACTTTAGCTTACCGAACATTATTTTATATGTGTTTGTCTGGCTGTAGTTTAGCTTTGATACAGTACTTTTAGTTTGCCGCCCAGCTCCACTGCATTTCTGCTGTACAGATTTTAACTTTAGTTCCTTTTAAATTTTTTTTACATCTTTGTCATAAGATGTTGAACCAGCGGTTAGGATTCCAAAAATTTTTTTCTAAAATTAAATTTTGAATAAGTAATTTATATTTTATATTAAGTATAATATAAGATTCAAATTAAATTTAATTTTAATAATTACAAGTAAATTCTGTTTTTCTGGCTCATTTAACATGACGTTAATTTAAATCAATGAAAATAAAAAGAGAGAAAAACGGGAAAGACTACTTTAATAAGAATCATGTGAATTTTGTGTTGTTGCATGTTGCATAATAGGAGATGGACAAAAAGAAATCCCGTTACAGTTTCACTTTTTATAGCATTAATTGATTTTTGGTTTTGTTTCAAATATTATTAATGGATAATATATAAATATTATTAATAAATAGATAAAAAATATTATTAATGGGATGCGTTTGAACTCCCCAAACAAATCAAAACTTAGGAATCTCTTAACCAAGAAAAATGTTAACCTAGCATTTAGAAATTATTAAAAGGAACAAATAAAAATTGTCAGGAGTAGTAATATATACATATATAAATGTTACAAAAGAAAAATTTACTTGTTTTGGAGATGTTGACAGTTCTCTAATTCTTGGTTAGTCAGCATAGCTTTGATCCGTCCAATAGTTGATTAAATATGCTTCACTATTCTAAAACTGGAATTTGTCCTTTCCTCAGCAAAGCAATACACATATGTACAGTGAAATAACTGCACCAAGGTCAAATTTCCTGCCGATGACCAATTCCATAAATATAACTATCCAATTTCGTTTTGCAGTGATAGTGATTCACGTTGTGATGTTGTCGCTTTAGCTTAAAATATTTTACTCTGTTCACAACTCAAATGAAAATCATGAGTTGCTTAAAATGATATCATTTATTACAAGCGTATTTTGGATACACTCAAGATACATATACACTGTTTTTAATATCTTTTTATGCTACGTAACTTGATATTTCACAAAGTTTTTTTTATGATTCACGAAATGACATATCAAAAAAAATCAACGACGCTTCAATGTTACATCATTATTTAATTTTATTAACATTAATTATTTTATTGAAATCAGAACAAACAATATATTTAATTTCCATAGAAAAACTTGCAAAATTTAATTTCTATAAATTTTTGAACAATTTCATTTATTACTTTTAATTTTAATCATTTTCATGTTTACTTGTGCGAAACAAAACTCGTAATAATGTCGAAATAATCTGCCATGACAGCATTTTATCATTTTTTTTCGTATCCAAGAATCATGGCTACCAATTGCAAATTTCGTTTTCGAATTTTCGGTGTTTATTTTTATTTAGATGTTAAGAGGAATTATTAGCTGAATGGTGTTTATCGTTGAATTTGAATTTGAATCAGAGTTCAAATTTTAACTTGATGGAAAAAAAATTTCTTAAAATGATTTGAAATGTTTTTATTTGGAAATAGACCAACGTTACAAGGAACATTAACAAATATAAAGCAATCACTACATTTCGTATTTGTTTCTCTTCGTTTATTTTGTTTCCATTTAACGTTAATATTTAAATTTTTTTATTGTTTTAATGTTGTCTTATGTGCAACGTCCCAGCGAGAAATTTGTTTTGGTTGTAATTTACAATAGTTGTACTAAAGGACGTTGCAGAGGTAGATTTCGTTTGCTATGTTTTGGACAGTTTCATTTATGTAATATGGTCTGCATAATACATGTTACATTTAAATATCTCTAAACAAAAACACACTTTTGAATAAAGAGGGATGAAAATCTGCGAGGTGAGTGATATGATGTTCATTTAAATTCAACACCAATAATTAATTAATTATGGGTGAAAGTTGGAAGTTATGCACGGTGTAAATTGTTATTGCACTTGCATTAAGCTTTAAATTTCTTTTCGTCGTTATTTACGCGTTTAACTTTGAATAGTGCCTCAAGTTGCGTGAACCAAAGCTCAGGTAACTCTTTCCAGAATTGCGGTATTGGCACTTCTGTAGCGTTCACCTTTGCTTCATCACCAACTCCTCTTTTTTCATCGTCTGACATGTTGGTCTATACTTTGTATTAAAAAATTTTAAATAATTTTTGTCAAATAAAATGTTGACTGTTTTGTAATGAAGAGCTTTTTCATTTCCGAACCAATGAAGCGGCGTAGCAGGTCGCGTAGCTAGATTTGGTTATTTAAATGCTCCGGGCTAGTCACAGTATGGAGTTCGATTGGTAAACCCTGCTACTCCAATACAAATACAGACATGTACGCAAATTACGTGATTATACAGAAATGGAAAAATTACAAATGAAAAAATGAGACTCTGGCGACCCCTTTTGCGAAAGACCCGCGATCACCAAGTTCAACCCCCACATTCACTCCCATACGCCCACACTCTCACGCTTCATGCACGCTCACATCCTCCCACAACACCCACACTTACATTCAAACACCCATGTAGCAAACCAAGACAACTATGGTTAAAGAAATGTGGCAATTATAGTAAATAGTAGCAATTAAAATAATTTGCATTCCTGACATTTGATCATTCTGATAAAGTTCACACCATAATACCATCACTCGTAAACTGACCATCAAATCGAAGATTACAGGAAAGCTACACACGCCATAATTAAAACAAATTGAATAAATATATGCACATCGCCAGTTCTGATCATAATCCCAAGTGAATAACCGTTGTTGCTCTGCTTGAGACCTAGAAGCTATAGGCTAATTCTTTCATTGTGGGCTAGCAGTGATATATTACGTCGGTGGCGTTTATAACGGCAGGAATGATTTCCTTATAAGACAGTTACAGGTAGCATACAATTGAGTAGGACTTAAGCAATAATTCCACAATAAAATATTACATTAGAAAAAATTATTTTAGTCATAATCGGTGTTAATTCCAGTCGTAGCGTCTCGCATATCTTCACCACAGGCATTCACGCACGCGCATCGACAGTCACGCCCACATTCATCCATACGTACACCCATTCATACACATTCATACCTTTAATAAAAAAAGAAATAAGAAAAATAATTAAAAATCGCTGACCCCATGGTTTAATCCGACAGGCCTCAATGTCCTAACGTTCAGCACTCTATCAGCGGTGAATATTCCAGCAGGTAAAGTATTATAAGATGAATAGTTGTATAATATTACCACAATGTTGCGCCACAATAACTAAGGCGATTGCTGGTAAGAATTATAATAATAATGAACTGTTGTGTCACAATATGAAGCGATGGCTGACGAATTGTGTCGATGAGTTGTATAAATAATGTATAAACGATGCGCCACAAATACTTAGGACGATTGCTGATAAATTATATAAATGTTGTATAAATGTTGCGCCCCAAATACTAGGCGATTGCTGGTAATATATATAAATATTGCATAAATAAGGTAAAACTGTTGCGCCGCAATGACTAAGGCGATTGCTGATAAATTGTATAAACAATGTATAAATGTTGCGCCGCAATAACTAAGCGATTGCTGGTAAGATATATAAATGTTGTATGAATGTTGCGCCCCAAACACTAGGCGATTGCTGGTAAGATATATAAATAATGTATAAATATGTGAAACAATTAATCCAAAAATGTTGCACCACGAATAATAGGTGATTGTTGATAAACCGCATTGATAACTTGCATTGATAATAGAAAAAAAGTGTTGCACCACGAATAATAGGATCTGTACTGCTGAAGAATAAAGCGAATTCGGCGGAAGGCTGAACACATACACGGGACCATATAATTGCTCATATAACTTCGGCTCGTTGGTATTTTATTAACACAAAGAAAAAAAGACCGATGTTAACTTCTGGTCTACACCTTTTTACCAGATCAGCTGCACACTTTACATATCTGAGTTAAAATGCCTGACGAAAAATAGACTCAAACATTTTTCTGTGAGTTTCACTTTGTTTTCTTGAAAAATAACAGTACAATCAGGTGTTATGACGTCATTAATTTATTTATCAAAATAATAACCGGTACGCGATTTCACGTTACAAATATTGTCGGTTGACTAACACAATTTTATAGTTCTAGAATCAATTTTGTTACTTTTTATTGGAAACAAACCACTTTAAACTATTCATAAATAAATTATATTAACAACTAAATAGTTAAACTTATTTACATAGAAATACATGCAACAATTCACCAGAACTAAGATTGTTCTATTTAATTTTGAACTGCTGAACACGAATATCATATTCAATTTTTTAAGTTAGCTCTTGTTTTTGAGATATTCGCGAAAAAACAATTTTTTCGGTGAACAAAAAGGTTATTCCGGGTTTTGGATCGCATATTTTATAAAACAAACAAATTTAATACATTAATGAAACAAGTGCATAGTAAAGATATTAACAAACATTTTGAGCTTTATTTTGAAAAATCCATCAAGGATTCTGGAAGTTATACGCGAAAAAAGTTGAAAAAAATCGTAAATTTATGTTTTTTTTTAAATTTTTCTATATTCAATGCCATAAATTTTGAACAAACAATGATTTTAAATTTTTTTAATTTCTTGAAGCCTACAGTTAATTCAGTATCCTTTCTTTTAAGTTGAAAATCATGAATTATGGTGCAGGTTGCACCAAGTTATTCAGGTTTTCCCAAAAAATTCAAAACTCAAAATTTGGAACAAAAAATTTTTTACTAAGAAAAATTTAAATTCTGCAACATAATTGATTTATATATGAGTTGTTATACAAATTTTCGAGTTAAAATTGCCAGTTATAGTCAAAACCTGGTCGTAACACAACGTTAAAACGTTAATGAACATTTTCTCTATTGTACCATTTTGAATGTGTTAAGTTGCAGTTGAAATAACTGTTTTTCGGCATCCCTCCGAATATAAATTCATTCAGATTTTATGCCAAAATAATGAAGGTATGCAATTCTTATATATGGAGTGATTTTTTATAGCAGGATGTATTATGCAAATTCCACAAATAAAACAAAATGATTTTGGTCTATTTTTTTACTTGAAACTTCTTGAGAAGCCATTTAAATAGATTTAACTAACACTTTACTATTTTAAAAGAATTCTCAGCTGATGTTTGAGAACGATTGACCTTGTAAAATATTATTTACGATGTGGCACGAAAAGAAAAAAAAAATACATAAAACGCGGTTGAAATAAGGAAAACACAAAATGGCTCGCAGTTTTTATTCGAAAATATGTATAACAACCTAAATATAAATCAATTATGTTGCAAAATTTAAATTAATCTTAGTAAAAAAAATTTTTTTTCCAAATTTTTGGTTTTGCCTTTTTTGGAAAACCCTTAATAACTTGGTGCAACCTCCACCAAAATTTGTGTGTTTTAACTTAAAAGAAAGGGAATTGAATTTACCACGGGCTGCAAGAAATTAATTAATTTACAATCATTGTTTATTTAAAATTTATGGCGTTGAATATGGAAAAATTTAAAAAAAAACATACATTTTTGATTTTTTTTCAACTTTTTTCGAATGTAACTTTCAGAATTCTTGATGGATTTTTACAAAAATAACTCAAAATGTTTTTTAGCATCTGCACTATGCACTTGTTTCAATAATACAATAAGTTTGTTTATTTTGTAAAATATGCAATCCAAAAACCGAAATAACCTTTTTCTTCTTCCATGAGAAAATTGGTTTATCGCGAATATCTCAAAAACAAGAGCTAAACTAAAAAAATTAATATGATATTCGTGTTCAGCAGGTCAAAATCCAATAGAAAAGTGGAGGTTTTGGTCAAGGAGACAAAAAGATCAAAATTTGTAAACTAGTGTAATTGGTGCATTTTACGGAAATTCAAAACCTAAGTACGTAAATGGTTTTTTACGAGACTTTGTAAATGAAGCAAAAGATTTAATTTCAGACGGGATAATGTTAAATAACAAAATGTATAAATTTAAAATTGTATGTCTCATAGCCGATGGACAAGCCCGTGCTTATTTGAAAAATATTAAAGGAAAAACTTTAAATTTATTTTCTAGTTGCTTTGTTCCATGATTTATTTCCCACATTTAAAAAAAAATCAAATAGATTTTGCTGGATAGAAATGTAATTTCTGATTACAAAAATGCCATCTGCCTAGTTTTTACTAAGAAAATTAATTTTTTTTCAATGCGTATCATACTTTACAAATATTTTTCTTTTGATTTTTTCTGTAATAAGAAAATGATGTGCTAAACCATGTGAAAATTTTTTGCTTTGCATTGTAGTGAAATTTTCAATCGTCAGCTCCGTTTTACTGTTAATAAAAAAACTTAAGTGTTTGGCTTTTCCAAATATTAATGATGATTGAAACCATACAATATTTGACATTAAACAAATTATTCAAGAAGCAGAAAAGTAAGTAACTAATATATGTATAATCAAAATATAATGTTTATATTAGCATACTAAACTTTTGCTATTTATTTGTTTTGTTTTCTTTTGTTTTCTTTTTCTGATTCAGAACCCTAAAATGTGCCAAACCAATTCACACAATGATGATGAGGTAGGGAGTGTATATCTAATCGATGGAGAGCTTGCACCTTTATATGAGGAAGACGTGCTAATCAACGAGTTTGACCTAGCTTTGGAGCTACTAGAGGAATTTGTAATATAACGATAATGATTGTTGGATAACGATTGATCGATAACACAATCCCCAGGATGTTTTAGCTCTTTGTGGTGGAGAACCGGAAGCAACTGCCAATTTCATGAAATATTGGAAAAAGAAACCTTCAGTTATTTTTTAATTATATGTTGAAAAAAACAAATACTGAATTTTTTTTAAGTTTTAAAATTTATTTACAGAAGCAGAAGGACTTTACTTTTAACAATCAGCAAATTACATTTCGATCAAGTAAAAATTAATTTGATAAGATTTTTTTAATCATCTAATAACAATCTTTTCTTTCAGATAACTATTGCTGCAGTTAAATAAAAGGTTTTTTTATATAGGCTAAAAATGTAAAATATTATAAATAAAATTTAAATAAAGACAACTTAAAACAAATTTTTAAAAATTATTTATTTTAATCTTTCTCCGAAATATTTGTGCAAGGATTTTGATATAAATCACAAATCCGTTTATTTTAGCTAAAATTGGTAGCTCGTTGGATAGTCTCGAATAGTTGCATTAGTTTGTATTTTCTTGTGTTGGAAAAGTCTTTGTAATCCAGTGATAATGATTATCACTATAAATTCGATGCGTCGACCAATACTATATCTTTGAATAAAAAAAGAACTTCATATTAAACTTCATTTATTACATAAGAAAAATATCATGGTAGTGGACTGTATATTTGACGACTGGATCTAACAAAAATTATTGAAGATTGAAGACATTGTATTTTTGACATAATTTTTGAAGACTGGATTCGACACAAAGTAATGAAGGCTGATAATAGTTGACATCATATTTGAAAACTGGATTTGAGACAAATAATTGAAGACTGATAATAATCGACATCATATACGAAGACTGGATTTAATTGAAGACTGATAATAATTGACATCATATTGAAGACTGGATTTAACACAAATAATTAAAGACTGAAGACTGATAATAATTGACATCATATTTGAAGACTGGATTTAATTGAGGACTGAAGACTGATAATAATTGACATCACATTTTGAAGACTGGATGTAACACAATTCATTTTGAAGACTGAAGACGTATATTGTGTTTAACATCGTATTTTCAAGATTGGATGTAACACAATTCATTTCTTTGCACTATATGTTTAACTATGCACGTACCACTTAAAATAATAAAAAAAAACTCTCCGCTGTTTGTTCAGCAAAGTTCTTTGATAATCCAATAATTTAAAGACCTTTATTGAAAAATTCAGCTCCAGAAGACATCCAGTATCAAAATAAACACACGTTGAGGAAAAATTCAGGTTCTCCATCACTTAAATTGTCTATTGTGTATATAAACAACACTCGTAATTATCATTCAAAATTTTAACAATCTTATATATTAATACGCTAAAAAAAAACTTGGTACAGCCTAAGGCTTTTTTATTCGAATTTTGATTCATTTCAAATTTTCACTGCTAACTGATATTAGTGTAACTTAGATTTTAAAGATTTTTGGGATTTTTCGGATCATAAATAAAATGTCATAGACGAATTAAAATGTATTTTTGAATTTAACTGCCCCCCTATACAATATGAAATGGAATTGCCAAAGTATATATTTTTTTTTCACAAAAACGATAAGCAGGCTACAGACCTTCAATCAATTTGTCAATCAATTTGAAAACGAAAACAAACGAAATAAAATTTAGTGTAAAAATCCCGTTGTCGTTTATTTTCGTTTTCAATTGATTGACAAATTGATTGAAGGTCTGTAGCCTGCTTTAAGAGAATATAAAAAAATTAATATAAAAAAATTAAACAGCAAACGAAACGAAATAAGAAAATTTAGTTTATGAAATGTTTCCGCAGGGGATAAACGTATTATTTTTCTTTGTTTTTAAATATTATTATTAACGAATTAAGAAAATTTAGTTTATGACGGAGGGGATAAACGTATATTTTTCATTGTTTTTAAATATTATTATACAACAAACGAAACGGAATAAGAAAATTTGGTTTATGAAATGCTTCCGCAGGGGATAAACATATTATTTTTCTTTGTTTTTAAATATTATTATTAACGAAATAAGAAAATTTAGTTTATGACGGAGGCGATAAACGTATTATTTTTCTTTGTTTTTAAATATTATTATACAATAAACGAAACGAAATAAGAAAATTTAGTTTATGAAATGCTTCCGCAGGGGATAAACGTATTATTTTTCTTTGTTTTTAAATATTAATATTGACGAAATATGAAAATTTAGTTTATGACGGAGGGGATAAACGTATTATTTTTCTTTCTTTTTAAATATTATTATTTTTCTTTGATTTAATTATTATTTTTCTTTGTTTTTAAATATTTTCTATTGATTAGAAATTAAAGAAACAATTCATAAAATTGATTTGTTCTTTCTGTGCAAAATTGTTTTGGTGTGTTTTAGGAAGAAAGAGATACAATTTTTGAGGAAAATCAATAAAATTATTATATAAAAGTATAAGTTTTTTGTTGTGTCGGGAAATTTCAAATAAGATGAAAAATTGTTGTTGTTGTTTTGTTTTTGGTAAATAAAATGATATATTTGTTGTTGTTGCGTAAGGTTTGAGTTTTAAGAAAACATAAGATTTATAAATACTAGGAGGGCCCGGCGTGCTTCGCTACGCTTATAAATAAAGTTTTTGCGTAGACATTTTGTTGACGTAGAAGCATTGATTTCAAAAAGTGATAATGAGAAATGCTAGCATATAATTTTTAATTTTTCTTTTTAAATATATGCTGATAGCTGATCAGTTCGGATATATGAAAAATTAGCGATCAAATAAGTTTTCAAGTAAGCTTATTTGATCTCTAACTTATTTGATCGCTAATTTTTCATATATCCGAAATGATCATCTAGAGTTCTGATTATTTTTCAATCATATATTTAAAAAGAAAAATTAAAAATTATATGCTAGCATTTCTCATTACCACTTTTTGAAATCATATTGCTTCTACGTCAACAAAATGTCTACGCAAAAACTTTATTTATAAGCGTAGCGAAGCACGCCGCGCCGGGCCCTCCTAGTATTTATTAATATCGTAAATACAAATTATAAAATTTATTCCAAAATACAAATTATTAATTTTTATGCACAATGATTGTTTTAGAAAATTATAAATTTAATTTTTATTTTTATATCGAAAAGCTTCGTCGCGAACCAAAAAAAATGAGAAAGATTTTTATATTTTTGTTTGGTTTTTACTGTTAGAACAAAATGTAATATTTAAAGGAATAGATTTCGATTTCGAATAAATTAATTAAGCAATTAATTTATCGAATCAATGCCACCCGTCGTCGAATAGTGGAAAGATGTATGTTTTGTCAATTGTTCAGTCGGTTCGTGTCAGGAGTAAGTTTGTTGAGATTAATTATTTAGATTTAAATATATTAACCTATAGAAAATCTACTGCCTTGTCATCTTGACAAGTGATAATGATGAAAGAAGTAGGATCCACACAGATCCATCTGTCTAAATAGCCTGTACTAACCACATTAGCTGTCGCATTTACCATATTATTTAAATTGGCTTGAGAACAAATACTTCATTATTCTTTACTCTGCATTAAAAACTGTATAAACTTTGTAATCAACTTGCTCATAGATGGATCGTAGTAAGGCTAACGACTTCACAAATCATTGTTGTTGGGAATTGTTATTGTATTTACGTTACCATTGAAACGAAGGACTTTTTAGTTTAATAATATTGATACCTGTGGTATCTATTTATCCAAGGGCTATTCATTTTTTATGATTCTTGAATGTATGGATAATGCGCGGATTTTATCAAGAAAAAAATCTCTAATATAACTAAACTTATTTAATATAAAAGACCATGATGGTCTAAAACAATTCAAACAAAATTTAATGAATTTAAGAAAAAAATTAGAATATGTAAATAGAATATAAAAATAAACTTAACTTAATTTGTTGATAGTAGTTGACTTCATGCGTTGATGCCCTGATTATAATTTATTTTTTCACCTCTCGCATTACTTCATTTGCATTACTTCGTGGCTTTACTGCCATGCTAACTGATTTGGACCTTTACGAAATATATTACATTACACCGGCAAGCTCAAAAACACTATATTAAAACTGAATCGAAGACAAACAGAATCTACACTTGGCCATCTCTTATATTATGAATCACAGAAAAATTAATTTAATTAGTTAAAAAAAAATCAAAAATTATACAAATTAAAATATAAAAAAAGCTTACATTAATTTGTTTCTTCAATGTTGTCTTCTTCATGTTTAACATCTGCCTTCTTTTCATTAATCTCAACTCGGCCCATCGCCACCTAAGCCACCTATACCGTCTATCCTGTCTATTTAGCATTGGTGCAGCTGATGGAGGTCTCTGGAACACCTGTTCCAGAGGTTCCTCCATCACTTGACCAATGTCAAATTCCAGCTCTGGCGACCCAGGTAGCGCTGAGACGAGTGACCTTTTATCTCCATCCCATGGCCGTCCTCCGCTTCTCACAATAACACCTCCTCTCCCCGTCACAAATCTTGCGATTCCCCCTCTCTTAAATGTATACATTTCAAATTCAACTGTTTGTATTCAGTGAAATGAATCACTGTAATTTAAAAAAAAACCACTGATGGTTTTCTTTGCAAAATGTATGTGAAGTCAAACAAATGCCCTTCACTGTACAAATACAATGTACTGTAGTGCCAAAATGTTTAGACACTACTATATCATAAAATGTAATGTAGATTGTAGCTTTGGTGCACTATTTATTTGAAAATGTAGTGCAGTACTGTAATTAACACTACTATTGTTTAGCTGATAGTGAGTTTGTTGATAGGATATTATATTGAATATTAGGTGATATAAAATGTAGTGCAACTGAGATGGCTGACACTATTTATAACAAACTGAAATGTAGTGGCATTATAGCAATCTGAGACACTACTATTGTTATTGCAACTCTATTTTCACTTTATACTGACTCACTTTTAAGAGCACAATCACCAACATTAATAAGTTCAAATAAACTCGTTAAATAGTTTATACAGATATAAATTTTATTTTATAGTAATTTCTATAAGTTACTTTTTATACATTTGGTCCCACTTAATATTATTCACACTTATTTTGAAACTTATATTAAATTTATATTAAAACTATCTTTATTGAACTGGTATAATTTTTATTTATTATCTGAATTATATTTTTTAAATGATTAATTTTCTGTAGACCGACCGGCTAACTGAATTTTTACGAACTCCTGATTTTTTATGAATCACTGAGAAATGACTGATTTTATTGATTTATGTGAAAACTGACTGCTTAGTTTTAAGTTTTACTGACTCACTTGTTGTTTGATTTATTTTGTAAAATTGACTCTGACTGCTTGATTGGTTTTTTAAAATTGACCCCCGATTATTGATTAAAATTTTACTTATATAATTAAAAACTGATAACTCGTTGGAATTAATTATTGTTGGTTAATTGATATTAAAACAATTGACATACTGACTTTTAATTGAATTTTATTTAATGCCAATGTCGCGAATTGATTTTATTTAAATTAAACAATGTTAACAAATATTTGAAAATAACCCAGATAAAGGTAATTTATGAAATATTTGTTTTTAATTTTAGGTAGGTAATATTTGTTTTTAATAGAGTTTTAGGTCAATTGTTTTTATATTCATGGGTAGGAATTTAGAAGATATTGCGAATATAGTTTGGGAAATTGTTGTAGGAAAACTACGTAATTTGTTTTTCTACATACTACATTCCTCCCTCCCACGGAAAAACAAATTACATAAACCAAACTGGTTTTACCAGTTAAAACCAAACTGGTTTTACCAAAAAAAAAACCAAAATTGGTTTATAACAAGATTCACCTCAACCAAAACTGGTTGACAACGCCCAGTCTGCGTTAAAATTTCAAAAAAACCAAACAATTTCAAAAATAATAAACCCTAAACTGGCTTTCTAGACAAAAAAAAAAATACTTAATATAACCAGTTTCCGGATAAAACTCAAGAACCGTAATTCCGTAATTAGAAACTGGTTTTTGTTTCGCGCTAGATTGTTATATTTTAAACAATAATATCAAAAACCTAAAGGGTCCTTAGTTTCGGCTTAGCTTGTTAAATTTGAACTTTTCCTACACAATTCTACTAATATTAAAATATTAAAACAAAGTTAGCGGAACAAAATGTTCAAAAACGAACCTTGAAATGAGAATCTTTTATTCAAAAATTTCTTAGCCCATCTTCTAACTAATATATAAGAGAAGAATTCTAACATATATATAAGAGTAGAATTAATCAACAATAATATTAATAGAAAAAGGACTTACTGGGATTATCCATCTTTTCTTCAGTTGATTGAAGGTGATGATGTTTTGTGAGTTGCCCAATTTGAATGACTTTTTTCCGCCTTTTTTTTCAACCATACAATGTTAACTCCCAATAAAAACCTTTCCAAATAAAACTTCGAGTCTTTCCAAATGTAATATTAATTTTCAGCCTTTCCGGATACAAATATTATCTCCAGCCTTTCCAACTTCTGCCTTTCCACATAAAACTTTCAGCCTTTCAACTATAATTAACTTCAGTCTTTCAAACTTCCGCCTTTTCACATACAAACTTTCAGCCTTTCAACTATAATTAACTTCAGCCTTTCCAACTTCAGCCTTTCCACATAAAAACTTTCAGCCTTTCAATTGTAATTAACTTCAGCGTTTCAACTATAATTAACTTTCAGCCTTTCCACTATAATTAACTTCAGCCTTTCCAACTTCTGGCTTTCCACATAAAAACTTTCAATATGGAGAACAAGAAAACCAGAAATTCTCGTAATTTCCTTTCTTCTTTTTTTTCAGCTTATGACCCAAATATCTATGTACTTCTGGTATATAATTATATATGTGTTTATTACGCCGATCAGCATTAAATAAAAAGGAAACATGAAACTTTTTCGTTTGATATTAATAATTTTATTTCAACAAACGCGCACTGATTAATATCCTTCTCTTTACATTTATCAATATAAATATTTTAACTTTTATTTTATATTTTTATTTTTAATTTTTTTGTAACAATAAAAAACTTTTAAACTTCTTGTTATTCGCTTTTTCATGAACAAACTGAACTAATAATCTTTTTCCTTTTATAATTGAAAACGAAACTTAGAGAATACTTTGTTTGCTTAATGCCAAACATGGAATGAATTGCAGAAATGAAAAATGACAGCATATTGATGATTTTTTTTGTTTTTTATTTTTGACGAAAATGTTACCAGCGTGATCTTCGTTAATTCTTTACTTTCTGTGTGGTTCGTTATTTTATTGTTTGTAGGGTCCTCTTCGGGCTCTACTGTCATCCTTCCACTCTTCCACTTTATAAAAAATTAAAGGTTGACTTACTTGATTTGATGCGTAGTTTCTATCTCGGCTTCGGAACTATCATTCAAATAAAAACGCTATGCTGGTTTTGATCTCACTGGTTATTTATTCGAAACACGTAACTTGTAATTAATTTATAAAAATGGTACCCCAAATTCTGGGTACACTCATCTATTTATTTTATTTAATTAATATTTATTTTATTGATTCAATATTTATTTTATTTGGAAAAACTTATTTTACTGGAGATTATCTCAGTTTCACTAAACTCTTATCACTTATGTCGAAGTTGACACTCACTACACCACTCGAGATTTGGGTACCGATTTAAGCCTCAGTAAAAACGCGATATAGACTCCGGTATACACTCCGGTATAGACTAACTTTTCTTTCCTAATGCTACCGTTATTTATTACAAATTTTTGAGTTGGCTTCAACCAATCAAAAATTTGCATCATAAAATGTTTGTGGAAAAACAATAAAAAACTACTAAAATATTTTTCCTCACAATTAAATTGTGACATCGGAAAATGCATCGTTTGTTTTATTTTAATAGTTTTTCCTTTACAATTTGTTATAGGTCTTTATCATATTTCGTCTGTAGTTTTTTATTTCATTAACAAAAGTATGACTTTGAATGGTTTTTTTCATCCATATATTTTATGTGATTTTTATGGAAAATTGTCTGGAAGTTTAGGATTTCATATTTTAATTGGTTTAATTTTAATTGAAATGGTTTTTACAACAACAATATGGGTTAGATTGAATAACTGGGTCAAAAATTGTTCTATAATAATTTTGGTGAGAAAATATTTTAATTAGCTGTAGATTTTTATTTCATTAACAAAAGTTTGACTTTTAACAGTTTTTTCCATTTATATATTTTATGTAATTTCTGTGGAAAAATGTCTGGAAGTTTAGGATTACATATTTTTATTGGTTTGATAATAACAATTTTGGTGAGAAAGTATTTTAATTAGTTTTATAATTTAAAAATGCTTTTATGTGAAAAATGTGAAACACTTGTTTGTTTCCATAAAAATTGGAATTATAATTGAATTTGATATTCAAGCTTAATGTTTGTCTGGGAAAGTTAATGGTTCGATTGTTTTAACGGATGTTTCGTAATAAAAGTGCTCAAGCTGCACGTGTTCCAAGTTTGGAAATGGTCCCTGTTTGAGGAGGTTTAGTTCTTTAAATTATGAATGTTATGAATGTATTTATTTAGACATATGACCGTCGTTACAAATCATCAGCGATTCCCTGCAGTGCGTTATTTGTTTATAAAAGCACTAGTATATGATGTGTTATACGTTTATCTGGAAAAGTGATGATTTTCTCCTTTATCAAAATATGCTTCTTCTTATCATTTATCAACGAGCAAGATTGACAAAATAATTAAATATGCAATGACGTAATAAATAAACACCAATTTTTCCATTCTTTTCTTATATCATTATCATTATCTTTTTATTTTTATTCATTCAATTTTTTTTTTTTTATAAAACTTTATCCTTTTTATTTGTGGTAACAATTACAAATTATAGTTCACAACACAACATATATAATAATTTTCTTTTCTTTTTCATTATTTTATGTTTAAGACTAACAGTATATTTCTTGCATTTTCAATCAAAAAAGAAATTGGCATTTAGTTTTTTTTAATCTACAATTTACATATAACATCACAATATATGTGTAACCTCTTTTGTGTTTTATATTTTATTCAAAATAATTTATATTTTAATATTTTTTCATTTAAAATTTGAGTTTTCAATTAAATTCACTACCAACAACCACAATGCTAGAAGAGCTGTCTTAATTTTGGGTTTTCCTCGAAAACCAAAAACCGACGCCTAGAATGTTCGAGTTCTTAACTTTTCGCGCGATTAAGGATTAAACAAAAATTTCATTTCTAAAAACAATGTTATTTCTAATTTTGAAACACGACAAGAATTCTCGAAATATTCAATCACGAAGTGCTAATGAATTTAATTTCAATTCAAAATTATGACTCGCGAAACTGACTTTATTTTGAAAATAATCACGAATTATTCAAATATAAACACGAACTCAGGTAATTTTAATATTAAATTACCAACTAGCTAGAATTTTCTGAAAATTTAGCTATTAATAGCATTTTAATATTGCCTAAAAGAAGGAGTAAAAGAGTTGATTGGATGAAACATACACTCGTTATTCATATTGTTATACACAATACATTTATAAAAAAAAACATTTACAAAGACACAGGTTGTTTCATTTACCACACAAACATCTTCTTGTTTGTCTATTAACTCCTAAAACACACACAGAAAATTCAGAAAATAGAAAGGAAACAGAAAAAACAAAATTCGAAACTTAGAATTTGAATTTAGATATGTTAATTCATAGGGAAAATGGAAATCTATTACAAACCAGTTACTATCAAAAACCAACTTCAAAAAATAGGTTGTTACATTATTGTTCAGAACACCCACAACACCAAAAGAATGGGATGGCCTATGGTTTAATATCAAGAATGATGGGAATAACATCTATTGAATACAAAGTTGAAACAATAACGAAAATTCATAAAATATTACGTATGAATGGCTTTCCACATAAATTAATTAACCAGTTGATTAGCCGATATGACAACCGGAACACAACATCCAATCATTCGTCAACACCCACACTAACGAAATATAATGGTTTGACCTATACCAAACATCTGTCAGAGAGTCTTAACAAACTGTTTGTCTCCAATGATGAAAATATTAAAATTGGATTCAAGCCATTTTCTACTGTTCGGAAATCCATTGGTATGCCATATGAAAAAGTAAAACCTATTGATAGACATGGAGTGGTATACTCTTTTAATGTAATGATTGCCACGGTATATACATTGGACAGACAGGCCAAAAACTTGGTTCTAGAATAAAGCAACATATTGGTGATATTAACGCATCAAAAAGTAAATCCAACAACACTGCCGCTTTCAAACACGCCAAACAAACGGGACACTCGTTTAACTATGAAAATACAAAAATAATCACCATAGAAGAGTCATGGGCAAAACGACTAACACAGGAATCAATAGAAATTTATAAAAACAGACGGAATTCAATAAACCTAAGATCAGACCTCGATCGATTAAACCCAACATACACACAAATTCTAAAATATCCTCACTAAATTTCACCACTAAAATACATCGAAATAAAGGTTTTAGTATCAATTTAAAGTTTATATTTTCACGTAGAATCAATTAGGTTAATTATATGTAAGCAATTTAGTACAGATAATTGGGAGTACTTAAACATAAATGTCACTAAATTATTAACTTTTTATCATTTGAACAAATTGCTTTTAATCATTTTATAAAGAAAGAATTTTTTAACTAATTTATTTTAGTTATACATTTTTATTCACTTTTATGCATGATCGTTAAGAAATAGTACTAGTCTTGTTTTAATTTATTAATTTATTAGTTTGTGTAGTAAATTAGTGTGGAAGTTCAATAGTTCTTTCTATGTATAGGTACAAAAATACCATGTAAAGAAAACATCTCATATATCTTAAGTATGTATTATTTGAATAAAATTGACAACATAAGTTTAAATTAGTTTAGTAATAATATACTCATATTATAGGTTTTGTGTAGTTGCACTGATGAAGGGATCATATCAATCCCGAAATATTTGCATGAAATAAAGAATAAAGAAATTTTTGGTCTATCACTTGGCAGTGGTCTTCTTAATATATATAAAAAAAAAACCACTGCGAAATTAAAAAGAATACCTTTTAAAGACCAGTTTTATGATACAATATACCATATTAACAGGTCGTTCAATAAGTCCGTAGGATAAGTAAGAAAAAAACAACATTTTGACAAAACTCGATTTTTTTATTCAACATAGTTGCATTCGAGGGCGATACAACGAGTATAGCGATTTTCCAACTTTTCTATACCACTTTTATAGTACGATTTCTCTTTCTCGTCAAAATAGGCCTCAGTTTCAGCGATTACTTCATCATTGGACTTAAATTTCTTTCCAGCAAGCATTCTCTTGAGATCTGAAAACAGGAAAAAGTGGCTGGGGGCTAAATCTGGAGAATATGGTGGGTGGGTAAGCAATTCAAAGCCCAATTCATTCAATTTTGCCATCGTTTTCATCGATCTGTGACACGGTGCATTATCTTGGTGAAACAACACTTTTTTCTTTTGCAAATGTGGCCGTTTCTTTGCGATTTCAGCCTTCAATCGATCCAAAAGTTCACAGTAATACTCGCTGTTGATGGTGGTTCCTTTTTGGAGATAGTCGATGAATATTATTCCGTTCGTATTCCAAAATACAGACGCCATCACCTTACCGGCCGACTGTTGCGTCTTTGCTCGCTTTGGATTCGGTTCGTCGACTGCTGTCCACTCAGCTGACTGTCTTTTGGATTCTGGTGTGTAATTGTGAAGCCATGTCTCATCCATTGTCACATATCTACGATAGAATTCCCTTTTATTGCGGTTTAACAGTGCCAAAGACTCCTCCGAAGCATCGATTCGTTGTTGTTTTTGGTCGACTGTGAGCTCACGCGGCACCCAATTTGCACAGAGCTTTCGCATACCCAAATGTTCATGTAAAATGGTACAAACACTACCATCTGCTACCTTTACAATGTCAGCTATTTCGTGCACCTTCAATTTGCGATCGTTCATAACCAATTTGTGGATTTTTTTTATGTTTTCTGGAATAACAGCCTCATTTGGGCGTCCACTGCGCTCTGCATCTTTTGTGCTGGTACGACCACATTTAAATTCAGCCATCCACTTCTCTACCATTTGTCTCGATGGAGCAGAGTTTGGATAATGTTTATCAAGCCATTGTTTGGTTTCCACTGTATTTTTTTTCATCAAAAAGCAATGCTTTATGAACATTCGAAATTCACTTTATTCCATTTTTTTTCAAAAACAAAAGTTGCTTCACACAAAATGCTATTGCTAAATGCAAACTCACGAATAAATAGTCAGATTGCTGTCAAATTTATACACGTATCGTTTGAAGGTTAGTACTAAATAAAAATCATATGGAAAAAATTCTAGTAACGCCATCTATGTGTCATCCTACGGACTTATTGAATGACCTAGTATATCATAAACGTTAAAATAAAACATTAAAATTCGAAACGTTTGTAAATAGAATGCAAGTATATAACAAATACTACTGTAACCTTGATATTTTAAAGTGTGTCCGAAGTTTAGGTATACTGATTGATTGTTAATAAAAATGTTAAAGAAAAATGCAATGATGTCGTATCATAAATGTAAAAGTGTGGGTTGATTAGGAAATTAGTCTTTACTGCTAGTGCAGCCGGAACTGTTAGCTACAAAGAACCTATTTCCTGCCAACCCACCTATACAGAACCTAGATTTGTTCTGGAGTTGATTGTAGATTTTCTCATAAATGCTACATGTCAAACATCACGTAATTTATGGGCATTACAACGTTTCGGCGCCAGTGAAACGAAGGACTTTTTAATTTAATAATAGATACCTACGGTATCTATTTATCCAAGGGTTACTAACTTTTTTTTATGATACTTGAATGTACGGATAATACGCGGATTTTATCAAGGAAAAAATCTCTAATATAACAAAACTTTGTTGATTTTTTCACCATTTATTACGTGGATGATTTTGTTATGGGAGTTTGACTAAGGTGAATTTAACATCATATTAACATTGAAAAAACTTTGAGTTTCAGGTTCTTTTTTCTCTCAATCATTGTTTATTAACATCAAATTTTCGACGATATTGTTCGTCATTATCAAGATAATGCAATAAGCAATTGGAGGTAACTAAAGTTTAACAATTGCGGTGATCTTTATTTCATAATTTCTGTTTAACGCTAAATTGATTTTTTGCACGAAACGGTTTAAAATAACAAAACTTATGTAATATAAAAGACCATAATGGTCTAAAACAATTTTTAATGAATTTAAAAAAAATTAGAATATGTAAATAAAATATAAAATAAACTTAACTTAATTTGTTGATAATAGTTGACTTCATGCTTTGATGCCCTGATTATAATTTATTTTTTCACCTCTCGCATGACTTCATTTGCAGTAAGAACACCATCAGCGATTTCCTGCAGTGCGTTATTTGTTTATAAAAGCACTAGTATATGATGCGTTATACGTTTATCTAAAATCGTGATGATTTTCTCCTTTATCAAAATATGCTTCTTCTTATCATTTATCAACGAGCACTATTGACAAAATAATTAAATATGCAATGACGTAATAAATAAACACTAATTTTTCCATTCTTTTCTGATATCATTATCTTTTTATTTTTATTCATTCAATATTTTTTGTTTTATAGGCATTCCAACCCAAACATAAGGGACACAAAACCTTATCAAAATTATTTTTATTTTAACACAATTAGTTGGGCATAACACCACATTGTTTTGATAATTAAATGTTTGATTTTATAAACATTAAGTAAAAGTAATGCAAATTTATGGGTCGTCGTTTTTTCATTGAGTAAAACGTATAACGATGCAGATTAGTGTGTAGCTGAATTTGATTGTGTATGTTTAGAGTTACGAAAAAATGTGATGTTGGTTATTGTGTTGTTTTGGCGTTAACAAATGTAATGTTGGTTATTGTGTCGTTCATATTGTTTCATTTTCTTCCTCCACCGCCGTAGGATTTTTTTTTTTATCAATAGTATATTATTTAGTTAGGAGCTAAAGTACTCCTTTTTGTGTTGAGTCTATAGTTTGACGACCGACCGTAAGGTGGCCGACAATTATAAACGATACACAAAAAGTCACTTTAGCTCCGAATTAAATACACTTCGCTTCGCTCGTTCCGTGCAACTTCATCCTCGTAAAGAATTGCCACCATTCTAAACTCTACAAGATTCTACTTTTCCCAAACAACTTACCTCTTGAAAAATAATAAAGATGATATAAATAGGCAATACGAAATACTCTAGAATAATAGTATTAATATTCGTCTTGATATGTAAAATTGGCATTACATCTCACACGAATTATTTCATTTATAGATTCTGCTGACAATTTATGCCTTTATTCAGACAACAGAAGTTTTAACGATGAAAAACAACGTTCTACGCTGCATTGTGTGACTGGAACTGTATGAACCATTTTGGATAAAGTGTTTAAATGTGGTAATTCATTTCTTTTGACCAGTCAGTAATTTAAAACATTAATATCTACATTTAAAGGTTGTGGATTATAATTAATTTCTGTGTAAGCTGCGTCAATGTTGAGGTTGTGTAATAGCTGGGATAGCGGGAGCTATTACTTTGAAACTTATAAGAAAAGGTGCCGGTAGAGGGTTGAAGACCCTAGTCATCTTTGGAACTGCCCGGCCCTCGCTAACTCAATTCACACCCACACACCCTCACTATTAGTAGTTCATTACGACATGTTCTTAAGGTTAATATACATTTTATAGATTTAGTTTTATATATTGAGAAAAAATTTGACTATAAGAAGTACTAAACATTATTACTTACTCTTAGCCTAATGCAGCTGCTGGTTCTATCGGCGTTGTCTTCTGTGGTGTTCCCAGGTAAAAATAATATAAAGACACGAGGCTTCCACTAAATTTTGTTTTTATTTAATTTTCTTTTATTTCATACTGATATCATTTAAATTATATGTTTTAAATATTTCTAACCATCACAAAAACACCAAATGTTTCGGTTTCTTATATATATATATATAATCTTGGATTTAGTCATTTAAATATCCACCAACAAACATATTTGGTTGGTTCACTTTTCTTAAAAAAACATATATGTACATGTACTTTTGGTTTCTTAATAGGTACTTAATAATTACTTAAGAACCTGTACTTTTGGTTTCTTAATATGTAATTTATATTTACTTAAAAACATGTACTTTTGGTTTCTTAATATGTAATATTTGATTTTTTTTTCTTTTGCCACTTAAATATCCAAAAGAAACACAATTAATTTTAATTCACGTTATTTTTCATTGATTTATCTTGTGTTAATCACAAAAACCAAAAACACAAAATTTATATAGATTTCTCAATAATCTTAAAATGTAACTATTTTAAGTCCAAATGATCACTATTACTATTTGGATTTTAATTATTATTTAAATTATCTCAACTATTATTAGAATTACATCAACTATTCACTAGTTTACCACCGACTGACTTCTCTAATTTTTTCGATTTTCTGAGTTTTAAGAAAAAAATAAAAAAAAATGGCAATACTTGCAATTTTTGATGGGAAAAAAAAATTTATACAAATTTTATAATTTTACATAGAAATAGAAAACCATTTCCGTCACTTGCAGACTGGAATAGGAACAACGAAGGTTATTTTATTCAAATATCACCGTTGAGGTAATTGTCCATGAAAACTTCATATATCATGAGAAAATTTTTGAAATAATAAAAGAAATAAGACCACGAAGGTGTTGGACTGGATTTAAGAAATGCAAGTGACAATGGTGTGAGAAAGGTTGTTACCACAGGGTAACACGGAATAGGGATACAGGGCATTTTCAATTCCTAACAACACAGAACAAACAGCCACAGCATACAGCTGCTTTGATCTGAAAGAGGAAATCCCATTGAGTGGAACGTACTAGAAGAAAAGACATTTAAATCAGATTTAGATAAGGAAGAAATAAGCTAAAATTTTATATCATTGGTAGATAGTCTAGCCGAGGGTCGATCAAATCAATTGTTAATTAATTGTTGTGACGTTGTACCAGCAACTCTGAAATGACCTGTAATAACACGAAAGATCCAGTTAGATCAGATCTAATGAGGCGGAATTTATTAGACCTGGAATAAAAACTGAAGCCTAACATGAGTTATTTCCTCACATCTTTGGTGTGATAAATTCCCACCCGTTTGGACGCTATGTCTTCGAGCTCTAGAGATGAATTTCCGACCAATTGGAGTACTTTGGCCTCTACAAATTTCGGTGCTAGTTTAGCTGAGACATTTCGGCCTGCATCACTCAGAATGAAGTTTCGTCGAAAAACCGTTTCACCCGGTTGGAACAAATTTTTACGGGCCCGCAGGTTGTATCGCGCAGCACTGGTCACAAAAGCTTTTGCTATTAGATCTTTTAATCGCGCTCGAATGTTAGACAGAGTGTCAGCGCGATCTAAACAGTCACTGGACTCCTCCAGGCAATCCAACTTCCTTAGTAGAGTGTAGTATGAACTATGCGTGATCATGGGGAGACCAAACAAAGCGTAGTAAGGAGAACAGCCGATGGTGGAGTGATATGAGCTGCGCAAAGCACAAGAAATTTCACTCAAGTTTTTATCCCATTTGGTGTGATCTTCCTTTAAGAAGGCTCTGATTCCGGCGAGCACACTCCTGTTCACTCTCTCGGAAGCATTTGCCTGGGGTGAATATAAAGAAGTGCGAGTGTGTTTTATATCATACTTCGCTATGAATTGTTGTAATAACTTGGATTTAAATTGCGTTCCGTTATCGGAAACCACAATCTTTGGACAACCAAACACATGAAATACTTGACTTTCCAGAAGATTGCAGATTGGAGTAGAAGTGAAACTGCGAAGGGGGAACAGGAACACGAATTTGGAAATATGGTCTAGTACCACCAACAGTCCAATATTAGAATTTTTTGTCCTGGGGTACGGGCCTAATAAGTCAATATATAATCGTTGCATTACCCTCTCGGTTCTTAGAGGAGCTATCATTGGTGCACGTAAAGTTTGGTTGGGAGCTTTAACTACTTTACATATCTTGCATTGGGATACAAACGAGTGTACTTGGAACAACATTCTCGGCCAGAAATAAAAACGACGTAGCTTATGTAAGGTTTTAGCTACTCCGCCATGGGCTGCCGTTGGTGCTGCGTGTGCTATTTCAATCAAGTTGTGGGTTAGTTCTTCGGGAACCCATAGCTTCCACGGCTCACCTTCTAAACACGAAGTGAATCCAACTTTCTTATAAACCCTACCCTTTTCCACTCGTAAATCTGGTAGTACTTCTTTCCCATCCTCGACGATTTTAATTAACTCTAGATATTTGGTAGACTGAAATGCTGGTGAATCTAAATCAATTGCTTGGGAAAAGTTATCGGTCACGGTATCAATCAAGTCTACGGAGTTTATTCTTGACAATGCATCCGGAACTATATTTAAACTGCCTTTTCGGTACTCAATGTCAAAGGTGTACCTTTGAAGTTTCAAACTCTAGCGAGCCAGTCGTCCTGATAAATCCTTCTGACTCATCAACCACTTTAAACCAGAATGGTCGGTTACTACTTTAAATGGGTGCCCTTCAACGAACGCTCGAAATTTTTTTATTCCTAGAACTACTGCCAGACATTCCTTTTCGCTAGTGGAGTAGTTCCTTTGGGCTGGGTTTAATTTCTTAGACATGTATGCAATCGGATGTTCTCTGCCATCTTTTTCTAATTGAGTCAACACGCAGCCTATTCCATCGTTACTTGCATCACACTGTAATATGAATGGTTCTGAAAAGTTTGGGTTGGCCAGCACTGGCGCTGAAGTCTTGAAGCTTTCTTGATATTGACAAAAGCTGCATCGGCTTCAACAGTCCATTTAAATTTACCATGGGATTTCTTTAATAACTCAGTAATAGGTGTCACAATCGAAGAGTAGTCGGAAATAAACCGTCGGTAATATCCTGACATCCCTAAAAATCGACGAACCTGGCGCACTGACGAAGGAACTGGGAACTCTGATATTGTTGCAACTTTCTCCTGGTCGATGTTAATCCCTGCTCTACTAATGACATACCCAAGATATTTGATCTCGGATTGCAGAAATTTGCTCTTCTCAATGTTTATGGTGAGATTAGCTTTCTTTAAACAGCCTGCCAGTTCAGTTAATATATGAAGATGTGACTCAAACGTATCTGTCACAATTAAAAGATCGTCTAGGTATACGAACACCTGAGTCTTCAACCTTGATGGTATTACTCGATCCATCAGTTTAGACATCGTCTGTGGTGAGTTGCACAAACCAAAAGGCATACGAACAAAGTGATAAAGAGGACGGCCTGGGACTGTAAACGCTGTTTTTTCTTTTGAATCCTCATCCAGGGGAATCTGCCAAAAGGCGTCCTTTAAGTCTAAACTAGAGATGTAATTAGCTTGCGGGAGTCGGCTTAGTATTCCTTCGATCTGTGGTAAGGGGTATGCATTTTTTTTCGTTACACTGTTCACCTTACGCGAATCTAAGCATAGACGAAGCTTCCCTGGCTTTCGAACTAAGACCACTGGCGAGCTCCAGTCACTATCAGATTCCTCAATGATACCCTGAGCTAACATGCGGTCCAGCTCCTCCCCCATTAACTTCTCTACTGCAGGAGATATTGGATAGTGGCGTTGCTTGATAGGGGTTGCATCGCCAACATCAATGACATGAGTCAATACATGCGTCCTGCCCAATCCCATTTTCGCAAAAGACGGAATCAGCTGAATGACATCTTGCAGTTTCCCTTCCTCGTAAGCTGTCAAAGTACATATTACCGAGGTTTCGGTTTTTTTCGGGATCTGATTTGTTAACGGTGGAAACAGGTTGAACAACCGAAAGAAGTCAAAACCTAGATAGAGGTTTTGTGTGAGAGATGGTATAATTACGAGATCTAGGGACTTTGTCCGACCTTGGAACCTTATCTCAGTGTTCAGATGTCCTACCACTTTCTGGCTAGCGCCATCCGCTGTTCTAACTTTTACCGATGAACGTGTAAATAGTGTTGGGGTACGGAGAAGCTCTAGTGCGAAAGTGCCTCCCACTACACTAAGTGACGCTCCGCTATCTAGTAATCCGACTCTTGTGCTGCCTAAAAGTTGAACCGCAGCATAAGCGCGGAGATCGTCTTTCACTGATGTGATTGAGGATATAATCGATGACCGAAAGGATCGTCGTTTCTTCCAGAAATTTCTAATACGCAATGCTGAACGAGTATACTTACGCGATGTTGTAAGTGCATTAATTCCAAGACTGGTTCTTAGTGCCATATATTCTTTGAGTCTCTGCTCAAGTGATTTAAATGAGTGATGAGGTATAGACGATTTAGTACAAGCTGATGAATCTCGCTTCAAAATAGTTTTACTTCCCAACTCCTCTGGGCAACGCATTCTTAAAGGTGGAGTTGGGTGAAGTGAGGTGTTTGACTTTAAAATTGGGTTGGCTTTTGGGAGCGTGACTGGATGTTCTGCACGCTCCCGGTCTTGTTTAAATAGCATCTAGTGCAATTTGATTTGTAAACCCCCTCGTTGCCACAACTCCAACAGAAAAGTCGAGGTGGTTGTAGACAATCCTGAAACCGGTGTCCTTCTAGCTTGCAGTTCCAGCAAATTAAAGTTCTGTTTGGCTCACGATGACCGTTGGGATTATGAATAGCTGAGACATCGGAACTTACGGGGTCATCAGAAATCTGCGGTAGGTTGTTGGATTCAGGAATAGTATCAGGTAATGAAGAAAGCGTATCCTCAGTCGCAGGATAATGATATGATGTAGATGGAGCAATTTCGGATACCGTCTGTGTAGGGCGATGAGGAAAGTTACGAGGTGGCAGCGGTAGACTAGCTAGAAGTTTTTCCCGTTTACGGCAGAGGTCGCGAAGATGTTCAACTGTAAATACCTCAACGTAGCACAATTCTCTACGTATTTCACTGCGAAGATTGTTCAAAAGTATATTCAATAATTCTCTATCAGCTACTGGAACACTGAGCCGATCACTTTGCCTCAAAATGTCATTAAACATAGAGTCAAAGTTCTCATTTTGACGTTGTTTACGGGCTCGCATTCTCTCTTTTATTTCTTCATCGGTGCTACGATCACCAAACTCAGTACGTAGAGCCATACACAGTTCGGGCCAATTAAAACGTGGAGTACGGTGATGGAATCTCCAATACCATTCTGAAGCTCTTTCTGTGAATAATAAGTGAGCATGAGCCACAACCGCATCATAACTACCTGGGAAAGCGATGTTATTTAAAGTGCTCACTCGATATATAAATTCTCCCACCTCCATTTCCGTTGGTCTTCCACTGAAAGAGACATTCCAGCTACGAATGATGGTGGAGTGTTTCTCGTTTAAGGAATGATGACGATAAGCTGCAGGATTCGCTACGTACGAGGGGTTTATATTACCTAGGTTCCTGGAATTTTGAAGAGGTCCTTGGTTTCCCCTAGGTACATGCATAGACAATGTGGAGGGATTTTGCGGGTGACTAGCTGTTTTCACCCCCTCCGTAAAGAGTAACTGATTCGCAAATTTTTCGTCAAAGGCTCTCTGCATCTGTTCTACACTTTTTCGAATGCTTACTTCCATGGCCTGTTGGATCACGGAAAAATCGATCATCGTTGCTGACTTATCTGCTGGCTGGTCTTGTCTTCCCGGATTATCTTTTGGCGAACTAGCGACAATTTCTGATGCTTTTACACCTGCACGTTCAGCTTGTCGCCTTTTTTCTTCAGCCCTAGTATTCGGTCGAATCCACGTCTTAGGTATAGCACCGAGAGACTCTGGTTGCCGATTGACCACAGGTGTTTGTGGCTGTGCCTTATTCTTTCTTGTTTGTGAAATCGGGGAAAAGGGACGTCGATCCTCCGGCAAGAGATGCACATCAGACTGTTGACAGCTTCTTTTACAAATGGGGCAATGTGGCTCCTCTTCTAGCCACTTTGCAATGCAACTGTCATGGAAAACATGGGTGCAGGGTGCTTCTACCAACAACTTGTCTGAATTCAGTTTTTCAGTGCAGAGGAAACATTTATTGTTGTAAATATTTTCATACATATTCATTTCTGATTCTCTCGGTATTTTACAATGTCACTTTTGAAGTATTGAGATGCGTAAAATTTAAACTGAATTCCCAAGAGAAAAGTATTATCCCTTATCTGATTCAATTTTAGGTTAATTAAACTTAATATAAACCAAAAAAAAATTAACACTTGATCATCAAAAGGGTTGAATTGGAAGGTATAATTGCTTAATCACTATCTCTCTATCTACCAATCTACTATCCGTAAAGGAAATTACGTGGTTCCCTTTCAAGGGAATAGCAAATTCGTACTGTATGTACACAGGGAATTCGAAAAACTGTATACTAATCTTCGAGTCAGTAGTGAGCAACAAAATGTTCTAGGTTGTATGTAATTGTTAACAATCTAACAATTCAGATCTTCTTTATAGGCCTTCAATTAATTATTAAATTACCAGCAAAAATTATTTATGGGCCATTTAATTATTTATTAAAATTATTTGCCAAAAATATTTCTAGGTAGTTTATCTATTTATTAAAATTATACGCAAAAGTTTATTTATTCAAATTATAAGCTAAAATTATTTATAGGCAATTTATTTATTTATTAAAATTTTACGCCAAACTTATTTTTAGGCCCATTAATTATTTATTAGAATTATAATCAAAAATTATTTATAGTCAGTTTATCTATTTATTAAAATTATACGCAAAAGTTTATTTATTAAAATAAAAGCAAAAATTATTTTTACTCAATCTATTTATTTACTAAAACTATACGTCAAAAATTATTTCTAGGCCATTTAATTATTAATTAGAATTATAATAAAACTGTTGATCTAAAATTCCTGAATGTGTTATTTATTTATCAACTGAAAGTAAACTGTTTTATTACTATTACTATTTATTTATTTTGTTAATTTATAAAATATATGTGTGAGTGTTGTGTGTGTGTCCGAGTCATGTGCTAGGCAGTACCCTTCCAAAAATGATGCTAAAATAAATTTAGAAAAAAACTAAGAACAAAAATTTAAACTATCAAAAGTATGCTACTCTACGGTTGGGAAGTTAGTAGGTGTTCAGGTTTTATGACGAATCCGGAGAAATCACAACAACTAGCCAGAGCAAGTTGGTAGATGACCAGCTTGCACTCTGTATTTTCTAAGCTGATGTAACTTCAGCTTCTCCATCACAACCTGGAACCTGTATTGAGAGCTAAGAGAGGAAATGATCGTTTGTAAGAGTTAACCAGTCTCAGAGCCACAAGAACTCACTAGACCATCAAAGATGCAAATTTAACCTTTGCCCTCTTATGATCAGTCAGTACCATACCTTGAGTCGTTCACTCCCACCAAACACATTAAACGAATACGTTCTAAAACAATAAATTAATCAGAAAACGGGGCTCAAATTATAAACGTATATGATAGTAATTGATCTAAGTGTTGAATTGTACACTATTCAGCTTTAACTTGTAGGCTAACACTATGATCTGCTCGACCATTGTGTCATATTTTCTCAGCTAGTCATTGCTGACGGTGTCAAACCATCCCTTAGTCAATTCCATCACCTAACTGGAGTGCGCGAGCTCGTAAGACTCGTTGAATGGTCAGTCGAGGCCAACTCATCCACTCCTGCGCGTGTTACACAGTTAATTTAATCGAAAAAAATTCACTACATAATTACTAAACTATATTAAAAGATCCTCCAAGGGTCCATTCTGTTTTATTTTTATAAATAAAAATAAGGTTTTGTTTCGCGCCAATTTGTAATAGCTGGGATAGCGGGAGCTATTACTTTGAAACTTATAAGAAAAGGTGCCGGTAGAGGGTTGAAGACCCTAGTCATCTTTGGAACTGCCCGGCCCTCGCTAACTCAATTCACACCCACACACCCTCACTATTAGTAGTTCATTACGACATGTTCTTAAGGTTAATATTCATTTTATAGATTTAGTTTTATATATTGAGAAAAAATTTGACTATAAGAAGTACTAAACATTATTACTTACTCTTAGCCTAATGCAGCTGCTGGTTCTATCGGCGTTGTCTTCTGTGGTGTTCCCAGGTAAAAATAATATAAAGACACGAGGCTTCCACTAAATTTTGTTTTTATTTAATTTTCTTTTATTTCATACTGATATCATTTAAATTATATGTTTTAAATATTTCTAACCATCACAAAAACACCAATTGTTTCGGTTTCTTATATATATATATATAATCTTGGATTTAGTCATTTAAATATCCACCAACAAACATATTTGGTTGCTTCACTTTTCTTAAAAAAACATATATGTACATGTACTTTTGGTTTCTTAATAGGTACTTAATAATTACTTAAGAACCTGTACTTTTGGTTTCTTAATATGTAATTTATATTTACTTAAAAACATGTACTTTTGGTTTCTTAATATGTAATATTTGATTTTTTTTTTCTTTTGCCACTTAAATATCCAAAAGAAACACAATTAATTTTAATTCACGTTATTTTTCATTGATTTATCTTGTGTTAATCACAAAAACCAAAAACACAAAATTTATATAGATTTCTCAATAATCTTAAAATGTAACTATTTTAAGTCCAAATGATCACTATTACTATTTGGATTTTAATTATTATTTAAATTATCTCAACTATTATTAGAATTACATCAACTATTCACTAGTTTACCACCGACTGACTTCTCTAATTTTTTCGATTTTCTGAGTTTTAAGAAAAAAATAAAAAAATATGGCAATACTTGCAATTTTTGACGGGAAAAAAAAATTCATACAAATTTTATAATTTTACATAGAAATAGAAAACCATTTCCGTCACTTGCAGACTGGAATAGGAACAACGAAGGTTATTTTATTCAAATATCACCGTTGAGGTAATTGTCCATGAAAACTTCATATATCATGAGAAAATTTTTGAAATAATAAAAGAAATAAGACCACGAAGGTGTTGGACTGGATTTAAGAAATGCAAGTGACAATGGTGTGAGAAAGGTTGTTACCACAGGGTAACACGGAATAGGGATACAGGGGATTTTCAATTCCTAACATTTACTAAGGTTAAGGTTTTTTTAAAATATACGCATTCATTAAGATGTTGAAGATGTGGTAGATATAGATGATAAATTTGATGAAACATTAATAAGTTGTTCACTTTACCTTTGATGAGATTACGTTGATGTTCAAGGAGTTTTTTCAGATGCGCTATACATTTTTCTTTATTTGAAGTTGACATTATAAAATTAAATCTTGGATCGAAAATCGTTGCAGCTAATATAACATTATTTTGAAGTAAATTGCTCTCGCGAGCTTGAATTTTTTCTAAAACAATTTGCTCTACTGAAACTTTTAACTCGAGCCAATGCTTTAAATAGTCACTCATGCAAAGTTGTTCGGACTGTAATTGCATTGTTATATTTCTAATAGGCTTAAATACTTCAATAAATTCTGTTGCAAAGTTCCACAAATTGCCTTCAATATTTAACTGTTTATAAGTATTTTTATAAGTGTTGCAATATTCTCTAAATTCCAGTAGTCTTTCTATCATATTATAAGTCTGGTTATGTTGTTAATCACGGACTGGGGTAGTTATTTTTGAATTAAAATATTTCTATGTGTTAGAGTTCTTAGATATATAGCCAATTTTTTGAAAACTTCAATATTGATTTTAACATCAGCTCGTTCTTTCAAAAATTCATTCAAAACTACCTAGTTGAACGGTGTGAAACGAAATCCTGAAGCCATCTTGTTTCCTCGAAAGAGGGAACTGGATGTCCTGGATAAACGAATCTTTATTTTTGTCCCTCTGGTTGGAAATCGGGACCTGCTCATCGCGAGGCTGAAATTTAACTTATAGAAATGGCAGGGCTGAAATTAATACCCAATCGCTGTACCGCGAAGTCACTTTCTCTTTACACTCAAAAACAAAATTAGTAGGACATTTGGCATTATTATTGCAGGCTAAAAATCTTTTCCTGCTTGTTCCCATCGGTGTGGCACAGCCATAATTTCCACTCTTCCACGCGGTTTTTGTTTAGTTATTATATTAGTAGTGTTAGCATTCCTTCCTTTCGTGTGATATGAAAAAGTTATTTTGTTAGTGCTAGTGTGTAAAACGATGAAAAAAGAAATGGAAAAAAATTTTTCGTCAGCTCACGATGAGAAAAGAAAGGGAAAAAAATTCTTGGTCAGCTGTTTGCGATTCATATTTTTTGTTTTGTTTGTATGTGTAGTGTGATTTCATATTTTTTTTGGTTACGTTGAAAGAGATTTTGTATTTTTTTTTAGACAGCGGTTTTGTTGTTGCTAGTGCGATATGAAAAAAATATTTTGTTAGTGTGAAATGAAAAACGATGAGATCAAATCTTATATAACAAACAGAAAAACTACAGATTAAAATAACAACGTAGTTAAAAAAATATAAATCACATTACAAAACAATAAAAAACAATTTTGTTTTCTTTTTAAAGAAAATTCAGTTAAATAATTTTTGAGTTTGAGTGGTCTAATTCCCTAAAAATACAATGATAAAATGATAAATGATAAAATCGTTCCATTTATCCTTACTCGTTTTCATTTTTTCATTTTCATTTTGTACTAAAATACGATTCCCTAAGCGCAAAATGAAAAATGAAATTTACTGTTCTAAATTAAAAAAAAGTTGTTCTAAATGATAAATATTTTAAAGAACTGTCATTCAATATATGAGCAATTTCACGAAGATTCAACAACGTTTTGACTTGACCCCTTTTAATTTTGATTATTTTTTGTTTATAGATAGTCTTTCATAAATAAAAAATACAAGTTCTCTTAGAATTTTTTTTTTCGACCAGGGGTCTTCACAGGGTGCCCCTCAATTTTTTGTTATTTTGTGATGTGAGTGCATTTTGACGAGCGATTGTAGAAAAACTACTGAATCGATTTTCATAAATGATATGTCGTTGAATAGGTATTAAAACAAAGTTTTTAAAAATGTACACTGTTAATTTTTTGAAATAATTTTTAACGGTGTAACATAAGAAAAAAAAGGTGTAATTGAAAAAAAGATGGCATAGCCTCTTTTTTTTTTTTTTTTTTTTTAACAAAATTGAAGCTTATTTTATATCCAACAACTTGTGAAAGTTTAGGACTAGCGTTATTTTTTGTTTTAAAGATAAAATTCGTTGTGCATATGACTGTCGGGAATCAGTTATTTTTGTTCTGAAGGAAAATTATAAAAATGGCGTTATAAACTAAGAGATTTTTTTTTATGTTAAATATCAAATATTTTATTATTAGATGAACTTTTTAAAATATTATAAAAATTATATATGTAGTACAATAAATAAAATAAATACAATTGTTAAAAATGATTTACTTATTTTACAAACAGAAGTTTCTTTTGAATAGGAAAGCACTTCTGCAATTATTTTCTTTGTATTAGATGGCATAAAAAATGAAATGTTTATTTATCACTTTTAGTAATCACTTGTCACTCTTATAAAAAATAATTTGACAGTCTTGACTGCAAACAAAAAAGCCGTAACTTTTGACTGGAGAAGTATTATGTTCGTATTATGTTATTATGGAATCATAAAGTAAAAGATTGTTTTTCAACATTAAATTACAAATATTTTATTATTGAATAAACTTTTTAAAATATCATACAAATTATATATGTGAAAATAAATATAGTTATTAAAAATTATTTACTTATTTTACATTTAAAAGTTTCTTTTGAGTTGAAAAACATTTTTGCATTTATTGTCTTAGTATCTACTGGTACAAAAGAATGAAATTTTTGAGTTCCACTTATAGTAATCGCATTTTTATATCGATTTTGTAATTTTTCTTTTGTTAATTGATATTCATTTTTATCGGCGTATCCAAAGTTCATGGTAGATTCCCATTTTAAAGCCCATTCGAAAAGTTTTTTTGGTGTATCAATAATATTATCTTCGCTCGCCATACTATAACGGTGTGCAGCACGCTTCAGTGTACCACCAATTCCATCACAAGGTCCCTTTCCATGGCTGGTAGCATCAAAATGCCATTCAGCATCAACCTTAAAGTCTTCTTTATGGTGGCATAAGTTAATTAGGTTATGTTTATTTTTGTATTGTTATAAATTATTATAAATTATTTATGTAATATTAGAATTTATATGCGTTTTGATGAATTCAATAAGTTTTGTAATGAAAAGATGGACTGTAGTACTGTTGTGATCGTTTATATCCGAAATGAGTATAAAACTTCGGTGCTGTATATATTCACTTGTGGCACTTTTAAAATAAATGACAAATGTATGTTAATATGTGTTAATATTATGTTAATATGACAAATGTATGTTAATATTTTCGGATGAGAATGTCTGAATATTGGCCTACTCAGATTAATCTGCGATGGACAATTTTTTTACTGAAAAATAATCAGTAATTTTCTGTTGTTTAAGGCAAAGTTGAATAATATTTTCCACTTTAATTACAATTTGGTCGTCAATTTGCATTTGATTAAATCCGGGCTGCAAACCTGATCAGCAAGCGCGTAGCGTACGGACTTAACCCCGCAGTTGCGTAGTTTATTCAAAACTTTCTCACCGAGCAATACATTTCGGTATCCATTGATGGCTTTTCTTCTGCGTCTAAATTAACTAACGCTGATGTACCACAAGGTTTGGTTTTGTCACCACTTTATTTTTAATTTTTTACTTTTAAATTAAAATCACCAGCAACCCAATAAATAATTTTTCAGATGATAGTACACTGTACAAGTCATTTGTTTTCCTATCTTTAAAAGGGAAAAGGCATGAACGAATAAAGCCCGCCCGGAGAGACTCTGCCATAAATGTAAATGATAGCCTGAAAGTTTCCAATTGGGGTGACTGAAATATGTTCAATTTTAACTCAACCAAAACATGACTATTGATTGTTGCCAGATCAACGACCGAGTTTGCCAAAGATATTTCGATTAGTGTGTTTCGATTAAAATGTCGCAAATTTTGCTGAACTTGACTGAAATTGCTTTTTAAAAAGTTCATTTAATAATAAAATATTTGATATTTAACATAAAAAAAAATCTCTTAGTTTATAACGCCATTTTTATAATTTTCCTTCAGAACAAAAAAAACTGATTCCCGACAGTCATATGCACAACGAATTTTATCTTTAAAACAAAAAATAATGCTAGTCCTAAACTTTCACAAGTTGTTAGATATAAAATAAGCTTCAATTTTGTTTAAAAAAAAAAAAAAAAAAGAGGCTATGCCATCTTTTTTTCAATTACACCGTTTTTTTCTTATGTTACACCGTTAAAATTTATTTCAAAAAATTAACAGTGTACATTTTTAAAAACTTTGTTTTAATACCTATTCAACGACATATCATTTATGAAAATCGATTCAGTAGTTTTTCTACAATCGCTCGTCAAAATGCACTCACATCACAAAATAACAAAAAATTGAGGGGCACCCTGTGAAGACCCCTGGTCGAAAAAAAAAATTCTAAGAGAACTTGTATTTTTTATTTATGAAAGACTATCTATAAACAAAAAATAATCAAAATTAAAAGGGGTCAAGTCAAAATTTCCCAAAAATTTGCTGAACTGGCGTGAAATTGCTCATATATAACATATATGAGCAATTTCACGAAGATTCAACAACGTTTTGACTTGACCCCTTTTAATTTTGATTATTTTTTGTTTATAGATAGTCTTTGATAAATAAAAAATACAAGTTCTCTTAGAATTTTTTTTTTCGACCAGGGGTCTTCACAGGGTGCCCCTCAATTTTTGTTATTTTGTGATGTGAGTGCATTTTGACGAGCGATTGTAGAAAAACTACTCAACCGATTTTCATAAATGATATGTCGTTGAATAGGTATTAGAACAAAGTTTTTAAAAATGTACACTGTTATTTTTTTGAAATAATTTTTAACGGTGTAACATAAGAAAAAAATGGTGTAATTGAAAAAAAGATGTCATAGCCTTTTTTTTTTTTTTTTAAACTAAATTGAAGCTTATTTTATATCTAACAACTTGTGAAAGTTTGGGACTAGCGTCATTTTTTGTTTTAGAGATAAAATTCGTTGTGCTTATGACTGTCGGGAATCAGTTTTTTTTGTTCTGAAGGAAAATTATAAAAATGGCGATTTTTAGATTCAGATTTTTTTTTATGTTAAATATCAAATATTTTATTATTAAATGAACTTTTTAAAAAGCAATTTCAGTCAAGTTCAGCAAAATTTTGCGACATTTTGACTCGACCCTTTTTAATTTGGTTTATTTTTAGTTTATAGATAGCCTTTGATAAATGAAAAATACGGCTTCAAGTAGAGTTTTTTTAAATATAGACCAAAATAAACCAAATTAAAAAGGGTCGAGTCAAAATGTCGCAAAATTTTGCTGAACTTGACTGAAATTGCTTTTTAAAAAGTTCATTTAATAATAAAATATTTGATATTTAACATAAAAAAAAAATCTGAATCTAAAAATCGCCATTTTTATAATTTTCCTTCAGAACAAAAAAAACTGATTCCCGACAGTCATATGCACAACGAATTTTATCTCTAAAACAAAAAATGACGCTAGTCCTAAACTTTCACAAGTTGTTAGATATAAAATAAGCTTCAATTTAGTTTAAAAAAAAAAAAAAAAAAAGGCTATGCCATCTTTTTTTCAATTACACCATTTTTTTCTTATGTTACACCGTTAAAAATTATTTCAAAAAATTAACAATGTACATTTTTAAAAACTTTGTTCTAATACCTATTCAACGACATATCATTTATGAAAATCGATTCAGTAGTTTTTCTACAATCGCTCGTCAAAATGCACTCACATCACAAAATAACAAAAATTGAGGGGCACCCTGTGAAGACCCCTGGTCGAAAAAAAAAATTCTAAGAGAACTTGTATTTTTTATTTATCAAAGACTATCTATAAACAAAAAATAATCAAAATTAAAAGGGGTCAAGTCAAAACGTTGTTGAATCTTCGTGAAATTGCTCATATATTTGACATTGTTCATAACAATTTAAAAAAATTCGTGAGTTTACTTTTATAATGGCTCAACATCGAAGAAGATTATTGAATGAAATTCAAAATCGTTTAAGGAATAATATGCGAATACAAAGAATTCAATTAAGATGTTCAAATGATATGTTTAATGTTCCAGATAAAGCATTTATTGAAATGTATCGCATACCTAAGCACTTAGTATTGCAATTAATTGATTTGCTTGAGCCAAGCTTGGGTCAAGTACGGAGAAGTACTGGTACCTGCATACTTGCAAGTGTTAACTGCAATAAGTTTCTATGCTGGAGGTAACTTTATCCTTTAATTGGAATAGAATTGCAGTTTTTAATTATATATTTTTTTCTTCTAGGGGGATATCAAAAACGACTTGGATATAATTTCCAAATCGCTTTGTCACAGACAACCGTTTCTCGTTGTATTTACGCTACTTCTAAGGCAATAAATGATGTGTTATTACATCGTTATATAAAATTTCCAACTACTAATGCAGAGATGAATGCAATTAAAGCACAGTGATATTTTCATATTCTTTATTAAAAATGCCAGTTTCTCTAATAAATTTTTTTCTGTATTTTAAAAGATTTTTTGAACATTTTGGATTGCCCGGTGTCATCGGAGCTATTGACGGAACTCATGTTCGAATAATTCGGCCAAGTGGTGGAGTTGAGCATGTATATCATAATGGACGAAAAGAATATCATTCGAAAAATGTTCAAATTGGAAGTATTTTTTAAGTTTTTCGATTTCAAAAAGTTTTTTGTATTTAATTTTAAAAAATCTTTTATTTTTGGTTTGTGACTTAAACTTGAAAATTTTAAATATAAATGCTCGTTTTGGAGGCAGTTCACATGATGTTTTTATATTGAAATCTAGTCAAGTAATGCCTTTTATGGAACAACTAGGTCAAAACGGACAAGATAATTCGTGGCTTATCGGTGATAGCGGGTATTTTCAACGAGTGTGGTTAATGACACCATTTCGCGTATGTGAAGCTATCACTGACTCACAGCAAAGCTATAATAGCATTCACGCAAAAGCCCGAAATTGCATAGAAAGGCTAAATGGAGTATTAAAAGGGAGATTTAGATGCATTGGACCAGATAGAATTTTAAGGTATAGTCCGAGTACAGCAGGCTTAATTATCAATGCTTGTGCTGTACTTCACAATTTTCTTATCGAAGCACAATATCCAGTCGAAGATGATGGAATAATTTCAATTGATGATGCTACCACATACGACAATGATGGTAACCATGATGTTGAACGTGATTACGAAAGTTATGCATTAAACAGAGTAGTACAAAAAAGACAAAGAACAGTTGATCAATATTTTTAATTAAACATTTTATTGTATAATAAACATTTTATTGTAAAATAAACATTTTATTGTATATTTAATAAGCTTAAAAATTATTAAAGATTATTAAAGAGATTAAAATCTTAAAATATAAATTGACTTTTATTAAAATAAATTTATTATTATTGCTATTTATTATTATTTTTGGCCAAAAAATGTTCTACTATTGCTTTCATCGACTCAGCAATAGACTCTAAAGCAGATGCTTTTCTTCCTTCTATTATGTTTGATTCTTTTTGAAGTTCTATTATGTTTTCTTTTATAATAGGCCGCTGACGTGTTCTTATTGTTTGTCTGCCGCGGGACTTCAAACTTTTGTTGCTCAAGCTCTTTACAGCCGTCCTTGTTGAAGTTGCGGTTCCTTGTAGTAAAGTTGTAGCGGCTGCTAGGGCTGCAACTGTACTAGTTTCCACATCTATTGAAGTTGCAGAGGCTTGTCCGTTGCTGGTTTGATTTAAAATCACTGGTAACAATCCCGATGGCCCTGATGAAAACTCTCCATTAATCTGAAAAATATTTTATTTGCAATTAATATAAAAAAATTTTATGTAATATAAGTATCATACGTTAGTGTCATCGCTGTCGTCGAAAATCAACTCTGGTATTTCTTCTCCATGTTGAAATTCCACAAAGTCTGTTTCTTGTAACGGTTCAGTCTAAAAATTATTCAAAATAAAACATGTATTACTTTACTTATATCATAAAAAGTACCAATTATTGCTTACGCGTTTGTCGAAACCTGCTTCTTGGGTTTTACCATCACCGTCTACAGCGTCCTTTGTAATAATTGATACTATCCGTTCTTCAATGGTTGATAAGTCCTTTATAAATGTTGAAATCTCCGTTTCATTGCGCTTTTTTTTTATTTCTGCGCATTTGTTTTTAACTTGTTTCCTGTTAAAGAATTAGTTCTAGTTATATAAATATGAATACACAATATATTAAATATAGAAATTACCTCAAATCAAGCCAATACTTCCTCCATTGGACGCCACTTTTATTAAGCGTCCCACATGTCGTTGTGCCTTATTCTCCCGTTTGCTGTATCACATCTGAAATCAAAGACACTTTAATGTATTTCATTAAATATATACAAATTTAAAATTGATCCACCTGTCATGAGCAATGTCCAAATTTTCTTCCAGCCAACTAACTAGCATTTCTTTTTGGTAGTTAGACGCCTTTTTACCGCGTTGCATTTTAAAATTGTTTTTATCTTTTCACAAAGAATAAACTTAACTTTAATAAACTAAATAAACAAAACTAAACTAAACTGAATAAACTAAACTTAAATTTAAATAAAAGTAAACTTATAATTTAAAATAGAATACAAAAAATTTTGATTTATCAAATAAAAACTTAAATTTCACTTTCAAAAACAATATTAACTAACACTGAAATAACAATGGCGTTTAGTTTATTTATTAATTTTGACAGCGTATAATGGTTTTTGTGAATTATTCTATAGAGCTTTACACTAACTTCATATCGGTAAAACGTTTTCTCCACCTATTTGGTTAAGGAAAAAAAACTTATCATTTTCACTAATGATAAAAATTTTTTATCATTATCATTTTATCATTTGTCATACGGAATCGCAATTCGGGAAAAATATGAGTTATCATTTTATCCTTTTATCATTTTGTGCATTTTTTCGTTAGGGAATTAGACCACAGGTAACTGTAACGTATTCTTTTTGGTAGGATTTACCGAAAGATGATCACCGGGTACTTCTATCACCACGAGAATTAAAGTCTCAGTATCAGGGTTCATAATAGTGATCATTACTTACAAAGAAAAATTTTTATATTCAGAGTACCCACATAACAAAAAAATTAAAAAAAAGGAATTAAATCTACTTTCCACTTTATAGCTTACTCACGATCGCCCAGAATTAGAGTAAAAAAAAAGAAATCGGTCATCTTCACTATCAAACTACTAAGTTTACTGCCTCATCATATTAGAAATAAAATTATTTAAATAACAAAAATACAAGATTTTCATTTAATAGCATTAATCAAAAAAAATATATTGTCACAAAATTTTACTTTATTAAAATAAATTAAGAAAAAAAAGAAACTCACAACGAATCCAATTTGTTTCACCATAGATGATGGGTTGGTAAAATCAATCACGAGCTGCATAAATTTCCCAATTTGTTTGATAATATTTCTTCCAGTAGTCTTTCTCTTAAATATTCTTCATCCGTTTAAGGTACAAAATCAAAATCTATTTTCCAAGTAATTCTTTCCTTAGTTTGGCTTAAATTTTGTGACGAAATCATACATTCGCAAATAAATAATGTATGCTTCAACTTGATATATTAACAGCACATACGAACAACATTTGATACATTAACAGCACATATGATATATTAACAGCACCATATGATCAATATTTTCTTTTAATTCATTAATTAATTTTAAAGCAATAAAAGTTTATGTTTTAGTTTTATCTTAATATTTGTTCCTTTTTTTTTTTATTATAACTTCAGAAACATTATATAAATTTTATTTAGTATACATATATTTAACTAAACTGTACATAATTTTTTTTTTGTTTTTATTTCATATAAAATACTTTTAGCGTGATGGCTTTATAATCACATAAATTTTTTTTTAGCACAAATTGTGGCCATCATTATTTTTCTTTTATGTATTTAAATTAAATTTTGTTTTGCTTGTAAAGTTTTTTGTTATTTTATTTAAGCTTATTTTAAAACTTTCTAGCTCAAAATACACTATGATTCACTGGTTCCAAAAAAAAATTACAATTTTCTAAATTAACACAAACTCGTGAATATCAATAAAAAAAACTTTTAAAAAGTTACATTATATACACAATATAAAATTTATTTGGCTGGAACCTAAACCACGCTTGCTAACTTACTTCAAGTTAGAAGCCTAGTACTTGTAACAGCTAGCAATAGCTAGCAAGAGAGATAAGTTGAAAGAAAACCGTCTCTTATATTTAATTTTTGCCGGAAACCCGCAAAAATAAATCAAAATTTATCAAAACTAAATTAAATAAAGAATCCCAATTTACTTTGCAGTTTATCGGTAATGTTTATTTAATTAATAGATGGCAATGATAATCCATCTTTATTGCGATCAGCTGTTTTGAATTTAAAAATACAAGCATAACAAAATCAAGAAATTTAATTTGTTTATACATAGAAAAAAAACTTGTAATTCAAATGTAAATAATTATTAACATTGACCTATATATAAATTTGATCCAAAACCATTTCCCTCTTTTGCATTTACTACATGTACCGTAACGGTCAATTGATAATCAATAAATTTGATTCACATCTTAATAGGTTTAAATAATTTACAAGTTTAATTTTTATGAATCGAATATTACTCATTTTAACATATCGGTGAGGTAGAATTTTGAAATAGATTCATGAGTATAAGAAAATAATTTTGTTTCTTGTTGTTGAACAGAAAAGTTTTACCAACTTGGAATCTTGAATAAATTCTGTAGAGTATGGTTATAAGGAACCGAATGCAAACGTTACAGGATAGTGTTCGCAGAAGCGAAGATTTTGCTAACACTAAAAAAACGTTGAATTGAGGTGAACTTGTGGACATGAAGAATCTTAAATGAATCTTCAATGTTTTGTTTTCTCATAACGATGACAGATGACTCTACAACTTAGATTAAGCTAACGTCTAATATCTTTTGAATGGTAGGTGCCTGTCTTCCCACTTGCGACGTCTTCTAACTCTATCAATGAGTTCCCTACAAGTCGAATAACTTTTGTTTCGATGAATTTTGGAGACAATTTTGCGGAAATCTTTTTCGTAGCATCACTCAATATAAAGTTACGACGGTAAACGATGTCTCCAATTCTAAACAACGGCTTTCGTGCTCTCAAATTGTACCGGCTTGCATGTTTCAGGTACGCTTCACCAATCCTGCTTTTCAAAAGCGTTCTAATATTTGACAGATGATCCTCTCGATCCATTTCTTCACCAGGTTCCTCCAGACATTTCAAGTTTTTCCATAATGCATAAGTAGAACCGTGATTGATCATACTCATACCGAACATGGCGTAATACGGAGAGCAATTAATTGACGCATGAACCATACACCGAAGAGCACCGGCGATATCACTTAGGTGGGTGTCCCGTTTAGTTTGGTCATCCTTCAAGTAAGCTCTTATCCCAGCCAAAATACTACGATTTACTCTTTCGGAAGCATTAGCCTGAGGAGAATAAAGCGCTGTACGTAAGTGTCGGATTCCAAATTTAGCTAAAAAATTTTGGAAAAACAGTGAGGTGAATTGGGTCCCATTATCTGAAATGATCACTTCAGGGCACCCAAACGTACGAATCACATTAGACTCTAAAAATTTGCAGATCGGCACTGAAGTTAGTTTGGAGAGTGGAAACAAGAAAACGAATTTGGTCAGATGATCCAAAATTATGAGAATTGCAATATTACCATTCTTAGAACGAGGATATGGACCTAGAATATCTACGTATAGTCTCTGCATTGGACGTTCAGATCTAACCGGTGTGACCATTGGTGCTCGAAGAACCTGATTAGTAGCTTTTGTTTGCTTACATACCTTACAGTTTGCCACTTGAGATTGCACTTGCGATAGCATACGGGGCCAAAAGAAAAAGCGTCGTAGGTGATGCAAAGTTTTCGCAACTCCAGCATGAGCTGAAGTTGGTAGCGCATGCGCTTTAGCTATTAAGTTAAAGGTCAGTTCCTCTGGAATCCAGAGCTTCCACTGTTCTCCTTCCACACATGAAGAAAAGTTAACCTTTTTATAGACCTTCCCGTTTATCAACTTTAAATCCGGTAAAGACATACCACCATCCTCAACGATTCGAGTCAGTTTCAAGTAATCGGATGAACGAAATGACGGTGATTCTAAATCAATTTCAGCTCCATCGTAGTCATCATTAGTAGAGAACCCGTCTATACATGGGATGCGAGAAAGGGCGTCTGGCACGGCATTCAGGCTTCCTCGTCGGTATTCAATCTCGAATGAATAACCCTGTAATTTCAAGCTCCATCGCGCTAGACGACCCGCTAAATCTTTTTGTTGCATTAACCATTTCAGTGACGCATGGTCAGTTATAACTTTAAATGGATGACCTTCGATAAATGCTCTGAACTTTTTGATCCCAAGAATTACGGCCAGACACTCTTTCTCGCTTACCGAATAGTTGCGTTGGGCAGCATTTAACTTCTTCGACATAAATGCTACTGGGTGTTCGACGTCGTCATCATCGAGCTGTGTCAGTACACATCCCACCCCATCATTGCTTGCATCACATTGCAGAGTGAATGGTTTGGTAAAATCAGGATTAGCTAATATTGGAGCTGATGTTAACGCTTTTTTAATAGCATTAAAAGCCACATCAGCTTCTTCTGTCCATTGAAATTTACCAGGTGATTTTTTTAGTAAGTTGGAGATAGGAGCTGTGAGTGACGCAAAATCTAAGATGAATCGTCGGTAGTAGCCGGACATCCCCAAAAATCTTCTGATTTGTCGAATTGAGGTAGGAGTTGGGAACTCAGCAATAGCTGCTACTTTCTCGTTATCTATCTTAATTCCTTCTCTTCCTATCACATATCCGAGATACTTTACTTCCGGTCTGAGGAATTTACTTTTTTCGATGTTGATTGTAAGATTGGCTCTTTTCAAATGTTTAGCGATTTCAGCTAGAGTTTGAAGGTGGGATTCAAACGTGGGAGTTACAATCAACAAATCGTCCAAATAAACGAATACCTGGGTTTTGAGTTCAGGCGGTATGACTCGATCCATTAACATGGTCATCGTTTGTGCCGCATTGCAGAGACCGAAGGGCATTCGAACATAATGATATAAAGGTCTACCTGGAACTGTAAACGCAGTTTTTTCTCTGGAATGGTAATCCATGGGAATTTGCCAAAAAGCATCTTTCAAGTCTAGGCTAGATATAAAGTGCGACTTTGGTAGACGACTTAATATACCCTCAATTTGTGGTAACGGGTAAGCTAACTTCTTTGTGACATTATTTACTTTCCTGGAATCTAAACATAGCCTTACTTTTCCTGGTTTTCTAACAAGAACAACTGGTGAACTCCACGGACTTGAAGATTGTTCAATTATGCCCAACGATAACATCCGATCCAACTCCTCTCCCATTAACTTTTCGATAGCTGGAGAAATTGGATAATGTCGTTGTTTTATTGGAACCGCGTCACCTGTATCAATGACGTGTTCCAACAAGTGAGTTCTACCCAACCCCAGCTTCGAAAAGGACGGCAGGAGTTGGATGGTATCTTCAAGCCGTTCTTGTTCTTCTACTGTTAGACTGGACAACCTCGGATTTTTTGTCATGAACGACAACTGTTGACTTAAAGGTTGATAGAGATTAAATTTAATGAAGAAGTCGATACCTAAGTACAGATCCTGAGTGAGTGAAGGGACTACCATCAATTCTATATTTTTCCTGACACCTAGGAAAGAAACATTTGTATGAAAGTGGCCAATAATTTTCTGACTGGCGCCATCAGCAGTCTTAACCTTTGCTGTAGATCGAGTCAATAGACCAGGAGTTTTCAGCAGTTCTTGTGCGAAAGATCCACCAACTGCGCTAAGAGAGGCACCACTATCGAGAAGACCTACTCGCTTAGTATTAAGGATGACAACCTCCGCATATGGTCGAGGATCATTTTTGACTGAAAAGACAGAAGACACTAGAGATGATTTGAATGAATGTCGAGCTTTCCAGAATTTCCTTATTCTGATCGCAGATCGTGTTCGAGGTAAAGTTCCTATTAGTTCATCTATCCCCAAGCGTGATCTTGCAGTTAGGTAATCTTGAAGCCGTTGATAAGGTGTCTTAAGATCAGCAGAAACTAACATTGAAGAGTCCATCGTAGAATCTCGTTTTAATATCTTGATTGGTGGTTCCAAGTTCGTTGTATGGTTCATTTCTGACCCCCTCGAATCAATTGCTTTGGTAGTAGCATCTTTGTCATTTAAGTCTAGTGACGAACTCGGTAATCTTACGGAGCTACACTTGGTGGGTATTATTTCTGGGAGCGCGAGTCTTTGTTGATCGCGCTCCCTTTTAAGTTTAAACGACACTTGTCGCATTTAAAAAGGTAAGTATTGTCCATGCCACAACCAAAACAAAAGAGTCTAAGAGGGTTTGGACATTGGCGAAACCCATGACCTTGGACTTTACAGTTCCAACAGGTTACTGGTTTCTTCAAAACATCTGGAACACCTTGATATGCATACAATTCAGCTTTGGGAATGCCCAGATGTGACAAAGAATACGGAATTACTTCAGCCTGTAGTTGATTTATTTGATTATTATCTGGTTGATCACTTACTGGAGCCATTTCCGATACGCTAGGTCGGAATGAAGAACTACGATTGGTCGTTGGAACAGAAAACAATTTTTCACGCCTACGACATAATTCCCTAAGTTGATCAATTGATACTACATTTACGTACAATAATTCCTTACGAATGTCCATTTTCAGATTATTAAGCAGTATGCTTAATACTATTCGATCACTCAAAGGATTGCTCAGTTTATCGCACAAGCGGAGTATATCATTATACATTGCGTCAAAAGCTTCCATTGGTTTTTGTTTTCTCGCTCGGATTTTTTCTATTAATTCATCATCAGAATGTCTATCGCCAAATTCAACCCTCGCTGCATTACATAAATCTTCCCAATTCAGTTGCGGCGTCCTATGATGGTAACGCCAATACCACTCTGCAGCTCTATCCACAAAAAGTAAGTGAGAGTGAGCGACCAACACATCGAGATTACCAGAAAAGGATAAATTATTTAAAACACCGATTCGATAAATAAATTCATTAATATCAAGACCGCCTGGCTTTCCGCTGAACGTAACATGCCAATTCCTAATCGTATTGGAATTCTTTTCATTATTGGCTGTGGTTCGGATTGCTATCGGATTAGGAAATAAAGTAGAATTGTGAACATTTTCTACAACACGACTGGGTGGAGTTAGAGGAGACTCTTGAGTCCGAGACCGTTGTTGTTGTGATGCAAACTTATCATTTCGCGGAATGAAGTCATCTGAGACTCGCATCATATCTTTCAGTGTTTGGTGAAGTTGTTCTTCTGTATTTAGCTGCTGAGGCGGATCCACAACCGTTGAACTGAAATTAGGCTGTCTAGATGGATTACGTAAAGAAGAACTAGGAGTTGATGCTTCACCCTCATTTAAACGCCTTTCTGCTGTTTGGGACCGCGTCAAAGGTTTGGAAATCGCACCAGTAGGAGCAAATCTCGACAATTTCGAGTGTAACAACAAATTATCTAACTTCACTTTCTGCTGGCAGTTGGGACACGTTTGATTTAATTTTAACCATCCAGTTACGCAAGACTCATGGAAAATGTGTCGACAAGGAGTAATCGAAATTGTTTGAGTAGATAACAGTTCCTCTTGACAGATGGAACAAATTCCGGACTTATCGTTCTGCATTATTTATAATTATTAATGGAAATGTGAGAAAAAATTGGTATACTATGGCTATTGTGGACGGTGGAAAAATTTTAATAGTGGCTTGTACTCATACAAAACCGTCAAAGAGTGTTGAAATAACACCGGAACTTTTATTTAGGGACAAAAGTTCCACAATTCCCGAACGTTCAAACCCAAAAAAAAATTCAAGTTAAGTTCTAACTCGGCAGTTTATCTTACAACTGCATTTGGAAAATTAAGAAAAAACTTGTATACTACGACTATTGTAGACGATGGAAAATTTTTAATAATGGTTTGTACCTAATACAAAACCTTAAATGTGTGTTGAAATAACACAGGAACTTTTATTTCGGGACAAAAGTTCCACAATTCCCATACGTAAAACACAAAAAATTACGAATTCAACAAACAAATTCAATGCAAAAAAAAATAATGGTGTTGGATAAATTTTACACTTAATTGAAAATCCTAAGCTAAAAAAAAATTTAATTTTGTACCTATTTAGATTTTTATCTTTGTTTCTAAGTATTAGTTTATATATGTTTTTAAATTTAATTATTTAATTGCCTTGAAAAAATTTTAATTATTTATTTGGTTCTAAATATGTTCAAATTTTGTTTATAACTTATGAATCTATTTATGTTTAGAAGTTAAATTATTTATTTTGGTTTAAATACTTCTAAATTTTATTTATAATTTGTAAACTTATTTATATTTTTAAGTTTAGTTATATATTTGTTTCAAAATAATCAATAATTTAACTGATTTCAAGTAATTTAGATTTACTTATTTAATTTATATTATTTAGTTTAGTTATATATTTGTTTCAAAATAATCAATTATTTAACTGATTTCAAGTTATTTAAATTGACTTATTTAATATATATTATCAAAGTTTTATTAATATGTGAGTTTGGATGTGAAGATGACCATCTCCCCATCACTGCAACCCTGGGCGTGTGAAAGAAAAACAACAAAACAAAATTGAAATAGACTACGTTACTGGCAATTTGGGAGGGTAGACTGGTAGTATTCCAAGTCGAAAAAGAATTCAGATGTGGTCTGTATATGGCCTGATAGCCATATGTACAGCATTTTCCACTAACTCTGATTCTGTTCCGACCAAGAGCACGCCCAGTTAACCTGTAGTGAAAAATTAGAAAATAAGACCGGTTGGTTGTGTTGTTCGGCTTGTCATGAGACAAAGGCTGGTCATATCATTCAAGGAGCAAATCAATTCATAATCAATACACCCTAATGATTGACCAGTATTGTTCACCACCCCGATCAACACCTCCAATAAAAATGAAATGTCAAGCAAAAACGATAACTATACTATTTAAAAATGTAGTTGGTGAAGAACGCCGACTTGTCTGAGAACCCAGGGTGGATGAATCATTCTTGGTGGTCTGAGCGTGGCTTACTAACTACCATGTCTCAGCATTTTCCATTTCAAGTATGGTACACTCCACCTGACCTTCCCATTAAAGACAAAGTTCAACACCATAACTGGGGTGCGCGGGATCGTAAACCCCGTTGGAATGTCACCTCTCAGAGCTGACCATTCCACCCCTGCGCGTATAAATTAATACCAAAAGTAGAAAAGACCCGTCTTTGATTTTCCCTAATAAAGTTTAACAAACAGTGATCCTCAATAGTAGACTTTACAAACGCTATGAAAACATGCAACAAATAATCTCATGCAAGAATTAAAATTATGCAAAGTGTAAAAATAAAAACAGTGCAACATACAATAATACTAATGTAGCACTTAACAATGCGATAGTGATACAAACAATATAAGAATTCATGCAACATAGAAACTTTATGCAACAATCATGCGATATATAGCTCATGCAACATGTAACCATACATAACTGACACAACATATAAACTCATGCAGCACATTGTTTATTGTAGGATACTATCTATTAAGGAAAACAAAAGACGAATTCCCTATAACATCCCTAACTTGGGAGATATTCCTCTTCAGGTCCCTGTTTCGGCGCCATATCTTTGTAACGTATTCTTTTTAGTAGAATTTACCGAAAGATGATCACCGGGTACTTCTATCACCACGAGATTTAAAGTCTCAGTATCAGGGTTCATGATAGTGATCATTACTTACAAAGAAAAATTTTTATATTCAGAGTACCCACATAACAAAAAAATTAAAAAGGAATTAAATCTACTTTCCACTTTATAGCTTACTCACGATCGCCCAGAATTAGAGTAAAAAAAAAAGAAATCGGTCATCTTCACTATCAAACTACTAAGTTTACTGCCTCATCATATTAGAAATAAAATTATTTAAATAACAAAAATACAAGATTTTCATTTAATAGCATTAATCAAAAAAAATATATTGTCACAAAATTTTACTTTATTAAAATAAATTAAGAAAAAAAAGAAACTCACAACGAATCCAATTTGTTTCACCATAGATGATGGGTTGGTAAAATCAATCACGAGCTGCATAAATTTCCCAATTTGTTTGATAATATTTCTTCCAGTAGTCTTTCTCTTAAATATTCTTCATCCGTTTAAGGTACAAAATCAAAATCTATTTTCCAAGTAATTCTTTCCTTAGTTTGGCTTAAATTTTGTGACGAAATCATACATTCGCAAATAAATAATGTATGCTTCAACTTGATATATTAACAGCACATACGAACAACATTTGATACATTAACAGCACATATGATATATTAACAGCACCATATGATCAATATTTTCTTTTAATTCATTAATTAATTTTAAAGCAATAAAAGTTTATGTTTTAGTTTTATCTTAATATTTGTTCCTTTTTTTTTTTATTATAACTTCAGAAACATTATATAAATTTTATTTAGTATACATATATTTAACTAAACTGTACATAATTTTTTTTTTGTTTTTATTTCATATAAAATACTTTTAGCGTGATGGCTTTATAATCACATAAATTTTTTTTTAGCACAAATTGTGGCCATCATTATTTTTCTTTTATGTATTTAAATTAAATTTTGTTTTGCTTGTAAAGTTTTTTGTTATTTTATTTAAGCTTATTTTAAAACTTTCTAGCTCAAAATACACTATGATTCACTGGTTCCAAAAAAAAATTACAATTTTCTAAATTAACACAAACTCGTGAATATCAATAAAAAAAACTTTTAAAAAGTTACATTATATACACAATATAAAATTTATTTGGCTGGAACCTAAACCACGCTTGCTAACTTACTTCAAGTTAGAAGCCTAGTACTTGTAACAGCTAGCAATAGCTAGCAAGAGAGATAAGTTGAAAGAAAACCGTCTCTTATATTTAATTTTTGCCGGAAACCCGCAAAAATAAATCAAAATTTATCAAAACTAAATTAAATAAAGAATCCCAATTTACTTTGCAGTTTATCGGTAATGTTTATTTAATTAATAGATGGCAATGATAATCCATCTTTATTGCGATCAGCTGTTTTGAATTTAAAAATACAAGCATAACAAAATCAAGAAATTTAATTTGTTTATACATAGAAAAAAAACTTGTAATTCAAATGTAAATAATTATTAACATTGACCTATATATAAATTTGATCCAAAACCATTTCCCTCTTTTGCATTTACTACATGTACCGTAACGGTCAATTGATAATCAATAAATTTGATTCACATCTTAATAGGTTTAAATAATTTACAAGTTTAATTTTTATGAATCGAATATTACTCATTTTAACATATCGGTGAGGTAGAATTTTGAAATAGATTCATGAGTATAAGAAAATAATTTTGTTTCTTGTTGTTGAACAGAAAAGTTTTACCAACTTGGAATCTTGAATAAATTCTGTAGAGTATGGTTATAAGGAACCGAATGCAAACGTTACATAACGTAGTTCCCTTTCTTAAAGTTTGGTGCCCCGCCATTGAATACCAAACTGTGGTATCCAATGTTTACTGCAATGGGGCATTTAAATTTTATTGGGGTGATAGCGGGGAGAGGAGGATCCCACCTATCGTTGGATCCAGAACCATCATCCCAGCTGAGTTCTCTTTTGTTGTGTGGTATAAGCTGAAAAAAAAATTAGCAAAATAAATAAATAAAAAAATTCAATACTAACCAAAATGAAGCCTTCTTCTTCCAAGCTGCTAATCGGCGTCCCAGCAAGGGGTGAAACGATAACCAGCAGAATAAACTGTTTGAAATAAATAATAATAAATAATTTTATTTACTTCATAATTTAATTCATGCATAACAAATTAATATAAAGGCAAACGGATAGTTTAAAAAAATAATTTTTATTTTATTCCTCTTTTCTTTGAACTAAATAAAATTAAAAAAATAAAATCTACCACGCACAAACATTTATTTCTAAAGTAAAATTAAAATATCTGATGATGAAAAGTAAGAAAGTAAAATTTAGTTCTTTGAGTGCAGACTTTTTATGGGGCAAAATAAAATAAAAAAATCGGAACACTGATTTAAATTGAATAAAATTTATTCAACTTACCATACAAATGGTTATATGAAACATTATTGTTGACTGTTAACAAAACGATACACTAAAACTGTAATATAACTGTAACTGAAGTTTTCTTACTTAATGTTTCGCTTTTTATTTGCAAAATCTGCTGACGCGCAAATTAGCAAACTATCATATTTTTAGTTTCGTTCTAAATCTAATTGCTTTTTCATTTTTTATTTTAATTAAAATGGAACAAAAAAACGACAAAACTAGCAAACTAGAAAAATATTATAAAAGTTGAAACTATCTGAACTTTTACGAAAATTTATAATTTTAATTTACACCGGGAAGCTCAAAAACTATTATGAAAACTAAAACACTGAATTTATATACACAATCAGAATTTCACTTGGAAATCTCTTATTCACAGAATTAACAGAAAAATTGAAAAGAAACTTATTAACATGAAAATAATTTAATCAAAATAATAAATAAATGTTATGAAAAAATAATAATAATTGTGAAAATAATTTAAGTAAAATTTAAGAAAAAAAAAGCTTACATTTATTTTCCTGATGAATGTTGTCTTCCAACATCATATAAAGTACGCCTTGACGTTTTAATTCATAACAACCTTCATCGCTGTAACAGTTTTCCTTCATCAACGCAACATATGGATGGATAAAACTACCATCGCAACTAAAAACATTCATAATATCACCAGTTTGAACAACAATATTTTCTTCATTCTCTACAGAAATTTGACTCAATATGTTAATATAATTATACCTTTTCGAAATTTCATCCAGATGCGTCTGTTGATCCATTGGTAATGCGATCGCTGGTGCTGGTTGGTTTTCTTTTTGTGATTGTTGTTGTATCTGTTGTATTTTTTGCTGTTGTGGGGGTGATAGTCCAACGTAATCGTTTGTTCTTGTGGTGTAGTGGTTAAATCCATTGGTGAAATCTCTGGTTCGATTTGCTTTTGTTTTTGTTGCTGTGGGCTTTGTATATTCATTGGAATACCTTTTTCTTCAATTGCTAGTTGATGGCTTTCAGAGTGTTTAGGTTGAAAAACTCCACTATTGGTCAGTTTTACAGCATGATTATTGTTAGATCTAGATCTATTGTATAGCCAACCCGTTAGCTTGATCACATCGGTATTGTAAAGCTGATGACAAATTTGGTGTAAGTCATTTGTTACTTCTTCGTCGTTAAAAAATACAATTTCAGCATTTTCTTAATTAAGAATTCCACGAAGAAATTGAAAACTTTTATTTATATTAGATTACAAGTTATTTTGTAGTTATAAATATTAAACAAATGTACACTGAATGTGCAAAGTGTATAATAACTGTGGAATGTACACTGGATGTGTAAAGTGCACATACTGTGTGATATAGAGTGAGAATTGAGCTGTTAAGAGAAGAGTTAGAGTAAAGCGGGTCACAACAAGTGCGTTTTATTTAGAACGGTTCATAATAAAATCCACAGAATATTATACAAATTTAGCGATTTCTTTTCTTTACCCAACAGCGCTAGAGTAACTTTTACTGCTTGTTGAGGATCGAAAAACCGCTCTAGCATATGCAAAGTTAAATTCCAACGTACTGCAACATCAATAATTAATTTTTTGGGTTCTTTTCCATGCTGATTATTCTGCTCGTAAGCTTTAAATTGTTGTGTTGCTCTAGGACTTCTTTTAAAATATGCCACTATTTTTCATATTTTTTCTAGCAAAGGAGCCAGCAATTTCAAACCCGCTGGAGTAATTAAGTTAATGTTATGGACAAGACAACCCAAATGTGCCACCCTAAACTGTTTCCTGATTTTATATTGGCCGCATTGTCTGAAACAAATCTTGTTTGTAAGCATCCACTCATCAGTAATTTGTTTTAACTTCGTAGCCAAGTTAATGCTGCTATGACTCTCATTGAACCCAGTAGAAATTATTTCAATTTAAAATATGTATTCATTAATAAAATGGATTGTTACTCCTAAACAACTTTCAGCATTGCAAGAAGTCCAAAAATCAGGAGTTGGGTCATTATGAAATTAAGTGGGAATTTGACAATCAAAACTTTTAAAAAATTAAAGTTAATTTTTTATCATTTTTTAAATGTATTAATGTTTGTGATATATGTAAGAAGTTATTTTAACTTCAGACCAAGGTCAAGAAAGATTTTTAAGCAAATTAAAGCTAATTTTAAATTTAATGAAAACATGGAGGTGACACAATTCCATGGAGGTGACATTTTGTGCATGGAAACTATTTACATTAATACTTTTCATGACTTACTGAGTGTTTACATGAGTTTATGGGTCATTCCAAAAATAAAGATCCTTTTGAAAAAAAAAACATGTCACAGGGGACAGTAAGGTAACATAGGGTGTAGCAGTTGCAGATGGGTAAGCTAAGCTTCGATATATTTTCGGAGCTCAAGCTTAGTTGGAGAAGAAAATAAAATGTATAAACATAAACATGTAGTGCCATATCCTGCGCAAAGTAATGGTCTATGCTCTGATCGGTTGGGAGGAGTTCGTTAAGTATGGCGACTGCAGCTACAACATAAATATCGCAGGAATGAATACGAGAACTGAAGGGGCATCATTACGACTAGGTTGTTGGTACTATATAAAATAAAATTGGATTTCGAGTCATTGTACTCACCGTATCCTCCCTGTCACCATGAGAAAGCTATCGTGGTCATCCGTGGACCAGAACCCAAAATGGTTTAAAGTAGTGTGCGTGTTGGAATCGTGTCACGGCAATAACCACCACATCCTTAACCGTGCGAATTCCTTCAAAGCGATGGTTCTAGAAGCATCTGCAGAACTCCTAAAAATTTTTGTTTTTAAGGCATTTCGAGCGGATAATTGCCACCAATTAATAGCATATTACTAAAAAAAATATAAAATTATACTGGCAGATATATACATACATACATATAACACTATATATATATATACATCCACATATATATAAAAGTAAATATAAAATCTAAAATCAAGGTACAAATACTTAACTAAAAAAAATTTTAAATTCCATAGATCCAAATGGTACGAACCCAGCCGATTGATAATTGTTGATATAAACACCTTCTGCATAGGTTAGATTAGTTCCGCCTTCTTTTCTTCCATCACCGGCATCCGAAATATAGTTAACTTAATGTAATGCTCGTGGATTTTGTTTCCAATACATCCTCCGACAATAAAATATGATGATTAGGTAAAGATTCTTTAATCAAGCCTGTTTAGAATCATTAAACAAATTTATCATAAATTACCTGAATCAACTAACCACATATTTATTAATGGGCTTTTATCGCTGTTATTACATTTGTGCAGCATTATGTCATCATCATTGATATCACCATCCTGATATCTCATCTTCTTAACAAGTTTCAAAATTCTTCAACACTCTTCATGATGTTCTAAAAACAAAAGAAAGAAATTTAATTGGCATTAACCAAGTACATATGAAATGTTGATACTTATCCTAATCAAACCAAGAAGCAGATCACCATCAGCATCATCCTGACTACTCATCTGAAAATATTAAAAAAATTAGTTGAATTATATAATGTTTAATTTTAAGTAAAATTACATATTTATTTTATATAATTAATGAAATTTGTTTACAAACTAACCTTTGCTTTGACAGATCAATCTTTGTTTACATATTTCTTTTGGTTTTTTTATTACCAGAGTTAAAATGAAAAACTATTCAGCACAATAATTTTTAAGTTCACATATAGATGTCTCTAAAATTAGCAAAGGGAAAGTAATTAATTAATAGATTTTAGTTTTTTTAAGAGATTGGTATTATATAAAAACACATGAATTCTATTCTTTATCGAGCTATCAAAGTGAAAGCAATTTCCAATAAAAAAAGTTTAAAATAAAAGTGAAGCGCATTGTTTTATTAGAAATTCTACAGAGTGGAGGTGATCCAGATAGCGATTAACCCAATAAAGGCGACTTGTGTTCCAAATAAGCCGGAACAAAATTGAACGGGTGAATACGGGAATCAACATAATTGGAACTTGCGATTTGCAGCTTCAGCAAAAACTACAAAGGCGAATCTAAGGCAGCGAACAAGTTTCAGACCTCTAACAAAGCCCAGTAAATTCAGACTGCCCCAAGACATGACCTCAGTATTTCGTAGTTCAATTCAATGCGCAACTCTTGGACGAGACGTATACAAAAACATAAAAGGTTCTTTTTCACCAGTTTATTATTATTTAATATTTATATAAGTATCACTAGGTCTATTTTCATTTCATTTATATTTAATTTTTTTTTTTTATTTATTAACAAAATGCTTTTACAGAACTACGTTTGTTAAAATGTTTTTACAAAATTACAAATAAATTCTTTCTAACCTTCTTTGGTTAATTTTGCTAGACCAATATGTCTATTTTCATTTCATTTAAACTTAATTTATCTAGCATTAACAAAACGCTTTTACAAAACCACGTTTGTTAAAAAAAAATTTACCAAATTACAAAACAAAATGCTTTATAACCTTCTTTGGTTAATTTTGTTTTTCATTCTTCAAACTTAATTTTTGTTCAAATAAAAAAAGGAAAACCACATGTTTTGCAAATTGTTCCACAAAACTACTTTCTTCAAAAAAACAATTCATTTTCTTTTTTTTTGGTTTTATTCATTTAATTCCACTTATTATATTTTTCTACCACACGATCTGATCGGCTTGAGAACCAATTCTCCAAGAAGAAAGAAAGCTCAACAAAACTTCCCCGATCACCTTCTATTCCCCTTTACACAAAAAAACATTTTTCGACATCGAATTCCTCAACCATACCTTTAACACCAAGAATGTAGAAAACTTAGAAATGTGTTTTGAAAAATTTATTTTTCATAAATATCTACATAGACCGGGAGGCAGCGTTGCATTTTGGTTAGTGATTTGACGCCGATTGAATTTAATTTTTATAGATAGATTAATTATTTGTGATGTAGAAAATAAGAGTCAGCCGTCAGACTTGCGGGGGGTGTGGTTGTGGGGGAGTTTTAAACTGGTAAAAAAAACGAATTCCAAAAGTAATTTGATGCCGCTTCAAAATTTGTATGATGCATGTTTACACCATAACAATTGAAAAAAAAGTCGTCAGCTGATTGGCGGATGGGGGATTATACGTCAGCTCCTCGTATACATCAGTATAAAAATGCAATATAGTCAAGACCTTTCTGCATAGGATCTTGATGAAACTTTGGCAAATGATCCAGGTTCACTTGAAAATGGAAAATCTGAATTTATTTTAAATTTGGACAAAATGGCGGGGGGTCTCCCGAACACCTCTAAGTTTAAATCTTCAATAACTCCTAATCCCGACTTATGATCTTATGGAAACTTGGTATATAAATTTTTACTACTGTTTCCAATATTTCTGCGTACCAACTTCTGGTTTGACAGTTCCGGCTAAAAAGTTTTTTTCCAGGTATTTATCCCTACTGTAGCCTACAATTACCGATCGATTTTCATGAACCGTTGGTAAACGCTTTCAAGTAACATGAAAAACATTTTGTTAGCTTTTGGAGTACATTGGATAAAGGGTTGGGGGGTCCACCATACAACAGATGGTTTTTTCCACAATGTTTTTTATGTTTGTTGGGAGCATAAAACATTCGTTTGGGAATGAATTTTGACGACACTTTGCAAAAAGATGCAAATATGTATGGCAAAAAACTGATTAGTTTTTTAGCGATAGTGAACAAAGTGGTGGGGGGTCCCCCAAATACCTGTTCTTTTTAAAGCTAAATAACATTTGTACCTGATAATCGAATTGGATGAAACTTGGTACATAAACATTTGGTACGGTTCACAACAGTTTTGCATCCCAACTTCCAGCTTTTCATTACCGGTAAAAAATTTTGGTTCGTAATTTTTTAACGTTTTTTCAGTGCCTACAATAATGAAGTGATTATGATGAAACTTATGGAAAAACTTTCAATTAGTGAAAAAAAGTTATCATCTTTTGGGACACATTGATCAAAGTGGCGGGGGTCTACCATACAACTGCTGACTTTTCGCACTTGGTTTTTAAAGTTTGTTGGGAGCATACAGACTTCATTCATTAATCAATTTTAGTGACACTTTGAAGAAATATGGAGACTTAAATGACAAAAAACTGATTAGTTTTTGGACAATATTGAGATAAGTGGTGGAGGGCCTCCCGAACACCTGCTTATTGTGTCACCATTTTTGCAATGTTTGTTGGGAGTACCAAACATTTTTACCGGAAATGAAAAACCGGAAGTTGGGATGCAAAACTTTTGTGAACCGTACCAAATGTTTATGTACCAAGTTTCATCCAATTCGATTATCAGGTGCAGATGTTATTAAACTTTAAAAAAACAGGTGTTTGGGTGACCCCTCACAACTTGGTTCACTATCGCTCAAAAACTAATCAGTTTCTTGCCATACATATTTGCATCTTTTTGCAAAGTGTTGTCAAAATTCATTCCCGAACGAATGTTTTATGCTCCCAACAAACATAAAAAACATTATGGAAAAAACCATCTGTTGTATGGTGGACTCCCCAACCCTTTATCCAATATACTTCAAAAGCTAACAAAATGTTTTTCATGTTACTTGAAAGCGTTTACCAACGTTTCATGAAAATCGATCGGTAATTGTAGGCTACAGTAGGGATAAATACCTGGAAAAAAACTTTTTAACCGGAACTGTCAAACCGGAAGTTGGTACGCAGAAATATTGGAAACAGTACTAAAAATTTATATACCAAGTTTCCATAAGATCATAAGTCGGGATTAGGAGTTATTGAAGATTTAAACTTAGAGGTGTTCGGGAGACCCCCCGCCATTTTGTCCAAATTTAAAATAAATTCAGATTTTCCATTTTCAAGTGAACCTGGATTATTTGCCAAAGTTTCATCAAGATCCTATGCAGAAAAGTCTTGACTATATTGCATTTTTATACTGATGTATACGAGGAGCTGACGTATAATCCCCCATCCGCCAATCAGCTGACGACTTTTTTTTCAATTGTTATGGTGTAAACATGCATCATACAAATTTTGAAGCGGCATCAAATTACTTTTGGAATTCGTTTTTTTTACCAGTTTAAAACTCCCCCACAACCACGCCCCCCACTACTTTAGCAGCTGACGGCCAAATTTATCATCAGCTGGAGTTAATTAATTAAAATAAATAAAAATCAACCGGCATCAAATGACTTTTTCATTTGCAACGCTGCCTCCCGGTCTAACAGGGGTGTATCAAATTGGTAAAAAATTCTGTTCTTTTTCATTTTTAAATTCGGATTCTTCAATAATCCTAACACTTGATCAAATTTAATATAAGATACATCATTTTCTTTAACTTGGAAGTTTCTCCCACTGTTATCAGTCGCCCTCAAAAACATAACTTTAATTTCGCCATCACCTTCTACTTCACTTTGAGCTATTCCGACATATTTATATTCCAATAAATTTCTTTTTCCTCCAAAAATTTTGATTAACAGGTATTTTCCAGCAGTAATCTCTCTCACACTTGGTTCATTACTGGAATATACTTCCAATACAAGTTTCTTTGTAAACTTTAAAGTTTTCTTGGATTGCGATCCATTTTCTTTCTTTTTACTTACTTTTCCAAGGGGATAAAAAACCAATATGGTAATGTTTGCATTTCACTTCTAGTCCACAGTTAAAACAATTTAGGCGACGCGTTTCTAGTTGATTTTTTGCTTCACAGGTCCATAGAACCTGGTGAACCTTCATTGTGCCAATACATGGTGGAATGTTTTTGATTATAAGGGAATCCATTTTCTCAATGTCTTCTTTGGTTACTGAGAAAAGTTTGATATTGCATTTTTTCATTAGTAAGTTAAAAAATACTTGAAATGTTGAAATTTCTGTTCCTTCAGCAACAATCTGATTTGCTATTCTTTTTAGGGTACCCCCAATTCCATCTGGGGCACCTTTTCCATGCCCACATTCAGAATAATTCCATGTGATTGCGAATTGACTTATATTGGTGAATTATATTACAAATATGCTTCATGAATTGTGGCAGCATGTCATTAAATTTGTTAATAAGCTCTGAAATTTCTATATCTACTTTTTCTTTACAAATTTTCTTAACCATCTTTTCTATTCCTTTAATTGAAATGTTTACATCTTTTCTCTTCCATTGTTCAATAGTTGTAATTATATTTTCGTACTTATTTAACATGATGCATTTATTAATGCATTGATTGCATTTTCTTTCTAAACATTCTTCTTTGGTTTTTATCACATCCTGGCAGCAGAGACTGGACCATTTGATCCGAGTCAGTGTAATTAAATACTTTAAGAGCCTTTAATTTTTTAAAAACTAAAGAAATATTTTTATGTTTTTCACCATTGCCTGGTCATCGATTTCACTGCTTGGTGGAGTATTGAGAGTATTCTGCAATTCTTTCTCTTGTTTCTTTTTCAATCGAGACTTCCTCGTCTTTTTAACCCATATTTTACGCTGAGCACGTTTTTCTCTATTTAAAAGTTTTGAAATATCTTTTATTTTGTCTTCTTCCTTCCGTCTAGGATATCTTTCTCGTTACTTCCTTTTAAATTCCTTATACAATTTTGGATCACTTTTAATTTTATCCCGTCTTCTTGGCTCTGATTCTTTCCTGTTTTTCTTTATTTTATCTATATTGGGTTTCTTAGGCTTTGCCATGTCAGTGATCTGAAATAAAAGAATTTTTTTTTTACTTCATAATTGCTTTAATATATTGTCTAATTCTCTATATCAATTATGCATACTTAATTCAGAATTTTTACTTAATTGACATATGTAAACCATACATATAAAGTTCTCAGTATTGAAAGTTAAAACAACTGTTCTGGACCTAATTCTAAACATTTTAGATAAATTGCATCCATCCATAAGATCCAAAAAATGTTGAACTAGTCACCATAAAGATTTATGAACAAAAAAATTATAGTTTTTTCCCCCCTTTTCAATTTACACCTTTGACAAAGAAAAGATTTTATCCTCTTAAAATGGCCTAAGGCATTCTTGAAACTTAATATAGTGATTGTTTCAACATTTTATGGATTTTTTTTGTCTCTATCACACCTTTACTGATACTTTTTGGTGCTTTTTATTACTGTAAAAATTGTAGATAAATGACATATTGAAATGAAATATTTATTTATTTTATGTTTCATTTATCCAAAATTGTTTTTAAGTTAATAAATAATTTATTAATAGTCAATGTTTCATCATATTTCATGAAAAAGCTATGTATAAAAAATATTTCGTCACCTCCATGGATGATTGTCACTTCCATGTGCAAATTTATAAATGGAGGTGACATCCATGGATGTGACATATTAAAGCTTTAACCAAAAACAAAACTTAACTGTATGCAATCTCAGCAAAATTCTTTGTTTGTAAGTTCATTTTACAAAAGTACTATAAGGTTTTGAACTTTTATAGAAAATTTTATACTTATATTATTTTATGCCGGATAGCTCAAAACTACTATATTAAAACTGAAACACTGAATTTAGCATACAAACAAATTCCACTTGGAAATCTCTTATATGAATGAATCACAGAATAATATAACAAAACCTATTAATTAGCTAACAGAAAAAAAGTAATTTAACTCTAAAAAACCACAAATCCACTCCAACCACCACGCTTTTTAAATTGGACTTGTTTATCTTTTTCCATAACTTTAAATTTATAATAAATAAAAAAACAACTGATAAAAATATAGGAAATGAATTTCACTTCAATACACTGAACTAACAAATAAATAAAAAACTCGCTTTCATTTACATTATAATATTTATTGTAATTTATTATTTTAATTCTTTTGTTTATTTTTTCATGCATGACTTATTTTTAACAATCACTTTCAAGTTTTAAAATTGTACTAACTCATGTTACGAAATTTGATCGTTTTATATCGTATTATTTTCAGATTTTCTTTTTCTTTCCTTCCAGCAATAATAAACAATTCCCCCTTTTTTCCAGCTAAAAAAAAATCATTTAACCAAACATATTTATTGTTTGAAATTGATGACGTAACTAAACCATCAACAGTAGTACAGAAAAATGTAGCTACAATTTAAGAAAATTAATAAAATTATAATTGAGTTTGAAAATTATTATTTTCAGAGTAAAAATTGAATAGTCCGCCGTTACAGTACAAAACATCTGATGAAAAATAACAAATAATAAAAAGAAAATAATAGAGTTAAAAAATGCATGGAATTGACATACAGTAAAAGAACCCATGACTTTTCCAAATATTTACATAAAAAACTGGCAAAATATTACTTACCACTAATATTCATTAACTCAGTAGTCAGAATGGTTGAATAGAGCTTCTTTTAGTTATAAATTTAAGCTGGTACTGCCATCTGGTGAATCTTTCCTTTATTTCATGGATCTGACAAAAACATTAGATACAATACATTCACTAAATATTTATCTATATATTTTTTTTTTTAAACCACATGCTCACAGTGCATTGCATAGGGAGAAAGCTGCATTAATTAAATAATATTACAAAACAAAATACTTTTTCAAATTTTTTTTGTTTTTAGTGAGCTTTATCTTGAAGTTATGGTGGTGTGGGAGGTTAAGGTGTACCTCTGAAGTGTTCAAATACCGGCTGTGTCAATTGTAGGAGGTGCTGAATCCGGCTGTGGCTCTTTGGAATGTTGAATGGATTCAGTGCATCAATTTTGTCGTGGCGATTTACTGATTGTACCAATTGTGTGAGTCGTAATGTTGTTATTGTTTAAGCCGAACCCTGTTACTTTGTGGGATTTAAGTAAAAAAGGTCCACTTACCTGGTTATAACCTCTTAGTTTTGTAGATCTCAAGATTGTGGTTTCTCTTTGTTGGTTTTTTGTTGAAAACACCTTTTTATTGTATAATTTTTTACCATTTATTTACTAACAAACTTGAGAACACAATATTTTTATAACTATGATCAATGCTTCATTTAATAATTTTATGTTCAATGATTTTTTGTAGCACTGATTTTCGTGGATCAAGAAATTTGATCAATATTAATTTATTAATTTTATATTCAATGATATTTTGTAACACTGATTTTCGTTGATCAAGAAATTTGATCAATATTAATTTATTAATTTTATCTTGAATGATATTTTGTAACACTGATTTTCGTTAATCAAGAAATTTGATCCATATTAATTTATTAATTTTATATTTAATGATTTTTTGTAGCACTTATTTTCGTTGATCAAGAAATTTGATCAATATTTTTTATTTAATAATTTTTCGTAACACTACTTTCAACTTAAAGATTTTTCTAATTTAAATGGAACACAGCACTTGTTTAATATTAATTTGAAAATACGCTCTCCCGGCGAGAGTTATTACTGCGTTTTTAACTTTCGGACTTCAGACTAATTTGGGGTCCATCAAGTTGGACCCCCGCGACTCGCGGTGCAGTGTAGAACTGCCTTTCACTATAATGTAATAATAACTGAGCATTTTACTACAATTTTCGATAGTATTTATATTGAGTTTTAAATGATTTCCACCAATCAGAAAATTGTAAATTATTATTTTTTTATGAATGAAATATTGAATGGGAATAGAAAAATTTAACTTTGGCATTTTCTATGAATTATTTAATTAAAGATTTTTTTAGTTTGTGAGTTTTTTGTGGTTATTGGATTCTTGATTTCCGTTTACCATTGTAAGTTAATTGGAATTTTGTTTAATCGTTTTTAGAAATATGTATATTGTTTGGATTATTTTAATTAGAATTTGGTTTATATTATAGAAATTGTTGCAATAAGGCATTTTTGAACGAAAAGTTTTTTGGATATTCGAATAATGTATTTGGGTTCTATACATTGTAGTGAAGCATTATTTCAATAATTGAATTGAATATTTACGGTAATATTATTTAATTGAAACATGTTTTAACATGTTCGTTTTGCCTTTGTAGAAATTGCTGCGATGAGGCTTTTGATTTTATAGAAAATATTGTATATATACGAATTATTAGTTTATTGCATAGGATGATGAAATTATGAATTTTATACTGAGATTGAGATTCAGAGAATGGAAAATTCTGATCAAACAACGTTGTAATGTTTGGAAATGATTGTTGCATCGTATGATGAAATACGGTTTTGGGTGGTTTATAACTTTGGATTATAATGAATTTTGTCATGATATTTCCGTATGGTTCTGTTCGTTTAATTAATATTAGACTACATTGTGTAGTTTTGGAGGTATTTTAGGACATATATGTACATTCCTATTTAGGAATACTACAGTGGGTAACAGGCATGGAGGTGACATTTTTGGAACTTAATAATTTTTTAAACATATAAACATGCAAATTTTTATTTATTCAACATTGTTTTGAAAAAATGTACTCTTTGACAGGCTTAGAAAACTTATATAAAAATGAATTAAAAACATCTTACATTAAAAAAAATGCAGATTACTCAAATTTCCACTTAATTTCAGAATGACCCAGTTAAACTACATGTAACAATATTGTTAACCAATGCTTTTGTCTCAGTTAAGGTTTTTTCATATAACGCTGGTGACATTGTCTTAGAAATTTTTTTAAACAAAAAAAACTCACGCCTATATATTGCACATTCCTATTTCAAATGAATACCTCCTCTATCGATTTCTTTCTGTTCAATGTTCACTCCAAATCAATAAATTTTCCTTTAAGCTTCCACTCCACCAACAAACACCTTTCCTTCACTTCCACAGTATTTCTAATTTCTTTAATAGTATTCCACTCTATCATACAGTCATCCGATTTGGTCGTCCTGATGTTTGATTTCAAATTCACGTAATAATATTTCACTAAATATATCTGTGAAATTCCTTTTAATCTGATTAAAGCTCTGTTTACACTTATAGATTTCATACGTTTTAATACTTATTACATTTACAAATGAGCCACATTTTTATTTTTATTTTAATTGTTTATTCTTCACTTATAATTGTTAATATTGGCCTTAATTCGCGCCAATTGTTCTACTTGGACTTTTCTAGGTTAACTACACAAAAACTTATATAAAAAACACGGGATAACGCTTATCTAACAGTTGAATTTTGGATTTGAGAATCTCCTATTTGAAGATAAAATTTAACCTAACATTTTATTTATTGGTTTTCAAAAAAAACTAGTAATAATAATATTAAAAATAGAGAAAAATGAACTTGCTTGTTTATGGAGTTGATTGTAGACCTCTGATGGTGACTTTCGTCCTTGTATGTCTAGTTGAATCTTAATATTTCGCACTGGCTTTTCAGATTCCCTTTGTTGCATGTTCACAAGCCTTAAATTTGCGTTACGCAAAATTTTTTCTTTGAAAAACTCCTTTGCATCATTTTTGCTGTATTTCGAATCAGCCAAATATACAACCTCACAAAAAGCCTGCAAGAAGGTTGTAGCTCTTGAAAAATTAATTTTTGCGGTTTGACCCTTGGATGAACCAGTCCAACTGCATTTGGTCATAAATTCTCTGGTGCATAATTGGTCTATTAAACCATTAGCAATCTTGTATCCCTTTTTGTCGCCATTTCTACCACCAAAAATTGAAGTCTGCTTAACAAACTTATCGTAAAATAATTTGTTAGTTAACAATGTTTCGAATTCGGTAAATTCTGATTCGTTCGCATTTGGCAGCCAGGTTGCGAAATTTTGATCATTGTTGCGTAAGTTAATGGAATCTACGGGTTTTGGTGCGGTATCTGTTGATATGGCTGATCCAATGGTAGCAACAGCTTCTGATAACTTATTAGTTTTTTCACCCATTTATGCCATAATTGTGTATATAGACGTTATATAAATATAGAGCAATAGAAACACTTCATAGAGCAATAGAAACACTTCAAGCGTGAGTTTACTACTATATAGGTAATTGTTATAAATAGGTTACTTGTTATTTCCGGCATTTCAATAATTATATTATTATTTTGGTTAGTTGGTTCATTTATATTTGTTACAGTTATGACCGAAGAGATACTCTGCTCGAGACTGCTATCCATTAAGATGGTCGAAAATTTATCATCTATCGAGCTTAGTGGTATCAACTGCATTTAGACTGTACTCTTATTTTGACAAAATTAAAACGTGATCTTTATCTTTTAAGAGAAAAATATAATATGCCTATTGAAAAACAAAACTGATGGTAGCCATCCTCATCAAAAATTAGACGTTACATTCCGTATTTGCTCGTTTGTTTTCGTGTTCGTTTTTACTTTTATTTTTATGTTTTAATGTTGTTTTATGTAACGTCCCATCTAGAAAATAGATTTCGTTGAATTTTTGTTAATAAATAAATTAAGGTGTACGCGAGGACGTCTCTGAGACTGATTTTGTTTATTGCTTAATAAAGGAATAGTTTTGTGCACACTAAATGGTCGCATAACATTTTTTCTGGTAATGTTATAGTTTCGTGGTCTTCAATTATTTTTTGCACCGAGGGAATAGTTGAAACGTCTAAAAAAAACAAAGAAAAAATTAAAAAAAAAATCGAAAAAGCATGATAATGTTATAACTTACTTCGTAAGGCATTTATTCTCCTAATATCGTTCCAGTGATTTTCGTCAGATGTATTGCCCTCTTCTAATCGATGCATGCCCTGAACTGCTAATTGATAATCTGGACATTTTGCAAGCATGTGTGCCGACTTCGAACTCCATGATTTTTCTATCAGCTTTCCCTTAAATACTTGATAATTGAGAAATTGTTTGGTATCTAATGGATAGTGAATAAATCCGTTTTCTTCTTCGCCCATGAACCATTTCACCGGACATATAAATAACTCCTTTTTGGATGTTTCAATAACACCTTTTTAATTTAAATAAAAAATAATGTTGTTATAATATATAAATTCACTTTAAACACTTTAAAAATTTAATAGCAAAATTAGGTAGGTACTAAACATTTTAAACTAAGTTTAAAAAATGTAAAAATACATATGTTATACAAACGTACTATAATTGAAAAATGCATGCGAGAGAATAAGAAAACCAATTTTAATTTTTTTTTTATTTCTGTATGAAATGGTAAACACATAACACAATAGCTTATAATACAGCAAAACTTGTTGACCCATAACACAATAGCTTAGTAGAGAGCAAAACTTGTCAGCCAATAACACAATAGCTTAGTACACAGCAAAACTTCTTAACACACAGCCTAACTCTTAATATAATACAGAGATTATTAAATTGTTAAGTTATAACCACCGGACTTTTATAAAAAAAAAACAAATGAAACGGGATAACGGATCGTCTCAACGATGGATCCGGAATTAAGAAACCCTTATTTCAAAAAAGTTATGTTGACATCCTAAACATGGAAAGAAAATAATAATAATATTAATCGAAGAAACTTATCTTATAAATGTTGATTGCTGTCTTTTTGTTACTATAACGTTTTTTTTTGTATCTCTTCAAAATAATTGAAACAAAAAAATTTTATAATTTTATTTTTAATACCAAAACTTTTAATAATTTCAAAAACATTTCAAATTGTTCAATTCAATTTCTAATTGTTTCTTTAGTTTATAATCGATTAACTTATATAATTTTTGAAGATTAGATTTTGTATTTAGTATTCATCTTTTGAATACAAACTTAACTAATGAAATTTTAACAAATCACATTTTGAGAAATTAGTTAACATTAGATTTTGTAATTAATATTTAGTCTTTTGAGTACAAATTTGAAAGTCACATTTAGAGGAATTAGTTAACATTAGATTTTTTTTAAATTACTATTTAGTCTTTCGAGTACAAATTTAACACTTAACTAATGAAATTTTAACAATCAACTTTAGAGGAATTAGATAATTAATATTTTTTTTTTGAATATCTCTTACACATTTAGAGATTCTTTCATTTTCTTTGTGTGTAATTTTTTTAATTAAATAAATATATTGTTTTATTTTATTATTGTTATTTTGATTATATTACTTGAACTCAACTCGGATTTTGAAATTCGACTGTGCCAATTTAATTTTTGCATATTCATCTTATAGGTTTTAAAAACCAAAAAAAAAAATCATAATTTAATTTATTATTATATCTATAACATGCCAATACAAGGAAATTACCAACAAGATTTAAAACAAGAAAAAACTAGGGTCGGCTTTTATGGTCGTTACATAGTAATCAAAAAACAAAATATTTACTAAACATAATGATTCGTTACACCTCTTAAAAATAAAACAAGTGTGGAAATTTCTAAACCTATGCAAAAAATTATAAAAATGAGTCGAAGATTCAATCAATCATACCAAACATCGAACTATTAAAATGGCACCAGTTAATGTCTCGAAAAAAAAATCAACTCTTTTAAAGAATATTTTTACACCTAGTCCAAAGTCAGGCAAAGCAAAATTTAAGAAAAGAGATTACGTTCGAATTAGCAAGCATAAAACAATTTTTGAGAAATCGTACACTGCTAACTGGTCTCCTGAAATATTTAAAATCAATGAAGTCAAACATAAGTTACCAATAACTTATTTACGTATCGATTATTACAATCAACCAATTGCCGGTCGCTTTTCCGAACATGAGTTGCAGAAAACAAAACACCCCGACTTGTATCTGGTTGAGAAAGTTCTAAAACAGAAAAAAAATCAAATTTTTGTGAAATGTTTTAATGAAACTCAAAACTCATGGATACATAAAACAACTTAATTTAAACTTTATAAAATTAATAAAGTTTTATTTTAACAAATATAATATAAAATTATGATTGTTTGCAGAAATATACACATAATTAAAATTATACAAATTTTTACCCAAATCTAACCAAAACAATTTTATTTAAACTTAAAGTTTTATTTTATATAGGTTACACTTTTTTTACCGTAATTCGTTGAATAACATATTTCATTAGCACTTGTCTTATATGTACGTTAATATAAATTTTAAAAAATAAAAGATTTATTTTTATTTCTAAGATTTCTCAATATATTTCGTCCTTTTAGGACATCCATTAAAGTTTTATTTTAAAAATATAATAGAAAATATAATACCTTTTTTCAGATAATTACATTATATATAGTTAAAAATATTTCAATTTGATTATTCCCAGGGCATCCTGCTCAAATACTATGTCGCTTGAACTGATTTTTTTCTTTTGAACGCAAACAAAGGTGCGTTCAATTTTGTGGCGTCTCGCCCAATAAATCTTATGGTCATCCCATTTTGGGCTACTGCACCTTCGATAAATAATTTTACCAGTCTTGGCGGCATCCATAAGTTCAGATCTTCTTCCACATTTAACAAAATTCGATCACCAAATTTTGTCTTAATTAATTTCCACCCGGTTATTTCATGCTCCGTTGATCCTAGGTCCTGAGGGTTGATCACTTTGTTTAACACAGTGTTTGCCGCCTTATTTAAGGTTTTTATTAAATTATCCTACAAGTTAACAAAATAATTAAATTAAATTTATTTTTTCAAAATAAAACAATTTTTAATAGCTTACCATGGTTTTGTAATTATTGCTGCTTTACCTTTGGTTTGATTGACTTTGTGGGGGGTTGTAACAGCACCTCTGACGACTAGAGATACCCGCTACGCCAGTTGTAGGAGGTGACGAACCCGGCTGTGGCCTCGAAATGTTGAATTGATTCAATGTATGGATTTTATTGTGGCGATCTACTGATCTTTCCAATTGTATGAGTCGTAGCGTAGTTGTCGTTTTAATTTGAACCCTGTTGCTCTGTGGGATTTAAACAAGAAAGGTTCACTTACCTGGTTCTAACCTCTTACCGTTGTGAATCTCAAGATCGTGGTTTCTCTTGGTTAATTTTTTTTGTTGAAACCACTTATTTCTTGTACAATTTTTCACCATTTATTTACTAACAAACTTGAGAACACAATGCTTGATTTAATGATTTTATGTTTAATAATTTTTTGGTAACACTAATTTTCATTGACGAGAAATTCGATCAATATGAATTTTATTTCTTATTTAATAATTTAATAACTTTTCATTGATCTAGAAATTTGATCAATATTAATTTATTTTATATTTAATAATTTAATAACTTTTCATTGATCGAGAGATTTGATCAATATTAATTTATTTTATTTTTGATAAATTTTTGTAACACTACTTTTTATTTAACGATTTTTCTAATTGAAATGGAACACAACACTTTTTAATATTACTTTGTGAAAATTCGCTCTCCCGGCGGGCGTTATTACTGCGTTTTTAACTTTCGGACTTCAAACTAAATTTTGGGGCCCATCGACGTTGGACCCCCGCGGTTCGCGGTGCAGTTGAAGACTGCCTTTCACTATGTTTTTTTCACTATGTTCACTATGCAAATAGCAATACGGGTGCATTGGTATGGCACCAGAATTGTTTGATACAATAATAAAACTTTTAACGTTGTAATCTGTTGACATTTACAGCGTCGACTGATGTGTTTTCAATGATGAAATTAACAATCCAGGTGCATTGGTATGGCACCGGAATTGAATTATACAATAATAAAACTTTTTAAAGGTGAAAACTATTGACAATTACAGCGTCTACTGGGTATGGCACCAGAATTGATTTGTACAATATTTAAAACTTTTAATGTTGTAATCTGTTGACATTTACAGCGTCGACTGTTATGTTTACAATGATGAAATTAACAATCCAGGTGCATTGGTATGGCACCGGAATTGAATTATACAATAAAAAAATGTTTTAAAGTTGAACACTATTGACAATTACAGCGCAATCAATGAAGTCAAACATAAGTTACCAATAACTTATTTACTTATCGATTATTACAATCAACCAATTGCTGGTCGCTTTTACGAACATGAGTTGCAGAAAACAAAACACCCCGACTTGTATCTGGTTGAGAAAGTTCTAAAACAGAAAAAAAATCAAATTTTTGTGAAATGGTTAGGGTTTAATGAAACTCAAAACTCATGGATACATAAAAACAACTTAATTTAAACTTTATAAAATTAATAAAGTTTTATTTTAACAAATATAATATAAAACTATGATTGTTTGCAGAAATATACACATAATTAAAATTATACAAATTTTTACCCAAATCTAACCAAAACAATTTTATTTAAACTTAAAGTTTTATATAGGTTACACTTTTTTTACCGTAATTCGTTGAATAACATATTTCTTTAGCACTTGTCTTATACGTACGTTAATATAAATTTTAAAAAATAAAAGATTTATTTTTATTTCTAAGATTTCTCAATATATTTCGTCCTTTTAGGACATCCATTAAAGTTTTATTTTAAAAATATAATAGAAAATATAATACATTTTTTCAGATAATTATATTATATATAGTTAAAAATATTTCAATTTGACTATTCCCAGGGCATCCTGCTCAAATACTATGTCGCTTGAACTGATTTTTTTCTTATTGAACGCAAACAAAGGTGCGTTCAATTTTGTGGCGTCTCGCCCAATAAATCTTATGGTCATCCCATTTTGGGGTACTGCACCTTCGATAAATAATTTTACCAGTCTTGGCGGCATCCATAAGTTCAGATCTTCTTCTACATTTAACAAAATTCGATCACCAAATTTTGTCTTAATTAATTTCCACCCGGTTATTTCATGCTCCGTTGATCCTAGGTCCTCAGGGTTAATCACTTTGTTTAACACAGTGTTTGCCGCCTTATTTAAGGTTTTTATTAAATTATCCTACAAGTTAACAAAATAATTAAATTAAATTTATTTTTTCAAAATAAAACAATTTTTAATAGCTTACCATGGTTTTGTAATTATTGCTGCTTTACCTTTGATTTGATTGACTTTCTCCAATTATGATTTCATACTGTAGAAATGTGTTGCTATTTATACAAATTTTCTTAATAGGGTAAATGTGAATGTGAGCTCACCGAACCATTTTTACTAGGAGGGCCCGGCGTGCTTCACTACGCTTTAAATATATTTTTTGCGTAGACATTTTGTTGACGTAGAAGCAATGATTTTAAAAAGTGGTGATGAGAAATGCTAGCATATTATTTTTAATTTTTCTTTTTAAATATATGAATGAAAAATAATCAGAACTCTAGCTGATCAGTTCGGATATATGAAAAACTAGCGATCAAATAAGTTTTCAAGTAAGCTGATTTGATCTCTAACTTATTTGATCGCTAATTTTTCATATATCCGAACTGATCAGCTAGAGTTCTGATTATTTTTCCTTCATATATTTAAAAAGAAAAATTAAAAATTATATGCTAGCATTTCTCATCACCACTTTTTGAAATCATTGCTTCTACGTCAACAAAATGTCTACGCAAAAACTTTATTTGTAAGCGTAGCGAAGCACGCCGGGCCCTCTTAGTATTATTAATCTTATGTTTTCTTAAAACTCAAACCTTACGCAACAACAACAAATATATCATTTTATTTAACAAAAACAAAACAACAACAACAATTTTTCATCTTATTTGAAATTTCCCGACACAACAAAAACTTATACTTTTATATAATAATTTTATTGATTTTCCTCAAAAATTGTATCTCTTTCTTCCTAAAACATACCAAAACAATTTTGCACAGAAAGAACAAATCAATTTTATGAATTGTTTCTTTAATTTCTAATCAATAGAAAATATTTAAAAACAAAGAAAAATAATAACTAAATCAAAGAAAATCAAAGAAAAATAATAATAATAATATTTAAAAAGAAATATTAATTTTTTTATATTCTCTTAAAGCAGGCTACAGACCTTCAATCAATTTGTCAATCAATTGAAAACGAAATAAAATTTAGGGGATTTTTACACTAAATTTTATTTCGTTTGTTTTGTTTTCGAATTGATTGACAAATTGATTGAAGGTCTGTAGCCTGCTTATCGTTTTTGTGAAAAAAAGATATATACCTGGGCAATTCCATTTCATATTGTATGGCGGGGGCCGTTAAATTCAAAAATACATTTTAATTCGTCTATAACTTTTTTATTTATGATCCGAAAAATCCCAAAAATCTTTCAAATCTAAGTTACACTCATATCAGTTAGCAGTAAAAATTTGAAATGAATCAAAATTCGAATAAAAAAACCTTAGGCTGTACAAAGTTTTTTTTTAGCGTATTAATATATAAAATGAAGATATGAATCAAGTCGTTTTTTAAATGTTTTTTTCTATCACATCTTTTATTCTGCACTCAATTTTATATTTTAGCTCTTTTAAACATTTTGGTGCAATATTCCAGTAAATATTTGAATTGTCTTCTAAACACTGGTTGAAAATTTTAAGCATGAGTTGGTCCTCCATAATGGACGGCTGTTGTTGATTAGCCAAATAGTTGTAAATTCCCTTTTCAGTTTCTCCATTGTAAAATTCGGTAATTTTTTGTGTTGGATCTACTAACTTATTATTAAATTCATTCCAAAAGTGTACGCCTATATTAATAACAGTATTGTTTTTTTTTGTATTGAAGTTGTTGTTATGCCATCGCCTTGTGGCTTGGACTTTTCAAAAGTACTATACAATAACAAAGAAAAAGAACTCACACAGGATATGCTTCAGTTTATGCCCACACGACAATAAATTGGGATTCTCTTAAATAAATTTCATTAACCTAGCCTAACATTGCTATACAGTATATATATATATTTGAATAAAAATGACAATAATCATAATAATAATAATAGAAAATTACTTGTTTATTTCCTGTGTTCTTCTTGAGCTGGTTGATTGTTTGGGAGAAATCGGTACGTCTTGTTTAATATAAGAAAAATAATCCACAACATCCAAGGTTGTAACCCATCCAATTAATATATGAAGGTTAGGGTGTTCCTTAATTTTCAATTTCAAAATATTCCGGTCCACACAAAATAAAGCACTTGAAAAGTCGTATTTTTGTGTTTTGCGGTTTAAGCTGTAAAACTTTTGGTATTAAAGATATTGATTCGATCAAGATGGCATTATAAAGCTGAAAGATGGTAGTTTTTAAAACAAAAATAAAAATTGATATTATTCATATATTTGAAAAATGAGAGAGTATTGAAAATACGTATATTTTATTGATTTCTTGTGATTTTCAATTGACACCACTGTCTGCACTGTTGAGTATAAAAGTCTAAATGTTCTTAAATATCAAAGTGCACATATTGTTATAGTATAAAAAATTAACATCGACTCGTTTGGTCAACTCGTAATGCAAAAACTCTTTACTTGAAATTTTGAAATTTCAGCAATTTGCATATTTCAGGCTACAATTTGGATGTGTTTGGTAAAAGACAAAAATTTGAAATTAGCAGGATATTCAGTTCTTACCTTTAACTTTAAAAAACTTTAAAGCTTGTTTTTTATTTCCTCCTGACGCGGGTGTACAGCCGTTTAAAGAGAAGCCAACATTTGTTTCTTACAGCTTACAGCTTCTTACTTACAGATTACAGTTTCTTACATTTTTATTTTTGTTTTAAAAACTACCATCTTTCAGCTTTATAATGCCACCTTGATCGAATCAATATCTTTAATAGAAAAAGTTTTACAGCTAAAACCGCAAAACACAAAAATACGACTTACGTGCTTTATTTTGTGTGGACCGGAAGTGGCGCGTGCAAAAAATAAATCCTTGTGGATTTTGATCTTTTGAAGCCTAAAGAACATTTCCACAAAGTTTGAGTAAAATCTAAAACAGTACAGCAAGAATTTTTCTTTTTTTCGATGATTTCATATGGAACCAAAAATCAACTTCAAGTCGGCACGGGTTAACTTTATTTGATTGACCTAAAATTTCTTGCAGTTCATTTTTATATGTATACACACCGATTTAGGGGGTGAGACCAAAAATATATCATAATTTTTTTTCCCCATATAGCTAAGGAACACCCTAATGAAGGTATTATAGCCACTTAACCTTCCGTTCTTCTCTTCACATTCACATTAAAACTTCTATTTATCGTTAAGCGTTGGTTTATCCAATTCATGTGCACAACAACACAACTAGTTCCACTTCAATAACAATAATTAATATCAATAATAACAGTAGTACAGATAACTTTATGGTGCTTGAACTAACTTAAATAGTTCTAATGTTATGATGTTTTGCCTCTCCTCACAATTCATGATCTTTTGTTTATATTTTTCTATATACGTCTCATATCGATCCAATTCCAAACTTCGAAAACAAAAATGGAAATTATACTTTACTATTTTAAAATAATTCTTTACTGATGTTTGAGAACGACTGAACACTTAAAATTATTATTTATGGCACAATAAATTAAGTAAAAAACTATTTTTTCCGAATTTTGAGTTTTGACTTTTTTTGGGAAAACTTGAATAACTTGGTGCAAACTGCACCAATATTCGTATCTTTTAGCTTAAAAGAAAGAAAATTGAAGCTACTATAGGCTCCAAGAAATTAAAAAAAATTAGTGTCTTTATTTGTTCAAAATTTATGGTGTTGAAAATGGAAAAATTTAAAAAAAACGTGAATTTTTCGTATTTTTTCAACTTTTTTCGACTGTAACTTCCAGAATCCTTAACGGATTTTTACAAAATATAACTCAAAATGTTTGTTGGCATATTTGCTATGCACTTGTTTTATTAATATAATTAATTTGTTTGTTTTGTAAAATATGAGACCCAAAAACCGAAACAACATTTTTGATCACCAAAAAATTTGGTTTTTCGTGAATATCTCAAATACAAGAGCTAACCAAAAAAAATGAATATGATATTCGTGTTCAGGAGGTCCAAATCTATAAGAAAAGTTGGGTTTTATTTCGGGAGATTTTTCTTGTAAACTAGTGTAATCTAACATGTGATTTTTGACAAGTCATCGATTTAAAAAAAAACCAAGATGTAACAACATTGACATAGGTATTCTCATTCAAAATGAATGAGTTCTGTAATTTAATTTTTTTGTTCGTTATTTTTTCGAAATTTGGTTCGTTCGTTAATTTTTAAATCTTTAAAATTCTTTTATTGCTGAGAAAGATGAAATAGTTAAATAAATTGATGAAGGTTGGAATTAATTTTACTATTGAGCAATGAGAATTTCACCGACGTTACAAAGTTGTCCACAGTATTAAGTTAGCTGGAAGACAAACACCACATTTACGTGCACTTATAAATTCTTGCGAAATTATTTCGGAGATTAAATTTACTAACACCAGATTTCGTTTTAAATTATTATTCGAATTCATAGCAATTATATTCGTGGACGAACAAATAACAAATGATATTGATGGTTGAAAGTAATACCAATTTATCAAGTTATCGCAAAAGCTTAAATAACATTTAAGTAATAAATCAATTAAGAAAAGAGAAATACAATGAAATTAAATTACGGCTAACAGGTATTTAAACAAAAATTTCACTTCTTTTTAATCTTGTTGTGTATAAAATAATAATGGTTTGATCACCTTGGATAGAATGTTCTCGAATTGGAAACACTTGTTTACATCAGCTTCACAATATTTATTTCATTTATTAGAAATTAATTATAATAATAATCATTAGCGATACTATATTATTTAATGAACCTTCAAGGTGAATTAATTGAAATGTTCTCAATTGTGAACACTTATACTTTACATTAGTTTCACTTTTATTAATGTTTTATATTTGAAATTTAATATAAGAGCAATTTCACGAAGATTCAACAACGCTTTGACTTGACCCCTTTTAATTTTGATTATTTTTTGTTTATAGATAGTCTTTGATAAATAAAAAATACAAGTTCTCTTAGAATTTTTTTTTTCGACCAGGGGTCTTCACAGGGTGCCCCTCAATTTTGTTATTTTGTGATGTGAGCGCATTTTGACGAGCGATTGTAGAAAAACTACTGAATCGATTTTCATAAATGATATGTCGTTGAATAGGTATTAGAACAAAGTTTTTAAAAATGTACACTGTTAATTTTTTGAAATAATTTTTAACGGTGTAACATAAGAAAAAAACGGTGTAATTGAAAAAAAGATGGCATAGCCTTTTTTTTTTTTTTTTAAACTAAATTGAAGCTTATTTTATATCTAACAACTTGTGAAAGTTAAGGACTAGCATGATTTTTTGTTTTAGAGATAAAATTCGTTGTGCATATGACTGTCGGGAATCAGTTTTTTTTGTTCTGAAGGAAAATTATAAAAATGGCGATTTTTAGATTCAGATTTTTTTTTTATGTTAAATATCAAATATTTTATTATTAAATGAACTTTTTAAAAAGCAATTTCAGTCAAGTTCAGCAAAATTTTGCGACATTTTGACTCGACCCTTTTTAATTTGGTTTATTTTGGTCTATATTTAAAAAAATTCTACTTCAAGCCGTATTTTTCATTTATCAAAGGCTTGAAGTAGAATTTTTTTAAATATAGACCAAAATAAACCAAATTAAAAAGGGTCGAGTCAAAATGTCGCAAAATTTTGCTGAACTTGACTGAAATTGCTTTTTAAAAAGTTCATTTAATAATAAAATATTTGATATTTAACATAAAAAAAAAATCTGAATCTAAAAATCGCCATTTTTATAATTTTCCTTCAGAACAAAAAAAACTGATTCCCGACAGTCATATGCACAACGAATTTTATCTCTAAAACAAAAAATCATGCTAGTCCTAAACTTTCACAAGTTGTTAGATATAAAATAAGCTTCAATTTTGTTTAAAAAAAAAAAAAAAAAAGGCTATGCCATCTTTTTTTCAATTACACCGTTTTTTTCTTATGTTACCCCGTTAAAAATTATTTCAAAAAATTAACAGTGTACATTTTTAAAAACTTTGTTCTAATACCTATTCAACGACATATCATTTATGAAAATCGATTCAGTAGTTTTTCTACAATCGCTCGTCAAAATGCGCTCACATCACAAAATAACAAAAATTGAGGGGCACCCTGTGAAGACCCCTGGTCGAAACAAAAAATTCTAAGAGAACTTGTATTTTTTATTTATCAAAGACTATCTATAAACAAAAAATAATCAAAATTAAAAGGGGTCAAGTCAAAGCGTTGTTGAATCTTCGTGAAATTGCTCATAATTATAATTTAGTTATTGTTATTTAAAAATGATTGGATCCTTTTTTAATGGACCTTTTATTAGATCTAGATCTTTTTACAATGTTCAGTTTTATTTATATCAAAAAGAACTAGAGTTATAAATGAACTTAATGTTATAAATGAACTTAATATGGAATATAATTGACATATAATTACATGCGTAGCACAGTAATGGGTGGTAGGTTTACACAACAATCTATTTTTTTCACGATTAATACAAAGCCTAAAAAACATTTTCAGTGAAAAACAAATATTATTTGAAATTAAATTCGTTTCGTTTACGAAAAGAGATATTTGAGGTCACCCCTGGTCTGATCATTTTTGTTTTTGCTTAATTGCATTTGAACAAACATCAAACATAAAAAAAACAAATTGCATGTACATTATTACTAAGTGGCGGGAGGTGGATTTTATTGATAAGTGGCTGGAGGTGGAATTTCGTCTCGAACGGAATATTTTGAACTATATTTAAGAGACTTTTTTTCAAAGACTTTTGATTTAATTTTTCATTTTTTAAAAATAAATCACACTTAATTTTTGTCTAAATCTAAAAAAATTTTAAAAGCTAAAAACGAAATAATTTTTAATGTTTTTAAATTTATGTATTTTAAAAATTATGATTACTTGAATTAGCTGTTAGGATGATTTTTTTTTTTTTAAACAGTATTGCTTTTTATTTTATTTTTGTAGTGAATTATAATTATTAACATAAGTTTTTATTCGCTGCACCATTCGTCTAGTGTGGTGTCCAAAGATGGTTGTGAAGGATTATTTTCGAAATAATCCAACACATCCTTCCAAACCACCCGATCAGGGCAATTTAGAAGATGAATCTGTAATTAGAAAAAAATGTTGAATCGAAATATGTATTTATTAAAATATAAATTAATCAAATTACCTTATATTCTTTATTTGGAATGACATGGTAAAAATTATAATTACATGTAAAAACCTGTATACCTGACTGCTTGTCTTTACAGGTTTTAATGTGACGCCAGATATTTCTGTACGTTACTAGATAATTGACATTATACGGACATGTATATTTTTTTAATCTTCCTGCTGTTTGCTCCCGGCTGCTATTCCTCTCTAAGTGATGCTGCAAGCATGACTTCGCTGGTTTTTCGCTGCTCCCGGCTGGTTGCACCCGGCTGCTATTCCTCTCTAAGACAGTGTTTGCCGCCTTATTTTTAACAAAATAATTAAATTAAATTTATTTTTTTCAAAATAAAACATTTTTTTTTAATAGTTTACCATACTTTTGTAATTATTGCTGCTTGACCTTTGGGTTGATTTACTTTTCCAGTTATGATTTCATCAATATAAATGTGTTGCAATTTATACAAATTTTCTTAACAGGGTAATGTTATAAGGCTTAATAAGGAAATATTTCGATTTATTAATTAAAAATTATTGCTAATAAAAATCAATATAAACGAAAATAATCTGTATAGGGTAATTTGAACGGTTATCTTATTTCATTTTTATGTTGGACGGTTCTTTAATCTACATTCATAAAAATTTATAGGGTAAATGACATGAATTAAAATGAAGAAAAATATTGATTAATATTAACATTGTTAAAATCAATAAAAAAACTCTTTTCTTAAGGTCAAAAAGTTTATACTTTCTAGATAACCGAGGTAACTGAATCAATATAAATACAGTTGAAGACTGTGTTAAGAAATTCATCGATTTTGTGAACAATTTCGGTAAAATTCGGCTAAAGTCTATTGTGTTGCACATAATTGTTAGATTCGCCACTGTAATATTGGCTTGGACTTTTAATATAATCACACAAAGAAATTAATAATAATGTTACGGTTATACTTAAAGGGATTCGGAGTGAACAGATCGTTCCCATTCGAAACCGAGATTTGGGAATCTCTTATTATCTTTTTCCTTACTCTAACATCAAAAAAATATTCATCAATGAAGTGATTGCAAAAGTAAAATTGTGCATGGAAGCATAAATATAAAAAAATAAGAGAATTCTATGGTAATAATCTACAATTAGATAAGCTTGTCTTACTTGTGGCTGATTGAAGTATTCCCTGGATGGTTTCCGGATCGTCTCCAATGGTTTTTTGATGATTAACCAATCTCCCATGTGAAGGTATCGGTCAAACACTAATACTTTTCCCGGTATTAATTTATTAATCTGCATCCAACTAAGATCCACTACCTCAATGCAATTGATTGAAATTACTTCTACTACCAATCGTTCAATCTAGCTGATGTTCTATGAATTTACACTTCGTAGCATTTAGAGATGGTTAAAATCATAACCTCAATCCCTTCTGGCATCACAACATTATTAATTTTTTTACAATGAGTTGTGCAAAGTTTAAAAAAAAATATATTTATTGATCTATATTTCATATTAAGTCTTATTGAAGTTAGACATAAAGCTATTCTTTTAAGTCGTGAGAATTAAAACAATAAAACAAATCTCACTAATTTGAATTACAATTCCTTTTCTTTTTGGTTGTCAAAGATAAAAAAACTAAATTAGTTCACAACGCAAAAAAATATGACTTATTAGTTTTATTTTAAAATACCGAATGAATAATTGAAATTAGAAAAATGTGATTTCTGACATTTTACATTTTTCTGTTTTTTTTTCAGCAAAAAAAAATGAAACAACATTGAGTAAGCAATGAGTACGTTCATTTATTTTCCGTGATATTCGAATTTTGAGGCTGTTCGGTGTTATTTGGAAAAAACTGTTAAACTATTATGATTGTAAAAATGAAATGGAATATGGAAATATTTTTGATGAATGGAAAAGAGAATAGAAATTGGTTCTAATATTATTATTGCGAATATAGTCGACGTTACAACCATGAATTCAAGGTGATAATCAAGACATTTAACCTTGAAGTCACAAAAACGTCGCCATCCCCTCCATGACAGGAAACCACCGAACTACTTCCACCAATTAAACTGTATCTGGGATCGAGATATCAACAGTCACTGGCGTCAAGACCGATGACCGGTGCCAACCTTCATGAAGTCCTTAGGAACTTCACTGAGTATTGAGACCGACCATCCATCAGAACGTCAGCACTATGGACACCCCGATACAACCAGTAAGTGTGACACGGGAGGTGTGAACCACAGCGAAGACAGCTAGCCAGAGGAACGACCCTACCTAACGAAAAGACATCATTCCCTGATGTCCTTCGCATGATGAACTCCATGATTCTTACCGCTCATATCTATGCACTCATAGAGTACATTTCCAACCTTAGTCTTAATCATTGCAGGTAAGAACTTTGGAGCCAATTTCGCCGAGAATGGTAGCGTCACTCAGATGATGTTGCCGTACAAACACACGTTGTTGTGGTTGAAAAGTCCGTAGTTTCGATCGCAGGTTATACTGATGTTGCTATTTTTAAAAAAAGCTGCTTTTAAATTTTGTTGAACCCGGTTCCTAAGCAGAGTCAAATGATCAGGGCGTTCTATTTCCTCACCAGCACCTTCACCAAGCTTGTGCAGTGATCTCAACAAATGCTAAGTATTCCCATCCGATATTGGATGTTGACCAAATAATAGATAGTACGGTGAGTACTTGGTAGCTGAATGGACTGCGGCCCACAGTGCATATGCGATTTTACCAATTTGTGAATCCCACTTGGTATGTTGACCTTTAATGAACGCTCGAATTGCTGCTAGAACTGACCTATTGACCCGCTCTGACGCGTTGCTTTGAGGACTATAGACACCGGTCCTAATGTGTTTAATGCCGAAATCTGACAAAAGACTTTGAAAGTTCCTAATAGTGAACTGTTTGCCATTGTCGCTGTGTAGAAACTCTGGTACCCCATATGTAAGAAACACTTCATTTCTCAGAAAAGCATTCACCTTCGGTGAAGTTGCGTTTCTAAGTGGTTTCAGTAGTACAAACTTCGTAGCATGATTCAGAACTATCAATAATACCGTATTCCCGAGTGTAGAACGAGGGTACGGTCCCAAAAAATCTATATAGACTCTCTGCCATGGACGTGCTGTTTCGAATTGATATTGCATCGGAGGACGCAATATCTGATTCGTGGCTTTTGTTTGTTTACATGTGTCGCAGGACACAACATAGTTGTGTACCTGCGACGCCATGCCCGGCCAATAATAAAGACGTCGAAGTAATTCTAATGTCTTTTTAACACCTCCATGAGCAGCAGTACTATCATCATGATGTTTCTGAATCATGTTTGAAGTCATCGGTTTTGGTATCCAGAGTTTCCACACAGGAACATCGTTAGGTATTGCATCAGGTCTTGGCTCAATACGTATGTATAGCTTATCATCCACGACTTTGACTGATGGAAAGTCCTTGGGTGATGATTGAACTTTAGCTATCATATCCGTATACTCTTTGTGCCGATAACCTTCATTGTCGAGTTTAATGCAGTGTTGCCAGATCGCGGGATTTTTTCCCGTTTGCGGGATATTTCATATAAAACGGGAAAGCGGGAAAAAACTTGGAAAGTGCGGGATTTTTCAAATTTAATGATAGAATCGTTTTAAATTAAAACTTATTTTGAAATGGTTGCACTAACCAATTTTTTACCAGGCTTCAGAAAGATGTCGATCACCCTATAATTTTACTTAAATGCATATGCCATCTATCGGCTTTAGTATTGTCAAATTCGCGATGGAATTTAAGCCTTCTGCTGTTTAAATAGGGAGATAGGTACGTTTTGAAAACCCCAACGGACCACCATGTTATCTGAATTTCAGGAATATTTTGATGCTGTGAAACGAGAAATGAAATCACCTGGAACTCCAAGTTGGCTCTCTATGCAATATGCATCCATCCTTTTTAAGCATATTAAAAAAATTGGGATGTTTGGCATCACTATTTTATTTCTGAGCAGTTGTTTACGTATTGAAAAAGAGCTATTACAATTTTAAACTTGTTTGAAAATCATGAAATTAAGACATATTTACTTCTTTTAAAAAATGTCCTTCTCAATTTTAATAGATTTAATGCTCCATTTTATAGCAGTTTTTTCTTATTCCACAAGTTGTATGGAGAATCGAAACAATAGCAATATATTGTGTAAGTGTTTAATGGAATATTTTATTTTTCAAGGGAAAGTTTACGATGTGAGCGAGGCACAAGCGAGCATTACAAATTTTGGAGAGAATAAAATTCATTAAAAACGAACCCAATACAACGTTTTATCCTTCCGATAGAGTAACATTTATTAATTTAAATTGAATTATTTTAAAATTTATTGATAAAACAAGTAAAACGAAAAAAGAACAACAATGAATTTTATTGTATTTTTTTGAATAATTAATTCCAAACAATTAATTAAATTTGATTCATTTCGATACCTATTTAATTATTTGGTATTTTGAAAATGAAAAGTCTATAAAAAGCCTAATGAAAGCTCTACCTGATGAAAGACATCAAATTTTATACTAATGAGAAACCAAAAAACAATCTTTTAGAAATTTAATTCAATTTAATCATAGTAGTCTTTGCCTTTTTTAATATTCGAGAGAGGAACATGCGCTTCAGTTTGAACTGACTGTTTTTTATATAATCAGTACGTCTATTCCGACATTTCTCTGGAAATTGTGAATTGAGAAAAAAGTGCAATAAGTGAAATAACGAAATATTTTCTAATACGAATTTGTTATTTCCTGCGGCACGGAATTGTAGTTATGAAAAATTGTTACAATTTATTTTCCAATTCCTATTTCACGATGTACCGGAATAGGGCTACAGGTCGAAAATGTTTGCTTTTGATTTTTTATAACATGCAATCAAATTTTTATAAAATAAAATAAAATTTATTTCAGCATTCAATACAATCAAATAAATTGTTTTATTGTGTTCCGCCACATTCGCGGTAGAGAATAAAATTAACAGCTGTTTGTTTCATTCTATATATTAAGACTAATAATGTACACAAATATAGTCGTAAAAAACAGATATAAACCTATATTTATAGTTTGCGGAAGGATAAATATTGTTATAATTGTGGTGGTTTTTGAAGTTTTTTCAATAAATAATTGAATTTATATGTATATTTTTATTGAAAACTTGATGGGAATTTCTGAGGGATTTTTTCCTTAAAAAAACGGGAAAAATCGGGAATTTTCGATACGTCAACGGGAAATTCATTTTTAAAAATCTGGCATCACTGGTTTAATGTCGTTAATGTGATGTGTTAATGCTTCCGTCAATTCCTCGTGTGTATCGTCATAAAGACGAGATAGAGCATCAGGGACTATATTTTGGGTACCTTTTTGATGGGCAATGGTAAAATCCATATGTTGGAGTTTTAGGCTCCACCTAGCCAGACTGTGACATAAGCCACTTCAGACTTGAGTGATCAGTCACAATCGTAAATCGGTGACCTTCAACATAGCCCCTGAATTTCTTCACACTCAGAATTGCCGCAAGACATTCAAGCTCAGAAACCGAATAGTTTCGTTGAGCTTTGTTTAGTTTCTTCGACATGAAGGCAATCGGACACTCTTGTTCGTCAGTATCAACCTGATACAACACACTACCTATCCCTGTCAGACTCGCATCGCATCTAATAAAGAACTCTTTATTATAGTCAGGGTTTATTAATACTGGTGCTGTAGCTAGCAATCTTTTTAAATTTTCAAAAGCTGTTTGCGCTTCCAATGTCCATTTCAATTTCCCAAAACTTTTCTTTAACAGGTCAGTTATCGGTGATACCACGCTTGCATAGTTTGGTATGAAACGTTGGTACCAACCAGCCATTCCTAATAGTCGACGTATTTTCTTAACTGTAGATGGAGCTGGGTACTCTGCTACAGCTCTTACCTTGTCAGGGTCTGTTCGAAGACCATCTTCACCAACCAAAAATCCCAAGTATTTCACCTCTCTCAGAACAAATTTACTTTTCTTGAGGTTTATTGTTAACCCAGCCGCTCTTATCAATGAAGAGACTTTGGACAGCAATTCCATATGTTCCTGGAACGTGGAAGAGACTACCAATAGATCATCTAAATAAACAAAGACATTTTCGTGATATTGATGTGGTATCACTTTGTGCATTAGCCGACACATTGTCTGGGGAGCATTGCACAATCCAAAGGGCATAACCCGCTGTCTTGTCTCTAGATGCTTCTGCCAGAGGAATCTGCCAGAAAGCATCTTTGAGATCAATACTTGAAATGTACTTTGTGCTATTTAGACGACCTAGTAAGCCATCAATCAAGGGAAGTGGGTAAGCGTCCTTTTTTGTGAGTGAATTGACACGACGGCTATCAATACATAATCTATTTTACCAGATTCTTTTTGTACCAAAACCACTGGCGAGCACTACGAACTGTTAGACTCTTCGATCACGCCCATTTGAAGCATTCGATCAAGTTCGGCATAGACCTTTAGTTGAACAGCCGGCGATGTGGGATAATGCCTCTGTTTAACAGGTGCACTATCACCAACATCGATGACATGTTCAACCAAAGAAGTCTTTTCGAGTCCAGACACTTCAAATGACGGGAAAGAATCCTTGATCATATCCAGTTCTTTTTGCTGGTCAGTGGTGAGGTTGTGTGTATTTAAATTTTGTAGCTCTGTACGAGTCAGTTCACTAACAAGGGAAGGAACAATACCAAATTTCTCCCAGAAATCTATGCCCAGGTAGAGCTCCTCTCGTAAACCAGGGACAATATGAAACCGCATTGGTTTGGTGGAGCCATTCACAGTTATTGAAATTTCAATGTAACCTAAAATTTTAGTTGCAGTACCATCTGCCGTACGAATACACGAAGTGTACTTACGGTAGGTTGTACCTGATGATTCCAATAATTCCAAGGAATTTCTTCCAAGTATATTGATTGACGCTCCACTATCCAATAATCCTGAAATATGTTTGTCCAAAATTCTAATTGTTAATCGCGGCCGAGGATCCTTTGTTTCTGAAAGGATAGATGAAATACATGCTTTACGAAATAATTTTCTCATCCTCCAATATCTAATGTTACGTTCAAGACGTCTAAAATACGTTCGATGTAACGATGGGAAATTAAATGTGTTTGATGATTTTATTCGGGTTTCTTGAGTGGTGGCCGATCGTCCTGCGTCGCTACATCTCTCGTCGATTTCTTCGGGCTCATTGGATGTTGAACCGAGGGTACCATCCCCGAAGCATGTACTCTCGGACGATAGTTTAACGACGGGTGACAATAGGAACAATTTGCATAAATTACGTCAGGCTTGTTACATTTCCAGCAATATAATTTAATTCTGTTTTTCCGAGGGCAATCCGGAGCTCGGTGACCAGTCACACCACAACTGAAACACACTATTGGTTGTCTGGACATTGACGGACCAGGTTGACTGTTATCAGATGTTATACCAGGTCGCTGAAATATCCGTCTCGGTGTTGAATCCATCGCTTCAATATATCCATGTTGTTCTGGTTCAACATCCACCTCATAATCATCCATCTGCTGTAGCTCGCTAATTCTTAAATTTGATGTTCTGGTCGGAACTGGTGTGGACCACAAACGTTCAAACTTCTGACATAGAGTCCGAAGTTCATCAATTGAATGTATTGTTGCTGCTAGTGTAGCATTCTTGAGTTCCACACTCAGTCCCTCCCGAGCAATCTCTAGCATTTCACGGTCAGCAAATGGACGTGCTAAGCGACGGTTCAACGAACCAATCTCCACTAGATACTCGTATACGCTCTCCTTTGATTTTTGTTTGCGGTTCAGAAGAACGCGCAAGATCGCCTTATCATCAGTGAGCGTACCGAAGGTTTGTAGGAGTCCCTCCCTCAACACTGGATAAGTCACTACCTCATATTCATGAGTTAAGTTCAAATAGTATCTGTCGGCAGCTCCCTTGACCGTGGAACGATAGACCTAAGGTCGTCCCAATTCACACGGTCCCTCCTGGCAGCCGCCTCAACTCTGTGAACAAACTCATGAGCATCAGGAGAGTGACCATCTCCTGTGAAGGTTGGAACCCAATTTGAGTCATAAAGACTCAAATTGTTCCCACGAACCCCTCGGTACTCCACTGATGCTAACGCTGGAGCCGCGTCACGCCATACCTGAGGAGGTTGGTTGTATGGTGGTGGTGCTGTTAGTGGAGCTTGTGGATATAATGGTGGTGGTTGTACCAATGCTGGATTGTTATGTATGTGTTCAGCTTGGAACGATGGACCCAATTGTGGTATTGCAAAGTCCTCTGCTCTCAAACCCGATTGCTGAAAATAAGCCGGTGGTAATTGTTCTGACCGTCTCTGTTGTTGATGGTTTGGACGATTCAGACTATGTATTGTGTCCGTTATTGACTGCACTGGGATCGGTGTGGATCTCTCATCTGGTTGAAAAGCAGGTGAAGCAGATGGAGCAGATGATACTCCTGGTTTATTCTGCATAATTGGACGTGTTGACAGCGATCCTATTATATCCCAAGCGCTTGACAATTGCGAGATAGCGTAGGTGCGGGCTTCTTGCAAGTCATTGCGAGGACCCAACCTATTCATTCTACCCGTGTAATGCAACACTCGGTTCGCCAAACCAACTAAGAAGGTCTGATTAATCAGTGGCTAAAGTCGACTTACCTGATCTAAAACAAGTTGTGCTGCCTGCACCACCATTTGAGATTCAGCTACCAAATCTCTCGCATGAGATACTGTTATTGGAACTGCACCATGATCTGCGTGGTTTCGCAGTTCCTCCGCCCAACTGACCCCCCTGAAGTTCACACCCCGAACCAGACATTCAATCTGAAACTCGCTGGGTTCCAGACCATAGAACGGATGGTCAACGTCTATGTGACTTGACATTTCGATGGTAAAATTCGTAAAATCCAGAATTCGCAAAAACACCAATAATAAAAACCAATTCACACGTAATAATAAGTGGAGTTAGTACGCCCGGTAACAATCGTCCGATGGAAATGTAAAAAAAATTAAAAACGCAAAGAATAAAAAAACAACGAACAACCCAACTCGAAAATACAACAAAATTTTTGTAAAAAAAACAAATGTAATGACGAACAAAAAGAAATAATTGTTGTGCTCAATGTTGTTTCACTTCTCACAAAAAATACCTAAAATATTATACCTATATATAAAATATAATTGATTTATTTTTTTTTTTTTTTTTTTTTTTTTTTTTTGCGAATTTACAATATTTAATTTAATATTTTATTTAATTTCAGATATACTGAAATTCAGAATTATCTATAGCACCCCTAAAAAAATATTTATTTATTTTTAAAAAATTGAAAAATAAAAAATATTCAAAAAAATGCTTATTTATTAGATGCACCGTCTTAGCTCAAATAATTATTTATTTTTTTAAAAAAATAAAGAATATTTATTTAAATCTTGATGTAATTAGCGTATTTAATAAAAATTAATTTATTTAATTACCTAAAATTATTTAATTTTAAAAAAAATTATTTTATTTCGATTCGTCTGGAGACAATTTAAAAAGTAAGTATGGTACAATATCCATTTTGTTTAAACTTGAATTCCCGCGCTCGCGAGCCCACTCCAACAATGCATGTGAGAACCGACTAGAAAAGCCCCTAACGACCAGATTCTATAGAACAGTTTCTCCCCAACCTAATAAAACAATCACAACTGTCATGATTAGACCTTAGGTCCATTTCTACTGACCCAGTTGTGCTTGTTTAACCTACAAATAAATTACAACTAAACCTAATGCGAAAGTTGAAGAACGCTCCCGAGCACCAGACTTCAAATCCTAAACTCTATGAAAAATTGTCTATTGCAAAGCTAAATGGAAAAAATGGTAAGTTGTTGAATTTGTATGAGGTGAAGCCTCTGATCCTGAAAGCAAAGTATAATTGGTTCTTCTCTTTATTACACCGAAGAAGCCTCTGAGCAAAGAATAGTACTACTGGTTTGCACCTAAGTACAAACACAGCAACACCACTCTCGTCCCTGAGAACTCCCTCGCTGAATGAAGAGAAGAAACCAATGTTCTTCGATCGCATAACCCCGATGGCCATAGGCGACCTAAGAACGTCATTAACGTTAAAGAGTGAAGCTCTATGGATGGCTTGTTAGGCCTACCGCTAAGAAAGAATATTTTATTAAACCTAGTACACTATATACAAAAACTATATACCAAAAAAAAGTTATTTACAAAAATATTTACAAAAAATGTATGTACAAAATATGTACAATAGAATGTACAATATGTACAAAAAGATATGTACAAAAAGATATGTACAAAAGAATGTACATTGGTAGCATAAAATATTTACAAAAAAATATGTACCAGAAATATTTACATTGGATAGTAAAAAATATGTACATTATATACAATATGTACATTGGCGGTATAAAAAAACGATCTCTGAAAAAAATTACCACCCAAAACGGTTTTTTTCCAAATTGACAAAAACTAAAAATAAAAAAAATAAGTTTTTTAACTTATCCGACAACCAGGAACAGGGGCCTCCTGCAGACTAGACCACTCCTCTTCCAGTCGCGTGATCGGTGAGATGGGAACCTCCTCAACCAGCTCCTCCACTTGAGTACTCTTGGTCGAGGAAGCTCCCAGCTCCACGACCAAGCGACTCTCCTTATCCTTCCTCCTCTTCTCCTTCCTCTTCCTATTCGAGTCCCGATTCTTTTTCATCCTTCTTCTCTCCCTCCAGCCCACATTTACTTCCTCATTCACCACATTCATCTCATTCACTTCCTCATTCACCCACTCATTCATCTCATTCACTTCCTCATTCACCCACTCATTCATCTCATTCACTTCCTCATTCATCCACTCATTCACTATTTCACTCGTTAATTCATCCATCAACTCATCGTATTGCTCTTCAGTTATATCATTCATTACCTCCAAATATATTCCATCCTTCACCTCATCCATAACTACATTTATTATCCATTTCACCACATTCATCGCCTCATTCATTTTCTCCTTCCAGCCCACATACACTTCCTCATCCACCTCATTCACCCACGGTTCAGACCCCCCCTGGTCGACCCCTACTCCGTACCTGTTGTCTCTTCGTATACATATTGAAAAATTCAAAAACAAATATCTATCTATTCCTAACAATTTGGGCACCCCAAATACACAGAAAAAATGTTACATAAAAATAAAAGGATATAAAATAAACCAATATCTGGTTTATCCCAAAAATTAATTTCACCAATTATTATGACAAAATATTTTCTTATTAATTATTATTTAATTCAAACCAAACCGGTTTGACAACGCCCTATCCAAAAAAATAATAATTTTTTCAAAATAGCAACCTCCACACAAAGCTGGTTTGTCAAAAATTTGCAAAATTACCGTATCGTACGATAATAAAATATATATAAAAAAATATATCCAAAAACCTACCGAAATAACCGCCAAAATAACCAGTTGGTTACGCCCTAGTATATTTTTATATATATAAAAAAACCCACGGTCTTTGTTTCGAACGCCAGTATTGTTAGATTCGCCACTGTAATATTGGCTTGGACTTTTAATATAATCACACAAAGAAATTAATAATAATGTTACGGTTATACTTAAAGGGATTCGGAGTGAACAGATCGTTCCCATTCGAATCCGAGATTTGGGAATCTCTTATTATCTTTTTCCTTACTCTAACATCAAAAAAATATTCATCAATGAAGTGATTGCAAAAGTAAAATTGTGCATGGAAGCATAAATATAAAAAAATAAGAGAATTCTATGGTAATAATCTACAATTAGATAAGCTTGTCTTACTTGTGGTTGATTGAAGTATTCCCTGGATGATTTCCGGATCGTCTCCAATGGTTTTTTGATGATTAACCAATCTCCCATGTGAAGGTATCGGTCAAACACTAATACTTTTCCCGGTATTAATTTATTAATCTGCATCCAACTAAGATCCACTACCTCAATGCAATTGATTGAAATTACTTCTACTACCAATCGTTCAATCTAGCTGATGTTCTATGAATTTACACTTCGTAGCATTTAGAGATGGTTAAAATCATAACCTCAATCCCTTCTGGCATCACAACATTATTAATTTTTTTACAATGAGTTGTGCAAAGTTTAAAAAAAAATATTTATTGATCTATATTTCATATTAAGTCTTATTGAAGTTAGACATAAAGCTATTCTTTTAAGTCGTGAGAATTAAAACAATAAAACAAATCTCACTAATTTGAATTACAATTCCTTTTCTTTTTGGTTGTCAAAGATAAAAAAACTAAATTAGTTCACAACGCAAAAAAATATGACTTATTAGTTTTATTTTAAAATACCGAATGAATAATTGAAATTAGAAAAATGTGATTTCTGACATTTTACATTTTTCTGTTTTTTTTTTCAGCAAAAAAAAATGAAACAACATTGAGTAAGCAATGAGTACGTTCATTTATTTTCCGTGATATTCGAATTTTGAGGCTGTTCGGTGTTATTTGGAAAAAACTGTTAAACTATTATGATTGTAAAAATGAAATGGAATATGGAAATATTTTTGATGAATGGAAAAGAGAATAGAAATTGGTTCTAATATTATTATTGCGAATATAGTCGACGTTACATAATTTTAAATCCTATTTCATTAATTAACCAGTTCAATATCTGGAAATTAATCAATTAAGACAATCAAGTTTATCAATTAACCAGTTCGATATCTGGAAATTAGTGAATTAAATGTATCAATTTAACCAATTAACCAGTTCAATATCTGGAAATTAGTATATTAAGTGAATCAATTTAATTAATTAACCAGTTCAATATCTGGAAATTAATCAATTAAGACAATCAATTTTATCAATTAACCAGTTCAATATCTGGAAATTAGTGAATTAAGTGAATCAATTTAGTCATAATATAGGGTTAAACCCGATTATAAAATACAATATAAAAATAAACATTTATTCACATTTTTAAAAAAATAAATATAAAAATAAACGTTTTATTCACTACACGCTTCACTTGAATTCCACCACACTTTCAACAACTGGTAGTGTATCAAAGTTAATCACACTACATCTCAACATAGTAGTGTACGTAAAATAATTGCACTACATTTTATCATATAGTAGTGTTATACAATATTGGCACTACATTTGGCGCAGCCGGCAGTTCATAATTAGAGAACTGTCCAAAAGAGACAAATTAATTATGCCAATTCTGGGGGGGGATGAAAATTTTTAATATAGTCTATGATAATCGTGTTACATTTATTAATTCTTTGAATTTTCTTCCAATGCCACTGTCGAAATTTCCGGAAACATTCGGTTCTAATAGTTTGTCAAAAGGGTGGTATCCTCATTTTTTCAACACAGTTGAAAACTATAATTACGTTGAGTCGATTCCGGATAAAAATACTTTGTGTCTCTCATATGAATGAAAAAGAGGTTCAAAAGTTTGACAATTGACGTTTGACGTACGAGAATCGAAAAGAGCTAATAAAGTACTGCTCTCTGGATGTGGAGATTCAACGCAAGGGTTGTCTATGCTTTATGAGTAGTTTTTTGGAAATAACGAGTGTGAACCCCTTACTGCAATCGTTTACTTTAGCACAAGCTGTCATGTTAGCTTACCGACAAAAAATTTATAACAGAAAATACACTAGGGTGGTTAGTTTACGAAGGAAGACAAATTTTATCTGCGACAGAAGAAATTCGTTACGAAGTGAAACTTCCCACCACAAATTCATAGGTAGATTTATAAACAAAACATTTAACTTTTTTAATGAGGAAGATATTTATTGCAGAGTGTTATGTTTTTTCATGGTTAGTTTATATTTTTTGTTGTTCCGTTTTTATAAATTTTACCAAGCTAATGGTTTTACTTATAAATGACAGAATTTGAGTTGTGAAGAGGCCATTAGTTGACATTGGTTCTTCACATTCTTTCCCCCATGGAATAAGAAAAAACCTTCCTTGAAGGATTTTTCTTGAAATCATATAGTAACTAAATTCAAAAACTAACCCTGAACTTGACGCATACAAATGAACACATTTTTAATTTCATGAAACGCGTACTAATGAAAATATTTGTTTTTACTTTAAGAAACGCGTACTAATGAACATATTTTTTTTTAGTTCAAGAAATGCATTTTCGAAAAAAATTTTAATTAAATTGTGACTTTAAAAGTCTTAATCGAACTTCAGAAAAAATAAAAATATTCTTCGATTTGAAAATCCAAAAACGAACTTCAATTTTTTATAATTATTAAACACCAACTGACGAATTTTTGTGCAAATCCCAGTATATAAATTTTTTTTTTCGTTTCATCAGACAAAAAGTTGATTCATTGTCATTCCGTCTCTTTCTTTCGTTCTATTATTAAAATGAAAAACTAGTTTCTGTTGAGGTTTTGAAGCATTTTTATAGAAAAACAATTGCAAAAGAAAAGATCTAATATTCCTGTTTCATTTTTTTCTCATTTAAATATGTAACAGATAAAAAAATTTACAAACGAAAAGTCATGTGATTACGTTTAAATGATACTTTTCTATTGCAATGTGCTGCGTCATTTCATTATTTCTTTATTTACGCTTGATAACCAATTTTTCTATTGCAGTGTGCTGCGTCCGATTTTATTTATGTACATTGTGATCTGTTAAATTGAAATTACTATAAGAAACAACATATAGGTTGGTAGTTCAAGGATGGAATGTGCAGGATGAATTAACTAGGATCTAATCTTTGCTGATAATGCAGTTGGTCTAACTGTCTGATCTGTCAAGCCTTAGACTCCAGTTAATCCACCGTACACAGAACCAAATTGCGAGCATAACAAAACAATGCACTACTTCCAGTCATAAATTAAAACAATGATCCGATCTCCACCCGGAACATACATACTTATATTTTTTTTTTTTTTTTAATAAAATGTGTTGTGTAATAGGGTTTAGAATATGTGTCACAACAACACATAAATACCTTTTAAGACCTAGGTCTAGACCTGGGTCCCACAACAACTGGCGTTCTGAGGTGTAGATTAACGCTTTTTTTAAACATCTGTGGGTTGAAGCCACCTGAGACTAAGTGTTCCGGCAAACTATTCCATTTGTACGCAGTTCGGACAAAGAAGTCTCTCTGCGATCTGCCAGTATGACAGCGCGGGATCTTTACCGTTTCACTGGTTGCGGCAGCCGATTGCCGAGTGGAACGGGGGTAAGAATAAGTTTGAGGCATGATGCCGCTGATTTCATCTGAGCACTGCTGATGACGATATTTGTAAAAAACAACGAGGTCAGCAACAGTGCGACGATGTTGTAGGGAATCAAGTTTTGATGTCAAAGTTCGATCACCTACAATTCGTATAGCTCGCTTTTGAACAGAGTCCAAGAGGGCCAAGATGGAAACAGAGGCAGCACCCCAAACTTGACAGCAGTACTCCATACAGGGACGAATATAGGACTTATAAACATGGAGCAATTGGTATGGAGTGAAAAATTTTTTGCATCTATTTAGGAGGCCGAGTTTTTTAGACGCGCTTTTTGCCATCGCCATTACATGATCGTTCCAGAGTAGGTCATTTGAAACTGTGACACCCAATAAACGAATGTTTTTACATGAACCTATTGGTTCATCACACATACTAAATAAAATATCGTTGGAGAACTCGGTCTTTAATCTGGAAACAATCAACAGCTGTATTTGGGTGGAGTTGAAATTGACAAGGTTTTGGTCACCCCAGTCGGCGACTTTATTCAGGTCTTTGTTCACGTTTATGGCAGCGTCTCTCCGGGCAGGATTAATTCGTTCGTGCATTTTACCTTTTGAAGGAAGGGGCTCGAACGACTTGTGCAGAGTACTATCATCTGCAAAACTATTTATGGTGATTTTCAACAATTCGTTGATATAAATCAAAAATAGGGTTGGGGACAATACTGAGCCTTGGGGTACACCAGCGTTAATTAGTTTAGACTCAGAAGAATATCCGTCTAAGGTTACCGAAATGTATCGGTCGGATAGAAAATTTTGAATCAGCTTCACAACATTGGGATGAAAACCGTACGCAACGAGCTTGTTGATTAAGTTGGCATGCCACACTCGATCGAATGCCTTGGAGATGTCTAAAGCGATAACGTATGTTTCACCACCTTTATCAAGTATGCTGTTCCAACAATGCGCTACATAGTTTAATAGATCGGTAGTTGATCTTTTGTTTCGAAAACCGTATTGGCTGTCGGATATTAAATGATTTTCTTCCAGAAATTTTGAAATATGTGTATTAATATAATGCTCATAGACTTTGGATAGGACCGATAGTAAAGCTATTGGCCTATAATTTGAGATATCGGATTTTGGTCCCTTTTTGGGGACGGGCTGGACATTTGCCAACTTCCAGCACGAGGGAAATATACCAGATTTGTAGGATTGGTAGAATATTTTAGTTAAAGTTGGTGCAAGTTCTTTGGAAAAGGTTTTTAAAATAATGGGTGGAATATTGTCCATTCCTGATGCTTTGTTGATGTTTAACCCCTTTAAAAGTTTAGCGACTATTTTGGGTTTGAAGTGAAGTTCATTCATATTAACTCCTGAAGACTGGATTTGGGGTATTTCTTTAGGAGTTTCCAAAACAGTGGAGTTCAGAGCAAAGCGTTCAGCGAACAAGTTAGCTTTTCTTGCGGGATCATTGACGATTAAATCACCATCAATAATAGGGGGAATAGAAAATTTTGTACCATAATTTAAAGAATTAATGGCACTGTAGAAACTCTTGTCAGAAACAGACATAGACGTAAGTTTTGAGGCTTTCGCTCTGTCAATTTCGGACTTTTCGTTTGAGATAATCTGATTAGATATTTTGTTGGCGTTTAGATATTGGGATCGATTAGTGGGAGTTTTGTTATGAATCCAAATATTAAATGATCTACGTTTGTTTCTAAGTGCCGTTTTGGCAGCTTTCGAATACAAGTATTTTTGTTTGGGTTTTACTATGGAGAAAGGGACAAATTTATTGATAGCAAATTGGATGGTTTCTGTAAAGTTTTGAGCAGAAACATTTACATTGTCAGTGTAAAAACAATGACGGTCGAAAGGGAAACCATGGAAAAAATTTTGAAGACCACTCTTATCCATTTTTGAGTAGTGAAATATTTTACGGGGTTTGGGAGCTGTAGTTTTAAGTAAATCAGTTTTGATAACTGATGAGATTAAATAATGATCAGAATTTCCAATACTACCTTTCGCAACATCGACACTCGTAATATCTGGCATTGTGGTAAGATAGAGATCTAGTAGAAAATTATTATCACCGCCATTACGGGGAGTGAAAGTCGGGTTTTTAACAATTTGGAATAGGCCCTGAGACGCGGCAAAAATTTTCTGCCAGTTTTCCACTATTGTCAACATCGTCGGTCGATTTGGAGAATTCCAACCATGATTTGTTGTGGACGTTGAAGTCACCGGTAACGATAACTTCACAATTAGGGGACTTTGCTCTAATCTCGTCCATAATTTTTGTCAGTATATTAAAAAAGTTTGGGTTACGTTTGTTGGGGGACCGGTATAAAGCTATTGTAAAAAAAGTCATTTCTGGAAGACAAATCTTTAAAACCATTGTATTGAAGCCTCTTTAAGAAGCCTCTTTCTTTATGCTATACGCCCTATATGCCTCTTTAGTCAAGGATTACAAAAATATTATATATGATTAATGTTTAGATATTTATATTGCTATACGCATCCTTAAGTTTCCGACACATAAACCAATTTAATTGGAAAGGATATCAAGAGACGTGGTAGTGCCTCGAGCGCCATGTTTTGAAAGGTACTACTAGTATATATACTGTGCACCGGATAGGTTTTAAAGGTTAAGCTTTTCATTTTGAAAAGAATTGTACTTTTTGTACAACTGTTGTCAAAATTATGAATGAAAGTATATATGTATTATTTAACCATGTTGTAATAATTGAGCTTTTATACTAATTTAATAAATTATATTATACCGGGATTACACTTGCCCCGCAACGATAACTGAGATGGGAATCTCTTATGCGATACTATTATTAATCTATCATTTGGAATCTAATTGAAAGAGAATAGAACTAAACATATAATTAAAAAAAAACTTACTTTAAATGTTGATAGTTGAATTAAACTTGTTTATTTATATCCAATGTATTCCGGAATCCAATATAACTTTCCATACAAGGTCATACGTCAAGAGAATGCCTCACCAATAATATGAATAACGCTAGCAGATTTTCCTGTTCATAATATTCGCATGTGTTTCCCAAATATCTTCCCCCCTTTCTTATCTCTCTCAATTCCAGTTATTTCCGGAACAACAAAAACTGTACTTTAAAAATAGGAATTCCTCTGGAACGAGTCACTGGCACATACAACTTTTCAACTATTTATTTATATTTGTTTTTATGTATAACAAATGCTCTGGTTTTCTTTTTTTCATAGCACAATCATTTTATTTTTATTCATATAAATAATTTTCTTTTTATAACAATACAACTTACAGGAAGTTAGTTCTATGGCTAAATAAGAGCCCTAGTTTACATATGAATTTCTTAATTTCATTCACCATATCGATTAACATTTATTTTAATCAAGGTTAAATCACAAAAAAAAACTGTTTTGACAATAACGCGAACTTAACCAAAGACAATGTATCATTTATTGTCTTATTCGAAACAAGAACTTGTTAATTAATTTCTTTGTATGATTTTTATAATTTATTTTAATTTTTATTATAGAAATTACTTTCCTCTTGTAGACCAAATTTTTAGGTTTTTTAACTGTTTGATAATCAAACATCGAATTCACAATGATTTTAGGTTTTTCCTTTTTTAATTAACATTAGAAACAATGTTCAGAGTTAAACATGGAATTTTGTTTTTACTAATTTTATTGATTTTTCTTTATTTTCTTTATTATTTATTATTTTTCTTTTGTACTGTTCATATTTTTTCCTGAGGAAAATATGGAAAAACTCATTACAAAAATCTTTTTCTTTACTTTAATTTAAATCTATTTTTCTTACTATTATTTTTCACAAAAATGTGTGTTTCTCATTCTGAGATAAAACATGGAATTCCCAAAAAAATCGCCATGACGGCATTTTATAATCATTTTCGTTCTTTCTTTCGTTTTCGTTATGTTATGAAAAAAAACTAACGAACAAAGCTACCAGCATTAACTCGTTTCGCTTTTTTCTGAGTGTGTTTAATGAATTTTTTTACTGCACGTTATGGGAATTGTTGCTGAATAATTTTCGTTGAATTCGAATTTAAATTTTGACTTGATAGAGAATAAATTATTAAAATGTTTGAAATATTAGAATAAATTATTGAAATGTGTACATTTGGAAATAATCAGACGTTACAACCAAATGTAACTAATATTTATCAAAAAAATTATGCATACTCATTTAAGAATGTTTTTAAAATCAAATTTTTCTCTTCCCAAAATGTTAGTAAAAAGCAAATATTTTTACAAAAATTTTGTACCACTTTAGTAGCATTGGGTTTTTATAGACTACATACACGATATTTTAAATGAAACTTTATACATAACTCAAAGGCACCTTATATAACAAAAGTTGATAATTATAAGGTTTTGATGGAATTTATGATACACTGCATGTTTCTGTGTGTAGATTGTAGTTAGCCAATTCAAATAAAGAAAATAATTCTACTTTGTCCGTACAAGTATTTAATAAACGTTTAGTATTAATCCGCTGTTTGATTCTACTTTACAAAACCAGTGAAATCGTCGCAAAAACAACCAAAAGGCTGTAAAAAAGCCGCGCTATGTTTTTCTTTAGCTTGAAACTATCATTTTAACTATAAAAAATTAAATTGTTGTACCTTGTTCTTTACAAAAACTTCTCAAATCATTAAGAACTAGTTATAAAATTTCTTAATGGCATTTTGTTTTCTAAACATCTAGCTATATTATGTAGTTTAAGTAAAACTCTAGGACTACATATCATAATTCTGAAAATATAATAAATATACACATATATTAAAATTTATTTAAACAGAGCAAATCTAATTTATTTTTCCTCTGTAACAACCGCTCGCTTTCACTTACATATTTCTTGAACACAAACTTTGGCGCGATTTTTAAATTTTAATAATTACAACATTATCTAATTCTATCCTTTTGAATAATTATTACGATCTATATCTTTTGAAAGTCAAAAACGATCTACTATTTGGTAACAATATCATCTATATCTACAACTTGATTTTTCGATAGAGCTATCACAGCTCGTTATCGGTTTTCTTTTTATATTTTCTTTTTCAATTTTGGTTTCCGTTTGTTTTAATTGGAAACAAAAACATATAGTGGAACACGAACGCTTGTAAAGCCTGGACTTTACAAATTAACAAATAGATGCTTAGGCATCTATTTATCCAAGGGTTTTATTAAATATTTGAAAATGATAAATTTATGTACGGACGGATTCGTGGACTTCACCAAGGAAAAGATCTCTAATTTACAATGTCGATTTATCTATGGCGTTTCATTATAATTTTTTTTCAACAAATAAAAATAATTGATTGTATCTAATATGCAGCGTAAACCTAACGATGAGATAAGTGATAAAATAAAATAATGTTGATTGCAGTTTTCCCTTGTATCAACCTCCAACCATTATTTATAGTATCCTAGTTTACTAGCTAATTTCCACTTTTAAATAACAGTAATCCCAAAAGTAAAGTGGACGTGTAGACCTTCAGCAATTACAACTTTGTGTGCCACTTTCCAAATGGCACAAATTCGTATAGTGGTTAAGTAATGATTTCAATAACTAATATAGATATTTGTAATGAAGCGCTTTCTCATTGGCGAACCAATGAGAAGGACATAGCAGGAAGCGTACCTAGCGAGATTGATTTTCAAGCCCCAAACTAGCTTCAGTCCATGGGAACGATAAAGTAACCCTGCTACTTCAGCACAAATACAGACATGTACGCTATTCACGAAAATTTGCAGAAATGGAAAGAAATACAAGTGGAAAAACGAAGACTCTGGCGACCCCATTGGCGAAAGACCCACGATCGACACGTCCAACCCCTCCACAATCACTCTCAGACGCTCACACACTCACACTTCACGCATACTATCGTTCGCCCACACATTCACACTTCACACATACCAACATTCACCCGGACATTCAATCACTGACTCGCCCTCTCACACACATTCCCACTTCTACATTAGACAGCAAAAAAAAAAATAAAGGTAATAAAACAAGTCCACTCACCCCATGATTAATCCTCCAGTCGTCCAAGTCCTTCGGCCTTAGCCCTCCATCAGTGATGATTCATCCAACAGGTATGGTATTACAAAAATAAATGTACGGATAATCCACTGGTGCGTGGTCAGTTCGGCAGCAATAGCAAACCAGTTGGTGTAAATATGGAGTTGAAAATATGACAGTATCAGCAAAAATTGTATATAATTAATCAGTTGCAATATTCCGAAATTTTGTAAAAATGCTGCGTTGAAAATACGATAATATCAGCAAAGATTTTACATAAATAATCTGTTGCAATATCCCAAAAGATTGTAAAAAGGTTGCGTTGAAAATATGATGATATCAGCAAAAATTGTATACGAATAACCAGTTGCAATATCCCAAAATTTTGTAAAAATGCTGCGTTGAACATACGATAATATCAGCAAAAATTGTATACGAATAACCAGTTGCAATATCCCAAAATTTTGTAAAAATGCTGCGTTGAACATATGATAATATCAGCAAAAATTGTATATAAATAATCAGTTGCAATATCCCAAAATATTGTAAAAAGGTTGCGTTGAAAATACGATGATATCAGCAAAAATTGTATACGAGTAACCAGTTGCAATATCCCAAAATTTTGTAAAAATGCTGCGTTGAACATACGATAATATCAGCAAAAATTGTATATAAATAATCAGTTGCAATATCCCAAAATATTGTAAAAATGTTGCGTTGAAAATTACGATAATATCAGCAAAAACTTTATATAATTAATCAGTTGCAATATTCCGAAATTTTGTAAAAATACTGCGTTGAAAATACGATAATATCAGCAAAAATTTTATATAAATAATGCGTGGCTATACGGTGGCAATAACCAAAAAAAACTCTATATCAATATGGCAGTAATAACAAAGACACTTCCAGGAAAGTTGCGTTGAAATAGGTATAAGATATGGCATTAGTAGCAAAAATTTGATTCAAATGTCGTGTTGAAGATACCCATAGATAAATTCAAATTTCCTTTAGGTTGATTCTTTCGCTCCCGCCCTCAATACTTTCAACTTTTCGTATTCCCTATCGACCAAGGCGATAATCAAAACAGTTATTATTCTCTTCTTTTTATTATTAAATCAAGCATTAATTTAACGATATTCTAAACAAGTAACATTTTACAATCTTGTACTGAACCAGAGCCGTTTTCGTCTGATTCCCCTTGTTTTTTAAATTATTTCTGAACAAACACTAAATTACAGGTTTATTAGTTGATTTTATGGAACTAGTAATATTTTACTTATACTATTAACCAAGCATGAATTTACGGTTGCTCACCAGACAACTTTCATATATACATTTACTATGAATCATAACAGAACTTACAGTTCTTTTCACTAAATCAATCACTATTTACATTTACTATGAATCATAACAGAATTTACAGTTCTTTTCACTAAATGAATTACTATTTACATTTACTATGAATTATAACAGAATTTACAGTTCTTTTCACTAAATAAATTACTACATGCATTTACTATGAATCATAACAAAATTTACAGTTCTTTTCACTAAATAAATTAGTATTTACATTTACTATGAATTATAACAGAATTTACAGTTCTTTTCACTAAATGAATTACTACATGCATTTATTATGAATCATAACAAAATTTACAGTTCTTTTCACTAAATAAATTAGTATTTACATTTACTAACAAGCATACAAGAATTTACAGGTTTTCACTAATATTATTTGTGTCAAATTTAGTACGAAACATCTAGGTATGTTCAGTTTCGTTCACTGAGCAATTTTCAATTTGTTTGTTCTAATTTACTATGAGACAAGCAATTATACATGATTCTTTACCTTTTTAATCACGGCATTCTAAACAAACCGCTTTCCGCTAATTCTACCGCTATCTCAACCTCAGCAGATCCACTTGCACAATGGTTGTATTATTTAATATTAGAGGTAGCAAGTCTCCCTAATTACACTAAATCACACAATAAAATTTTATTTAAGCTATAACAACTAACACTGAACAAATTGAAATTAATAGCACATGAATCAGAAAAACGATATCCATGTCCCGCACGGATAATTGGAATTTTTAACTTGAACGTCAAAAATGCAACAACATAATGCGAATGTAATAGATTGCGCGAGTACTATGTGAATCGCTAATTGAACTGAGCGAGAGAATAAGTTACCGTGCTCATTATATAGTCAAATTTTTAATCTCGCAATAACTCGAATAAAGTATTTAGATGAGAGATAATTAATTTACATCAGATTTTCAAATTATTGGGAACTTATTATAGTTCACAAAACCGTTTGCTACTTGATAATATTGTACTACAAATAAGGTTGGGATCCCCAATATTTCCGACACATTCATAACACGTATAATTGAATTCAAAATGAATCAAATACAGATTCGATCAATGTAGTGATGTTTAGACATTTAATAGCTACATTCTGCAATATCAATACCGTGAAGTTCAGATCAATCACGGAAGGATTGTTTAAAGCAAAACACTCATACAAAGACAAATCAAATGTTTAACCAAGCAGAAATAGTAATTCGTTGTATGTTGACGATTGGGAACAAAATACACGTAGCTGTTGTGAGGTTTTGAGAATTTCGTTATTTCATTACGGTTTGTGTTTTGAAACAAAAAAAAGTTCAAACTCAAGTAGTAAGGCGAGGACAATCGAATGGAAGCACAACGCGCGTCAATTTTAGTGCGTTGTAAGATTAAATTCTGATTAATTTTTAGTGATTATACGGATGATGATTAAGGAAAATTATTAATTAATTCAAATTAACCAATATTGTGTTATATCAATGAATAAATAATTCAAGGTAATTAGTGTAATTTTCTTTCTCCCATACGTTTGTCCGGCTATTGCAGATTTAGTAGATTTTGAGAAATATAAGGAAACTATGGGTTAAGGAAACTACATGAAATATGACTATTGATGACGAAGGGATGAGAATCTATTACAAGCGGTACAGATTAATATAAGGAACAACAACTAAGGAAACTGCGACCATAATATACTACGTTATCCCAGACTATCCATTACATATTCAGCCACCGTGCGGACGCCCGTAACATTCCCAAATTCCACGTACCAATAAAAAAGGTATAATTTGACCATTTTGTTCACGGCCGCCGTTTTGTACCATGCACCGGTCTATTTTTTTCTCCGTTTGTTTTAAAACTTTTGACACTTTTTCATTTGCTATTACAAGGGCAGATTCACCAAAAAAAGATGTACTTTATATCACAATGAGCTTAGTAAAATATTTTAATTAATACAATTAAAAGAAAACACAAAAATTCAATAAACAAACATTTAAATTTGTTGTTTTTATTTAAAGAAAAACCAACTGATCTCATTTGAGTTTAATCTATATTTTATCTTCAAATCCCGACTTCGAAATATAACTATTAATTTACATTTTAACTTTAACAGTCACAACATATAGATAGATAGGATAGACAGACAGATTCATTCAAACTCCTAGTGGCATAATTACGACCGTCTATAATTTCATTACTGTCATCCAATCGGTTGACACGATCTAGATAATGTTTAATACGGTTTAAAAGGTCCTGTAAAATATGTGGTTGTACTGATGGTACAAGACCCCTTGCTTCACTGGACAAAAATAAGGCGGCATCTACAATCACTTCGCTTTCTTCAGTCATGTTTACTGCATGAGATTGTTTTATCCTTGTAGCTGGATTACGCGCAGCATCACTCAATTGTTGTATCCAGTCTTCGCTGTTGTACTGGATATCCCGGAGGAAGCATTCCACCCACAACTCGTATTCTTCAAGACCGTAGAACGGATGGTCTAATGGGACTACCGACATTTTTTTGTCAGAGATAAATAAAACAAAACTTAATGAATATAAAATTTCCAACTTAACAAGACCAACAACAGATGATGATGATTATGACCCCTAAAATGTTTTTCCGCGCAAAAATGTAAAAACAACAACCGTAAAAAATTGTAAAACGTAATAAACCGACCAGAGATTAAATGTAAAAACGCGACTAACGACAAAAAATATACTAATGCTTGAACAATCAAATCCTTTACCCTTCGTTTTACACTGAGAATTATCAATCCTGTAATAGTGTAGAGGTACCTCTGATGACGAGAGATGCCGGCTGCACCAATTGTAATAACTCAGATGACCGCCTAGGCTAGTTATATTGCCTCAGGTGATCGGCTGCGTTAATTGTGATAGGTTGGTAGGCCAATTGTAATACCCCGCTAATTGTTGTGGTAGTGTAGAACTACCGGCTGGGTCAATTGTAATAACTCAGATGACCGCCTAGGCTAGTTATATTGCCTCAGGTGATCGGCTGCGTTAATTGTGATAGGTTGGTAGGCCAATTGTAATACCCCGCCAATTGTGGTGGTAGTGTAGAACTACCGGCTGGGTCAATTGTAATAGTGTAGAGGTACCTCTGATGACGAGAGATACCGGCTGCACCAATTGTAATAGGTCAAATGCCAGGTTGTAACGTTTGTAGTCGTTCAGATGACCTATCTCCTTCTTCCAGTTGCTTATTCGCCACTTACTTTTTAATTAGGAGTAAAAAACTCTTACCTGGTGGGTTGGATTTCTGGGTTGGTGGTCCTCGGTTGGTTTACCTTTGTAAACCAAAGAAAGATCTTTTTTCGGCAAACGGCTGTAAAGTTTAACTTTACTGCCGCTAGGGAGTTAGCTAAAGTCTTAACTTTTTAGCCTGACAGCAAAAGTAACGTCTAGCGACAGCAAAAGTAACGCCATTTTTATTTTATATTACGGAGGCTGTAAAGTAGCATTTGTTATTTGTTAGTTTGTTATTTGTTAGTTTGTTATTTTTTCATACTTATTGTATAACCATGACAACAAAATAACAACTATTTCAATTTGATTATGAAATTTTGAAAAGGCTGCTTTGATAAAAAATTTTATTCATACAAATTTAAATGTTTTTTTCTCTTTTTTGGAAGTAATTATGACGATAAAAATTCATATTTATAAAAAGTTTGATGTATTAATTTCATATTTATAAAAAATTTAAACGTTTGCCGAAAAAATAGTGTATTTAATTCGGAGCTAAAGTGACTTTTTGTGTTTCGTCTATAATTGTCGGTCTCCCTGCGGTCGGCCGTCAAACTATAGACTCAACACAAAAAGTATCATTTTAGCTCCTAATTAAATAATGTACTATTCTTCAACTTAACACAGTTTTTATTTCACTTTAATAATTTTTTGTCAAACACACATTTTTTTTCTTAAATTTATCAACCACAAACTTTTTCTTCTAAATTTAATTTTTTTATGAAAAAATGAGTTTTTGATAATTTTTATCAAACACAAATTTTGCTGTTACGTTAATTTTCAATGGAAAAATAATTTTCTAATAATTTTTCTCAAACACAAATTTTGCTGTTACGTTAATTTTCAATGGAAAAATAATTTTCTAATAATTTTTCTCAAACACAAATTTTGCTGTTACGTTAATTTTCAATGGAAAAATAATTTTCTAATAATTTTCCTCAAACACAAATTTTGCTGTTACGTTAATTTTCAATGGAAAAATAATTTTCTAATAATTTTTCTCAAACACAAATTTTGCTGTTACGTTAATTTTCAAGGGAAAAATGATTTTCTAATAATTTCTTCTTAAACACAAATTTTTTCTTAAATTTATTAAACACAAACTTTTTCTTAAATTTATTAAACACAAACTTTTTCTTAAATTTGCACTTGGTTTTTATTTTTTTCGGAACCAAAAAACTTTTCGCGGCGACCGGGTTTTGTTAAAAATAATACTGACTGCCTGGACTGGGTTCGGGGCCCAAAGGGTTTGGACCCCCGAAAGCTAAGTCTTTTTTGCGTTATTCCGTTCGCTGATTTAATTCAACTGCACTGACGCTAGATTTTTCATTGGTTTTATAATAAAAGCCAAGTTTTATTAACCAATCAAAACTTTTGATTTAATTAATTTTATTTTCTATTAAAAATGTAGTATTTGCTATTTCTTTTTAAGTAAACATAATTTTTATAGTTTTAATAAATGTTATCGGATCTCGTAACTTCCGTTTTAAATATTATCGAATAAGTATTTTTTGATTTAATAGTTATATGAATTTTTGAGAATATCGTTTAGTGAGTTTATTTTATTCAAATTTGCTTATCGATGAAGTTTGTTTGATTAGATATTTTTGTTGTAATGTGAAAATATCTATGGTTTCAACTTTGTTGCTTGGAATGTTTCCTTCGAATTCGTGGGATTCGCTTAGGTTGTGATTTTGTATGAAAATTCTTTTGTATCCAAACTTTGTTGCTAAGTTAATTTGTTTATGTAATATTGAAATTATGGATTTTGCTTAAGTTAGGCTTTTTTGTATTAGAGTAAATATTTCTGAATATTGTGAAATATTTACAATTGAGTTTTTAGAAATTATTTAGATGATTTCTTAGTATCATGAAATAATTAATTTTGTGGTGAAATTGAGTTTGGAATAGATTTTGTTGATATTCATGATATCGATGATTTAATACAATGTTTGGATGAGAATAGGGTTTTGGGTGTTATATGGGATTGGATGTTGTATCTTTTAGATGAAATAGGGGTTTTGGGTGTTGTATGTGATTAGATGTGGTATCGTTTAGATGAAAAATAGGGGTTTTGGGTGTTATATGGGATTGGATGTGGTTTCGATATGCTTGATCTAATCTTTATTGAGTGGGTTTGGAAATCTATTGCTTCATATGTATATTCCTAGTTTAGGAATACTACAATCCTAAAGATTTTAATTATATCTAGAAAAATTGTTTGATTATTTATTTATGCGCAATCCAAAAAATTGATTTACTTAAAAATATTTAAGTGTTTATTTATTTATTTCTTCCTAGTAATATTTATTTATTGGGTATTTATTTATTTATTTATTTATAATAGTATATATTTCGTAGAATATTTATTAGAAAAATATATATTTTATAAAATATCTATTTAAAAAAAATATATATTTATTTATTTATTGAAATACTTATTCAAAAAAATATTTATTTAATTAATTATAAAAATATTTATTTAATTATTCATGAAAATATTTATTTATTTAGAGAAAAGAAAATTATTTATTTATTTGTGTATTTATAATTGTTAGAGATCTTTCCTGGGCAAAGCCCACACTGATCGACTTTATAATCAAAATTTTTTAAAAGGAATTGTAAAGAAGATTCGAAGTGGAAAATCGAACTTGCGATCTCTTCCCAGTAACGACATGTGAGGCTAGAATGAAAATAGGTCTAAAATCCTAAAATCTACATTCTATTATCCTCCCGAATGATGAAAGAAAACTCAGCATCTGTTTAAAGATTCAGCCTAAATATCTGTTATCAACAAAAATCAGATGCTGTGTTTCTTCATCCCTAAAATTAAAAAAATATAAAAACTAACGCTAATATCGTTGCTGAAAGTGAACCAGCATAGAGTTCCAGCCTCCAGATCCGACTTCATCACAAAACCAATCTTACTATAGACACGCGATGTATGATGGATTTGCTACGTCCATTAAAACTTTGAAGGGAGATTGAGTTGAACGCTGGTTCTTCCCAACAGGATGGAGATCTGGATGCAGTTTCACTTGTATGGAGGAGTGCTTAGCGCTGGAGAAGAGATCCTAGCTGTCCGTAGGACTGACAGGCATCGCTTCTCTTTTGCATAAACACTCGTCCAGTGAAGCTGCATCCAATCTCGGGGAGGAAAACTAATATGAAATTTAACAATATAAAATTAAATCCACTTGGTGATTGCATGTCAAAAGACAGAGGCGACCTACAACCAACGAAAAATGTTAAGGGGGTGAAGCCCCCATGGATCCTTTTTTAGAGGTACCAATGTTTTATTTAGATTATAACGTTGTAAAAATTATTTGTTGCATCATAAACATCGATTAAAAATAAAGATATATCGTAATACAATAGTATATATAAAAAAAATACAATAGGTATATAAAAAAATACCATAAGTATATAATAATACAATAGATAGATACATATATAAAAAATTCAATCAAATATCAAACAACAGATGCAACAAAATTATCACAAATTACAATATTTACCGTATCATTCAAAAATATCGAAAATATAAGTATTACAGCATTCAACATATTACAATAAAAAAAATCGCAATATGCCGATATTTAATATACAAAAAAAATATTAAAAAAAAATTCAAAATATTAAAATATCAAACAAAATACCAATACATGAATGTTTTCTTTATTGGTATATAACGGGGAACCCGTTATGTAACGGTTTTTGTTTCTCGGCGCCATGTAAAGTCCAGGCTTTACACGCTTTATTTGTTAATAACAAGAAAAATTCTGTGTCATAACTCATAACAAACCGTGACGAAAGATTGTTCATTTTCTCTTTTCTCAATAAATGACATTTAGCTAAATTTATTTTTAAATCGAATTGACGGAATCGTTTTGAAACATTTGTAAGCTTTGTAACGTGTAGTTAAGGGTGTTTATTTTGATTAACCAGATCACTTTAAGTACTACTTGTATCGCGAGATTAAAGCTGAGTCATCAGAGTCCATTAAGAAAAAAAGCGATCGTAAAGAAGTTACAAGAGAATAATTTATTTTGCGTACCTTGTGAGATTATGTTGTGACTAATTTTGCAGACACCCAGAATTAATGCGAAGGAATGAATTCGATACACCCAGCAAACAAGATGAAGACTACTTATCTTACCATTTGATAATATTTATGCACTTCATATGTACGAACAAAAAAATCTAATTTTAAACATTGAAAATTTAATCAAATTTGCTAAAATTTCTATACTACTATTTATTTAAGGACCAAGCCTTATTATCCAAAAAAAAATTATTGATTTAAATAATTTAAATAAAAATTGAAATCATTAAACTAAAGCTTGTTGTAATTATTAATTGTTTATCTTCACTTACAAGAAAATTATTATATTCAAAACTAACAGTATTATTGTTTTAACATGAACAACAAAAATTCTGGGTCAAGAAATATTAAATTTATTTAAAACGTAAAACCACTCACATTTGTTGAACATCGTCTTGAGAAGAATATCCGCCATCATTTATAAACAACAGATAACATTAAAACATCATCATATATAAAGGTAGTTGATATCCGCCATTACGATTACTAACTGACTTCCGCCCTTATAGGCCAATAGAATTACGGATTGTACGTGTTGTTGTCTGTAACAGGTCAGAAATTTTTTTAATCTCTGGGGTAGGGTACTCACATAATGCACATGCCGAGTCCACTCACCCGGCACCTGGGGACTGGAGTTATACAACAAAGTGTGCTGGAAATTTTTTTTTGCTTCCTTGTAAGCGATATAAATCGTAAATGGTGCACTTTAGGATACTGGTGCCATGGAACTTTTTTGTTCCTTAAATGTTTTTCTATAACTTAAAATAAAATAATAAACAAAAATAATTTGTTTTGTTGCAAATTTTTGCGAAAAAATGTCTAGAAATCGATATTTTTCAATTGAATTTAGTTATTTGCAAATAATTGTTTATAACATAATTGAGCCCTTTATTTTGTAGCTGAAACCTCAACAAAAAAAGTAAGCTAAAGAACGTTTCATTCGGCCTGATAGTTTTTGCACAATTCCATTTTGCACTTAATGCCCCTAAAAAAGTTGTTAACTTTGGGCAGGCCGCAAGGTCTGAGTTTTTATCCGATCGCAATCTGCTTGACGGGAATTGAAAGGGTGTAGTGTCAGCTTTAAATAGCAACTGTGTTGCCTCTACCCATATTCAATACTAACAACAATTACAGTGGTTCCGCGAAAATTCCTTAGTTGTAAAATTAAATTTCTCAACGGATTTTCAACTTAACGAGATGCGTTTTTAAAATTTGCAAAGTGCTTAGAAAACCTCAGATTTTAGAAAATAGACCTTTCTAACATGATTTGGGACATGATTACACATAAGTAGTTCATTACCTTTTCATTAAATTTATTTGTCATTACAATAATACTCAATTATACATCGTGTCGCTACGTACGTTTTACGTATACTATACAGGACGTTTTATTTTTTCATAGAGTACGTTACAAGCAGTAGTCAGAGTAACCAATCGCGTGTTGGGTAGGCACAGACCCAGCATCTTGTGAGCACAACAGTATCATTTTGGAGGGAAATTCTCGGTTCCTGTCGATCTATGGCATACAAAATCAATGTCACAATCGTGGTTAAAAACAAACAAGCTGGGCCATAACTCGGTCCAAATCATGTTAGAGAGGTTTCTTTTTAAATCTTCGGTTTTCTAAGGAATTTGCAAATTTTAAAACCGCATCTAGTTAAGTGGAAAATTCGTTGAGAAATTTTATTTTGCAACTAAGGAATTTTCGTGGGTTTTTCAAACCACTGTAGTTGTTGTTAATATTGAATATGGGTAGAAGCAACACAGATGCTATATAAAGCTGACACTACACCCTTTCAATTCCCGTCAAGCAGATTGCGATCGGATAAAAACTCAGACCTTGCGGCCTGCCCAAAGTTAACAACTTTTTTAGGGGCATTAAGTGCAAAATGGAATTGTGCAAAAACTATCAGGCCGAATGAAACGTTCTGAAGTTTGCTTTTTTCGTTGAGGTTTCTGCTACAAGATAAAGGGGTCAGTTATGTTATAAACAATTATTTGCAAACAACTAAATTCAATTGAAAAATATCGATTTCTAGACATTTTTTCGCAATTTTTCGCCAAAATTTGCTACAAAACAAATTGTTTTTGTTTTTTTTTTATTTTAAGTTATAGGAAAACATTTAAGGAACAAAAAAATTCCATGGCACCAGTATCCTAAAGTGCACCATTTACGATTTATATCGCTTACAAGGAATCAAAAAAAAATTTCCAGCACACTTAGTTGCATAACTCCAGTCCCCAGCTGCCGGGCGAGTGGACTTGGCATGTCCATTATGTGAGTACCCTACCCCAGAGATTAAAAAAATTTCTGATCTTTTACGAGCAACAACACGTAAGCCATATCTTTTTCCGTTATTCTATTGGCCTATTATAAATACGTTTCGATCCATATAATAAAATTGCACCTTTTCTAAATATTCCAGCTCTTCGAAATTGTAACTAGATTGTCCGTTACAACAACAATCTTATAAGATGATTAACGAGTGTGAGATATCCAAAACATAGTAGCAGTTAAATAATCACTCGCAATTAGTATTTCTTTTACAGGTGACGAAAGAAAATTTTGCGGTTTCAATTAACCGTTCATAACCATTTTTCATTTACTATATCAAATAAAAACAATAAACACATATGGTAACTAGCAAAGTATAATTTATTAGGTTATTTTATTTAACCATTTGTCTTTTCGTTCAATTTAATTTTATTTAAACTTGTGACTTAAAAAAAATTTTTTCCAAACAGTAATGTAATTATATTGTACATGATAAACACTAATTTATTAGATATACATAAAAAGTTTAATTTTTCCTCTTTATATTAATTTTTATGTTATAATAGTAATGAACTATAAAACTATAAATTTTCTTATTATTTTTTTGTCTGTTTTTATAACAAGAATTACGTGAACACATTAAATTATTACAAATTCACAATAATAGTTCGATAGATCTTTATAGTTAATTTACATGTTAAAGATACTATCCTGCCAACTATAATTTTTATTTTAGTTTTAACTCATGTCTATAGAAAGACAACCATGTGAACACATCACTTACTTAAAATCACATATAAAGATTTTTAACAATTTAAATCTTTATTCACATTCTGTTTCTTTATTTAATTTACTAAAAGAATTATTTTAATAATCCTTCAACAAAAATATTGATTTTAATTTTAATTGGCAAATTCACGACGCCTGGACTCTACACGAGCCCAAGCTTAACAAGCCTCGATTGATATCAAACGATTTAATATATACTATTTTTAAGCGGTCGGAAGACTGCTAAATCAAAGAGTTCTAAAAAGATCTCTTGATTTTAAAAAAAATCTATTTCCGAGTCTTAGGGAGAATATTAATTCAACCACAGATGGCAATCTGATTACAAATTTTAAATGCCAATATAAAAATACAAAAAACCCGCTTTACATAATAAAACAGAAATATAAATGACCTACTTAACAATCTTGTTCTAATATATCTATGACCGACTTATCATTCTTGTTTTAATATAATTCCGACCTACCTCACCAAAACCAACCTTTTATTTCTTCATCAAAAAAAAATATTACGGATGACGAATTTTAAATTTTTACTCGTAATTACTTCATTCATCATAAAGTACATTTAAAAGGAATGGATTTATTAGTGATGATTCATTTCAATAGAGACTATAGGTTTAATTAAATGACGTCAAAATTCGTTCTGCATTTTAATAATAAATGTAATTGAGGAATACAAGGACTCTAATTTATATACATATAAAGGTTGCTGGTAGAGAAAGATTTGTTTGCTGCGTAATAATCAAAAATAAACACAGTTGGAATTTCAAATAACAAATAGGTGAAGATTTTAACTACAATTTTTAGATAATTCCAATTGCCCGTTTACAAGACTATATCGAGATGACAATGATCGCTAATTTTCACAGCTGACCGAGAGCAAACGTTACAGCTTGCGATTATGATCATCCAGATCGTAACCGTAGATGATTACATCGTCTAAATAGACGAAACATTCTAACCCAGTAAGGTCAGAAAGGATACAATTCATAAGTCGTTGGAAAGTTAGTGGCGCGCATTATAGGTTGCAACCTGCAGTTGTGTAAAAAAATGTATATTTTATGTATTTATTTTTCACTTGGTGTGAAACACTTTTATATAATTTATTTATTTGATTTATAATTTCACAATTTAACTTGAGAGCTAGTTCTTCACAAGACTATAGTATCTATAATAATCTGAATTCTAAAGTCAAAATCTACAATATATAAATATTCCTTGAATAAAGAAATTATTGTATTAGTATAATAAAAGTTTTGATTTATCTTAAACAAATGAATCATACATTGAACAAGTGTTCAATTTTAAAACAAAGAAATGATTATATTATTTTAATTAAGAATATTTATTTCTTTTGGATTTATCATAAGCATTTTTATATAAACAAAAGTCTTAACATAAACATATCTTATGATATTTAAAATGATTTCGTCATACTAAGAATGATGTGAAAGAAAGCGAAATAACATAAATTAAAAGTAACATGACAAATGACATGACATATGACATGACATATAACGTAACTTAATAACATAACTAACATAACTTAACTAACTTATTCTGTATTGTGCTGATTGTTGGGTGTTGTGTGGATAACGGGACGTAACTCGCGCCTTTAAGTCCAAACGGCATGCGATTGAATTCGTTCACAGTTGGTACTGAAGGCGGTCTTTTGTATCCAATAACACTTGATGGTATCCATCTGCGAGATCCAACGTACTAAAATAATTAGATTTGCCCAGCTGATCAAGTATTTCGTCAATATTGGGAATAGAATATACGCCACAAATGGTAAGTTCATTTACCTTGCGGAAATCAATACACAATTCTCCATCTTTTTTCTTTGGTAGATGATTTCTTTCTAACAATTAGAAGTGGTGAGTTCCAGGGACTGATACGTGGTCTTAATATGTTACTTTCCAACATATTCAAAATTTGCTTTTTTTGACTCAGGGAGTCGATATGGTTTTAGATTAACAAGTAAATTGTTGCGATATAATTGCAGACAAGTAAAGTACTAAATTTGTGCAACTCGGATGATTTTCCGCTAAATTTCGGAATTATTTTTCAAGCAGTATCTATGCTGAAAGACATACTATCGATCTTGGTTGGTTTTTTGATTTTAAATAGCAAATTTAAATTAAACTCTTCTACCGGCGATGTTTTATTATCAGTTTTGTTGACTTTTAATGACTTTTCGATAGCACGATTTCACAGCTTTCGAACATCGATATCATTTTCTGTCTGAAACATAAGAATTTATTTAATAGGATTAAATTTGATCAAACTAACGATACACAAAAAAAAATATTACCGTTAATAACGTTTTAAGTTTGATGAAAATAAATTGTACTGTTTATGAAACACATAGATGAAATGTATTTATGAAACACATAATAAAAAAGAATCAAAATCAATATCTCCTTAACGTATTAAGTTCCTTGTAATGATGATTTCTTGATGTTTATAGTATACATAATACATAATACAATACATAAATATCAGCAAAAGATAAATTCTTGATGTTTAATTTTATATTCAGCAAAAGATGAAAAATGATTTGTTGATGTTTATTTTTATAATAAATTGCAGCAAACGTTGGAAAAAATGGTTTCTTGATGTTTTCCTATTTAGTTTATATCTCAGCAAAATGTGAAAAAAAAAATAATTTCTTGATTTTTTCTTTTTTTTTCTTTAAATATCAGCAAAAGTTGGAAAAAATGACTTAATCCAAGTCAAAATATCAAAGTTTGCCATCTTTTTTTTTTTTTAAATAAACGAAACACATGTAGAACCTTTATATAAATGTAAATTGGATTCCGTTTATCCCACCGCTGTCACCATTTGTTCTGACCCGTATTAAAAAAAACTCATGGTTTTATTAAAACAAATATTTAATCTGAACTAAACAAACTGAAACTTTTTATTTATTTTAATTTTTACATTGGCAATACTCCACTTTATTTCTTTCACTGAACTTATATTCAAAATCTTAGTTTTTATATTCTTGTTCACTAAGAGAAACGAGTGTATCATACATTGCTTCAATTAAATGAAATGTTATTTTTTTGTAGTAAATGTACATTGCCTCAATTATATAGATGTTTTAGATGATGACATTTATTAATAAATGTTTTTATAGAAATATTTGTAACACCTGAATCTTCGACTGCTAAATGGCTGAAAATCTTTCACAAACAAATTCATCAATTCAGCATCAGTTTTTTGTTTTGCAGAAAATGGCATTTTTTTTAGATGTAAATCTTAAAATATCCTGCCTCATTGCTGAACATTTGCTTGCTAACCGGACGTTACTAGGCTCTGAAGGGAACCTGCTTCATTAGAGCATGGAGCTACAATTTTCTTATTAGTAGAACAGTGACTATTACTATTAACCTAAAGTTGTTTGCAAATAAATGGAATAGAATGAATATAACTCATCTAATATAATAACTCATATAATAATTCATATAATAATTAGTTTCATTCATCATCATCACGTGTGCTGACAAGTGGCTATGACAAGATTCTGCAATTAAAAAAACAAGGAAAGAAAATAGAAATAGACCAATATTAAACAGGATCACAAATTTTAAAATTGAAATTAACTTAGTAATATTTGGTGATATTTGATTAGTCAAAATGAGTGTATCTGTATAATTATCTATTGAATTTGATGTTGGTTTTAAATGTTGAGATAGCTGAATAGTGATGCCTATATTTTACATGTTTTTTAAAGTTGCTTATAGAAGTTTTATAGGAGTTTTGTAAATGTTAGTTTTGCAAATCACATTTCGCAAACACACTGTCAACAGCCGTAAGATGATCCCAATTTTGTGTTGTATCCTACCTCCCCATAGGATTTTAATAAATAAAAATGAACACAAAAACCAAAATTTCTTTCACACACAATTTATTAACTTTATTATTTGTTAATCTTCACCTAACACGACTCCTCGTTTTTAAGTCAAAAAAACCACTTAACTTTATTATTTTTTAATGTTCAAAACTAAAATTATTTTATTGGGAGGGAGTTTAATGGCCATTACTATTTTTTAATATCGAAAATTCGATGAACCAATTAAAAATTAAATTAAAAAAACAATAGACAATTCCCCTACAAAATAATTCAAAGGTGAAAAAACTGCCGTTCATTTATATTTATGATTTCTTCAACAATTTATGCGATGGTTTGCATAATTGTTGAAAAAATCAAAAACGTTGGTTCATTTAATTAATATTTCTATTTCGAAATAATAAATAAAAAAACTAAACTGAGTTCTTTCACCCTCGATTATTTCGATGGGTAATTGTGAAAAGAAACTTATGATTAGTAATAATTATTATTGATATGGCGATTAAACGTACTGCCTTTAACATAATGGGGCTCTACACTTGACTTGATTTCCTTACATTTAAAATAGTGTGATTCATTTTAACGGTTAATTTTCTGATCCAAATTTAGATAATCTAAATGATCTAACAATAAAATATTTTCTGTCAGACAAAAAATTGAAAACCCTAGTTTTGTTTAAAAGTTTGAATAAAGGTATATCGCACAACAATAAAACACTAAACAAGTAACAACTATTATATTTTTTCACACAAAAGAAAGAATAATTGTAAAGCCTGGGCTTTTCAATTTGAAAATAGATACCTATGGTTTCTATTTATCCAAGGGTTTTTTTAACAATTGTTAAATGATACACGATAACCCGTACGCAGACTCCACCAAGGAAAAAATCTCTAAATAAACTTATTAGCCTATAAGACCATGATGGTCTTATAATATACTCAATAAAAATTCAAAAATTTTATAACAATAAAATAGAAAAATTAAATCTAACCTTAATCTTATAGCTGATTGTTGATATGTTGGCTTCTTTGTAGGAAAATCGAAATGTCCAGGCGGTAGATTTGCTATTATTATTAAAATTGCCAATTGATCTGCACACGCCTTTTTTATATAACTCATCCACTTTAAATTCCCATTGATTTGTGCAAAGAAAGAATATCACATGGTGATAGCTTAAACTTTCTTTCTATCCTTTTTTGCATGTAACTGATTTTAACCAAACTTTGCACTCCGGAAAAAAAATTTACTTTAATTTTAATCGATGTTCGACTTACAACACCCGACTGTATATCGTTTTAGAGATATCAAAATGCGACTTGACTCAATTAATTTTAAGTTATTAATCCCGAAATCAACAAAAATTCTGATTTTTATAATTTATAAGTCGTCAGCTGAATGCAAGGAAAAATTATTTCAAAAACACCGAAAATCAACCGAATTAATTATATTTTTATTTAATATCCAAAATCGAACTGAAATCAAATTAAGCGATATGCCAGTATTAATAATATTCTATTTTTAGGAGTAAAAAAGACAAAAGTTGATTCAATGCACGTCGTCTCTTTCTTTCGTTCTATTATCAAAACGTAAAACAAGTTTTTTGTTGAGGTATTTGTAACATTCCTATAGAAAAAAAAACAATTGCAAGAGAAAAGATCTAATATGCCTGTTTCATTTTTTTTCCTCATTTAAATATATAATAGATATAAACATTTACAAAGAAAAATCATGTGATTATGTTTAACATGATAGTTTTTCTATTGTAATGTGCTGCGTCATTCCATTATTTTTTTATTTACGTTTGATAACGAATTTTGAAATTGCAATGTGCCTCGTCCGATTTAATATATGTACATTATGATTTGTCGAATTTAAATTACGATATGTCACAACATATAGGTTGGTAGTTCAAGGATGGGATGTATAGGATGAATTAACTAAGACCTAATCTATGCTGATAATGCACCCGTGTAGCTACCTCTCTTATGGGGGTCTCTTTTATATTTTTATATGCACTTACTTGTGAGTTATTCCTCTGAGCTTTTCGAATTTCTTCTTGTTTTCAGTACATCACTTTTTTCAACAAAAACACCTTTATAAAAATTAATTTGAATATTTATTTGCTTCTATTTCCAGTAATAATTTTTTGTATTTATTTATTATTTTGTCATAGTCTCGAATGTGAGAACGATTTAATTCAAATTTAAACTTTGTTATTTGTTATTTTTGTTTTTTCTTAAAAAACAACACAACTTATTATTAATATTAATATTATTTCATTTCATTATTATAACACTTAATCTTATTCCACTTAAATAAGTCACACTTATTAATTCACTCGTTTTCCGTTTTTCGTAAATCCATGTCGAGGATTTACTCTTCTACTAAAATCGCAATCCGACTAACTAACTCTTTGGGATTTTCCATCTATTTATGCATAATCTTTGTTGCAAAAAACTAAACGCATAACAAAAGATTTCATTCATTGAATTTGATTTGAATTTCTTTTCTTTGATTTTCTTCATAGGGAATATAAGAATTTATTTTTTATTATTTATTTATTTCCGTTGTATATTGGAAATATATTTATTCATATGCATCATGCTATGATATTGCTTGGAAATATTTTGTGTTTGCAAAATTATGAGAACGAATCTTTTTCTGTGGGAAAGTTATTATTAAGAGATTGGGTTGCATCCTAAAGTAATATGAATTAGATCATTGTTAATACAATGTTGCTAATAATATTTTTCTGGATTTTATTGTTGATGAAAATTTTGTCTTATGCTTTTGCTTGAAGAAATAATTTTCAAAGATTGTTTTGAGAAGTGAAATTATTGAAACTGTTTTATTTTAAATGGAATTTGTTTTGTCTAAAGGAAAATATGAATATTTCTTGAAATAAAATTAAGGGTCTTTAATTGGATTTTTGATTATAATGTATGAATGAGATTAAGGTTCTTTGATTATAACTTTGGTTGTATGAATGAGAAGGCTTGAGACATTGTAGTGAATCTGAAGATCACTACACCCGGTCTAGGTGTCTGATCTGTCGAGCGTTAGATTCCAGTCAATCCATCCTACATAGACCCAATTGCGAGTATAACATAATCCTATTATCTATTATATACTTACACTTGCATAACCCTTTATTATACCTATTCTCATACAATACTAGCGACTTTATTTGTTTCAAATCATAAATCACATAAAAGAAAAAACGATCCTAAATTAGACTTACCAGCAAAATCCTTTCAACTGATTCAAATACAGTACAAATGCCTTTTATAATATCACTATCCTACCGGCTGCGCCAAAATATTGTGCAAATAACTTCAACACTACTTTACAATTGTATTGAATGTAGTGCAATTACTCAGATTCACAACACTACTTATAAAAAACTGAACTGTAATGCAGCTAGAAACACTAATAATGTTATTATCACTTTATTCTATGTATAATTTTCACGAATTTCACTCAAGAACTGCTTATAATTTTGGTTTTCTTTCTTTATTTTAGATTTAGGTATGGTCTTAAATTTACAGACCTACTTATTATATATATACTTTACATGATATAGTAATACTTTTTTTATTGACTGCTGATTATATTATTAGATTATGTTTTATATTACTGCTGATATATACTTATTTTATTGATTGGTTAATTGCTATTCACTTGTTGACGGCTTAATTGCTACCTCAAAACTTACTGCCGAATTTTCACTTAACTCCTTTCTACATCCTAACCAGCAAATCACTACCTCATCCCCACTTTATTCGGGGGACATCATCTACACCATTTACCCGCAATATCGCTTATTTACTCGCATTTGATGCTTATTGTAGTAACAAAGTATTTCATTTCCATTTAAAATTATTTGCTTTATCTTAAGATTATTTAACAACACAGAATTGTAGCAAATTCAAAATTCAACTATCAATCCTCTTCGATTTTATTGGGAAACGCATATATATCCAATTTTTTCCATTCCCCCTCCATTCCTTCTCTCTCTTCCAATTAACTATCATATTGCGGGCACATCCATTAGTATTCGGGCCGCCGAATGTTGACAAGTAACCAATCTAATAAAAAAATTAAAAATTTATTTTTAAATAAAAGTTGGGAAATTAACAAAAGATAACAAGTTTTTTAATTTTTCATGCTTTAAATAATAATTGAAAATACTTAGAAATTAAGTAACAGGTGAGCTTTCAGTTCATTAAAAATCGCAAAAGAATTACATAATCAGATTTAGTTTATCCATCACGGATACTGAAACGACTGACAAAATTGAATCCAACCACACATGCATCTACTAGCACTACATTCAAATTTGTCTACCCATATTTGAATGTAAGTTTTAAACTGCTTACGCAATAGAAAAAAATTCGATTTATTGAACTTCCGATCTCGTTTTGCTAACAGTAGTGTTATTTCAGCTACAATATAGGCAGAGTTTTGAATAATATAAGTGGTTTGATAAAATCGTTCGTTAGTTCGATACATTTAATATGTTTCTAATGACACGAATGCTTTAAACATAAATATTAAGATGTCGCAGTTACATTTTGGGGTAAAATTGTTTTTTTGGCTGTAATTTTTGAAGATTTTTTTTTTGTGTTTTGCTAATAACTTGAAAACCGTAGCATTTATGAGAAATAATGAATGTAGAACAAAATTTGTTAAAATAAATTTGATTACTATAGCTTTCATAACTTTTACAAATTTACAAACTTTGGGTTTGTTTTTTTTTGTACAATCTGGAAAATTCCGAAATGGTTATGAAAATTACGAAACGAAAAATTACCAAAAACATCGCTTTAAATAAGCGCAACGATTGTATGGTAAAATTAATGTACATTATTAATGCTTAGCAATCGGATTTTAAACTCCGGACAACTTTTAAGTTTTCACTCAAAATTTTCCAGTTCAAGAAGCGACTGAACTGGTAACTGTATTTCATTTGGTTTTTGCGTATTTTCGGATATTAATTGCATATTGGCAGGAATTTTTTCGGCTATTATATCTATTGCGGCTTTAATATCTGCTTGGGTTTTAATAATTTTTGCAGTCTGCTCTTTAAAGAATTGAAGCGCGTGTTCCAGTTTAGAGTTTAAATGGTGATATCCATCGTAATATGGTTGATTATAGTAATTATAATCATCTAGAACAAAACAAACTTTAGTAAAAATGTTTCCCAACAAATTAGATTTTAACAACTTTAGAGTAATACATGCCTATAGGTTGCAGAAATCTCCCACATGCATCGGCATATACTCGTGAATATACTTGAGATGAATGAGGTTGGGAGGTTGACTGGAGCATATTTAAATCGCATCTAGGGAGCGGGTTAGAAATGGCAACAGGCAATGTGCTTGAGCTACTGTTTGATTGTTGACATAAATTAACAGTAGATTCTTCTGTTGATTTGGTGGTGGTTTGTTGTTGAACAAATAGCGAATTTAGGTTCAAAGACTCGGCATTTCAAAAAGAGTTGTAGATTTATAACCCAGCATTTCGGTACTGCAGGGTACAGTACATTTTTCGTTGTCTTCCAAAGCGTTATCTTACTTTACTTTAATACTTTAATAAATGTTCGGAGTCACCAAATAAAGCGTTATTTTGTATTATATTTAGACACAACACGTAATACTTCAATTTTATTTATTTAAGCATAAATGTTTTAATTACATATTAATATATTTTATAATATTCAATTTTTGATTTAGGTTTTGTGGTTGAACCGTATCTGACAGTGGTGCGCGTTATAATGAACGAGTAGAAAAAACGAGAGAAAACATAACAATGATAATATTAATAAACAGTGGTGAGCATCAAAACGCTTTTACCGTAGTGATGATAAATATGGAAACGCTTTTACAGTAGTGATGACAAGTATGGTCACCGCATCTTCCACCGTTTCTACAACACAATACATTTGACCTTAAAAAAGTAGATATTTAATTTTATGCAGCTAGCCATGATTTATATTACTTTAGAGAAAATGTTAACTATCCATTTATTTACTCTTCATTTTGGTTTGTAAAGCGGGTTGCAAACAGATTCTAGTTGTTAGTATGTATTAACGGCAAGAATGCGTACGTATTTTCATGCAAATTTATGCAAAACATTTTACATTTTACGTTTTCTATAGGTATCCAAACAGGAGATGCGAATATAAAATCAGCCTTAACCAGCACTAACTTTTATTAAACACTACCGCACTACGTGTATTGTTTAATGTATCTTTAAAATTTTTCTAACAATTCACAAACTCACAATTTTTTTTAACCATGCACACGAATAATTTAAATGTATTTTTATAATCTAAGAAATTAAATAAAAAAATAAATTTTAATAAAATTAAATGGACAAACTAATAAAATAAAATAAAAAAACACTTACCATACAAAACGATTATGAACTGAACAACACAAATGACAAAACTGTTTAAACAACAATTTTCTTTTTGTAACACATGCGTACAAATATTCAATTTTGTACTAGAATAGCATACAAGAAAAAACTACTTTTCGCCACATATGACTAAAAAATATTTAGTGCACGGGCTAGCACGCCGCCTGCATGTGAGATTTGTAGTTAAATCTATCCATATATCTTTCTATATATAATATTTTTATAGCACTAAAATATCAAAATAATATTTTAAATAACTTACCATATAGTAAAAACAACTTAAACACATCATTGGAATTGCAAGAAAAAACAATTTATTTAGGTCTTTAAAGTTTATTATTTTGACAGCTTAGTTGGGTTCATATGTGTTGTTTTAGTTGGATTCTTGTGTTTATATTTTCGAACTCGAATAATTTACAAATATTACAACAAAGATGGCCCACTTTAATTATTTAAAAAGCTTAAATTTGTTTATAACTTTGTTAAATAAAATGATTAAATGAACAATTAAATAAATATTTATAAATTTTATGCACTTGTTACAAAAAATAGTGTGTATTACTAGTGCGAATGCGTTTTCCAAACGCGAGTTATTTGCCACTAACTCTTGTTTGGAAAACGCATTCGCACTAGTAATACAATCTACTATTTTTTTTATCTTCGTTAACAGAATAGAAATGTTTGAGCATTTCCCAAAAGTTTTTTGTAATGTGTAAATATTTCGTAAAAAAGTATCTCGAAATATTACGAAGTACTACGAAGTATACGAAGTAAATTGCTCTTTATAAATAAACTGTTTTTGTTCGAGAATTTGCGTTAAAAACGTTTAAATAATTTACAAAAATTAATTTGTTTTAATATGGATTAAAAAAAACCATTATGAAACATTGTACAAATAAATTGTTTTACAAAACCCTTCCTTTGCCGTTTCAGATATGTTTGCAAGAACTAACTTTTGTTAATATGGTTAATTTGAAAATCTCCTACAACACACAACTTTACTGAAACATAGCTTGATATACATTAAAAATTTTTAGAAAAAAGATAACAAAAGTTCAAAAATAAAAAAAATTTAAAAAACACACTTTTTGAAAAACGAACTAAAAATTAGAAAATAAATTTTGCATTAACACAATGTTATGTTGCAAAGTAACAAAGGATATTTGATTCGCACAAACGTTATATCTTTTATAAGAGCAATTTCACGAAGATTCAACATCGTTTTGACTTGACCCCTTTTAATTTTGATTATTTTTTGTTTATAGATAGTCTTTCATAAATAAAAAATACAAGTTCTCTTAGAATTTTTTTTTCGACCAGGGGTCTTCACAGGGTGCCCCTCAATTTTTTGTTATTTTGTGTTGTGAGTGCACTTTCACGAGCGATTGTAGAAAAACTACTCAATCGATTTTCCTAAATGATATGTCGTTGAATAGGTATTAGAACAAAGTTTTTAAAAATGAAATGTACACTGTTAATTTTTTGAAATAATTTTTAACGGTGTAACATAAGAAAAAAACGGTTTAATTGAACAAAAGATGGTGCTACACCTTTTTTTTTTTAAACTAAATTGAAGCTTATTTTATATCTAACTACTTGTGAAAGTTTAGGACTAGTGATATTTTTTGTTTTAAAGATAAAATTCGTTGTGCATATGACTGTCGGGAATCAGTTTTTTTTGTTCTGAAGGAAAATTATAAAAAGGGCGTTATAAACTAAGAGATTTTTCTTTTATGTTAAATATCAAATATTTTATTATTAAATGATCTTTTTAAAATATTATAAAAATTATATATGTACAATAAAGAAAATATGAGCAATTTCAGCATAAATCCACAAAAGCGCTTATTGCTATGTACATTAAATGAAGCTTATGTGGAGTTTAAAAATAAGTTTCCTGATATGAAAATAGGATTTACTAAATTCACGTCCCTTCGACCACAAAAATGTATAAAATTATCCCAAGGAGTTCATAAGTGCGTGTGTACCATACATCAAAAAATTCTATGAGAACTTGTATTTTTTATTTATGAAAGACTATCTATAAACAAAAAATAATCAAAATTAAAAGGGGTCTAGTCGAAATCTCCCAAAAACTGGCTGAACTTGCGTGAAATTGCTCATAATTATATTTTCTTTGAAATTGTAAGAAGAAAAAAAAATTAAATAGTTCTTCATTTTTTTGTTTTAGAGTTTTTAGTTATATAATTTTACCTAAAACTAAGTTAACCCCGTTATTTCTCAGAAAATACATCATAAGTAAAATCATTTACCGAAAATTTAATATTCTTTTGAAATTTAAAGTAATTTTAATAAGGTATATTTTATTCAGTGTTCCAGTATTTTTACTACTATAATATTATACATATATAGCAAGGGCTGAATGTAGTAATTGGATTGCACTATTAGAAATGTAATTATGTTATTTAAACATCCAGTGTAAAAGCTTAGTATTTTTGCTTTACTCATTGTTTTTATTTTAAGTTCTATTATTAAATATGAGATGGAGCGAATGAGGTTCTCAAAAATAAAAAGGTTTGAAATTATGTAAAATAATAACCACTTTAACATAATGTCAATCTATTTTTACTTAACGTAGACATTGACATTATGTTATTTAAAAACTTACTTCAAGTGCCAACGGCAAACAGTTGTAATAGAGAACTGGCTCCACTGATAACATCAAAAGGTCAGTGACAGCAGGCCACGCACCTTGTGAGGTTGTAAGCCCTGAGCTAGTGTCAGTATGTGGGAACGGTTGAATATATGCGCTACCCCAGTACAAATTACCGGATATATGCGCGTTTGGCATAAATAAAACGGATCAGATAAAAGAAATATAAAATGAGAAAGGTAGACCCCATATTCACCAACCAATCTTTTATTCAATATCACATATATTTAGATAAAAAAAATATTACATATATATTTATATTCAAAATCATAAATGAAAATAAAAGGAGATATTCCAAAGGTAACTCTCCCCATAGTAGGTATAGATCCCACTATGCCTGCTTTCCTTAGTTTAGCTCTCCATTATCGGTGTATCCCAGTTACAAAATCATACCAAAAATATTCCTTACATAAACCGCTACAGTTGTCTGATGCGAATTCAGTTAATTAGTTGAATTAGTTAATTCATTTGATGCGCCACAAAGCGATAATTGATTTGAATTTGCAAAATTAAAAACTGTATTTTGTTCCGGACATCACTTCACCGTAGTTTTCTGTTATTATTTTCATCTTTCGGTCACACAAAAATGATTTAATTCAAAGAGATTAAAAACGTAGCAAGGCCAAATTCCCATTAACAAGAACATTAAACAGCAAATTAAAATTATTTCGGTATATTTAACCCACTATTCGGATCTATACTTGATTCATTAAGACCACGATGATGATTCATGAATCTTATGATTTTTCTTGACTTTAGTATAGTATAAGCTGCGCTACCAGACAAAGAGCAATTCTATTGCAGACTGCCTTTTTTCAAAACCAATCCAATCACATGATTTCCTTTCCTTTCTTTTTAATCCAGTCCGACAAAAACACACATTTAAAATTATTTATTTTCTTTATCTTTTACTTTTTTTTCTTTTCTTCTTTCACTTTTTCTTTCCCAAAGTTCTTCAACCTTCCACTTCGCAATATAAGTTCAACACAACACCAAGCAAATAAAAACAACTCCAATTCTTTTCAAGTCTTTCTTGACAAAAAAAAAAATCACATATTAATAAGTGAACAATTTTTCTAACTTTGAGCAATACAAAATTAACATTTAACGTGTCCCCCTTTTTTTATTTTATTTGTTACACTATGTAATGAAGTACTGTCTTCAATTGTAAACCAAAGAAGTTGTTTAGCAGGCCGCGCACCTAGAGAGATTTTAAAGCCCCAAGCTAGCTTCAGCCTGTGGAAACGAGAATAACCTGCAGACTCCAGCACAAATAATCACAAATAATCCATAATTTATTCAGATCAAAGAAAGAAGACAAGTGAGATAAGAAGACTCTGGCGACCTCATACGTGAAAAAGCCGCGATCACCACGTCCACACCCATATTTTATCACATATTCGCACGCACTCACACACACACTTGCCCAATATCCTCATGTATACACACACCTACACACATACACATACTAATACTCACACTCCCACACCCACATACACATCTATATTCACATATATTTAAAAATAAAATGAGACTCACCCCATAGTTGTCCTGGATCCCTCAACCTCCTATCACCGCTCTGGCCTAGCCCTTCATACTTTGCAGACAACCAAACTCTTAGGATGCTGGATATTGTTTTTCACGAGGATAGTAGGATAATTGTCCTTCATACGGTTGCTAGTACGATGGTGAATTGTAATTAAGGAAATCTTTCCCAAATTGTTGACGCAATCCTCTCTGGTTGTAGTCTAAATTTCGCCTTTATCTTTGGTTTAAACAGAATAAACCTTTTACTTTTTTGGATTTCTTTTTTTTAATTTTTGTTTTCCTTTTTTTTTTAACACGACTAATGCGTAAACACATTTAATCCGGTTTGGGTAATTTTATTAAATTTAACAAATTATATATTTATTTTAAGAGCTACTGTTCGAATTATTTATATATATAACTTATTTTATCCCAACAAGGAATGATCTAATGGCTAATTATATAGATCGCCATTTAGACGGACAAGCACATTCACTAATAGTTCCATTAAAATTATATTATAAATGTTCCTAATTTTAGTATGCGTCGGATTATTAATAATTTATTTATTTTAGTACACTATTTTTTTTTTATCCAACAGTTTGTGTTGCGAACTCAGGTTCGATTTTTGTATACAAATGAAGTAGCCAAAATCAAACTGATTCTAATTGATAAGTACATAGTTCGCCGTTATGACGTACATGCAAAGCTTTCTAATAATTCATTGTAAAATTGTACTATAAATTTTGCTAATTTATCATGCGACGGATTATTGTTTTTAATATATTAATTTTGTTGACCAATAGTTTATTTTGCGAATTAAGGTTTGGGATTGTTGTATCTAAATTATATTATCACAGCAAGGCAGAATCTACAATACATAGATCGCCATTTGGAAGTATATGTAAAGTCACTAATAAATAGTTCACATAAAAAAAAATTACACTCTAAATTTTGCTAAATTATTATGCGCTAAATTATTTTGCTAAATTATTATTATAATTATTATTTTAAAATACTATTTTTGTTCCATAAGTTATTTTACGAAATTGTAATGAAGTGCCTCTCAAGATGATAATGGGAGGGGCTTAGCAGGATGCGTACCTAGTTTTGTTGTATTGTGTAATGAAGAGTTTTTCATCGGCGAACCAATGAAGCGGCATAGCAGGTCGCGTAACTAGTTGAGGTTTTATTTTTGTGCTCCGGCTAATCACAGTATTGAGTCCGATTGGTAAACCCTGCTGCTCCAATACAAATGCAGACATGTACGCGTTTTTCAAAATAAATCAGAAGTGGAAACGAATGCAAGTGTGATAATGAGACTCTGGCGGCTCCCTTCTACGAAAGAACCACGGTCGGCACGTTCAACCCCCTCACTCACTCACACACGCCCACACACACACACTCATTCACACCCCTAAATCATAAGATTAAAAAAAGAAAAACAATCAAACAGACTCACCCATGGTTATATCCTCCTAGCCTCCAAAATCCGGCTGGTTTCAGCCCTCCATCAGCACGGCTGCATAAACGTCGATCAAAACGAGGATGTTGCAATCGGTATGAACAAACGCCGAGTCAATTTGTAAGCAACAGCGTTGAATAAATTTGTATTTAAAATCGCTGAACAAATTTGCAATCACAATCGCTGAATGAATTTATAGACAAAATTGATGAATGAATTTTTATTTAAAATCGTTGAATAAATTGGTATTTAAATCGTTGAATAATTTGTAACCAAAATTGGTGAATGAATTTTTATTTAAATCGTTGAATAATTCGTAACCCAAAATTGGTGAATGAATTCTTATTTAAAATCGTTGAACAAATTGGTATTTAAATCGTTGAATAATTTGTATTTAAATCGTTGAATAATTTGTAATCACCATCGTTGAACGAACTTGTAAACAAAATTGATGAATAAATTTTTATTTAAAATCGTTGAATAACTATGTATGCAAAATCGTCGAACAAATTGGTATTTAAATCGTTGAATAATTTGGAATTAAATCGTTGAATAATTTGTAACCAAAATTGGTGAATGAATTTTTATTTAAATCGTTGAATAATTTGTAACCCAAAATTGGTGAATGAATTTTTATTTAAAATCGTTGAACAATTTGTAATCGCAATCGCTGAATGAATTTGTAAACAAAATTGATGAATGAATTTTTATTTGAAATCGTTGCATAAATTGGTATTTAAATCGCTGAATAAATATGTATGCAAAATCGTCGAACAAATTGGTATTTAAATCGTTGAATAATTTGTATTTAAATCGTTGAATAATTTGTAATCACAATCGTTGAACGAACTTGTAAACAAAATTGATGAATAAATTTTTATTTATAATCGTTGAATAACTATGTATGCAAAATCGTCGAACAAATTGGTATTTAAATCGTTGAATAATTTGTAACCAAAATTGGTGAATGAATTTTTATTTAAAATCGTTGAATAATTTGTAATCGCAATCGCTGAATGAATTTGTAAACAAAATTGATGAATGAATTTTTATTTAAAATCGTTGAATAAATTGGTATTTAAACTCGTTGAATAATTTGTAATCACAATCGCTGAATGAATTTGTAAACAAAATTGGTGAATGACTTTTTATTTAAAATCGTTGAACAATTTGTAATCGCAATCGCTGAATGAATTTGTAAACAAAATTGATGAATGAATTTTTATTTAAAATCGTTGCATAAATTGGTATTTAAATCGTTGAATAAATATGTATGCAAAAATCGTCGAACAAATTGGTATTTAAATCGTTGAATAATTTGTATTTAAATCGTTGAATAATTTGTAATCACAATCGTTGAACGAACTTGTAATCACAATCGTTGAACGAACTTGTAAACAAAATTGATGAATAAATTTTTATTTAAAATCGTTGAATAACTATGTATGTAAAATCGTTGAATAAATTGGTATTTAAATCGTTGAATAATTTTTAATCACAATCGCTGAATGAATTTGTAAACAAAATTGATGAATAAATGTTTATTTAAAATCGTTGAATACATATATAATCAAATGTGTTGATAAAATTGTAACCAAATTCGTCGAATAACCTTGTAACCAAAAGCGTTGGATGAATTTGTGATCAAATGTGCTGATAAACTTGGTAACCACAATCGTTGAATAAAGGTGTAACCAAAATCGTCGAATAAATTCTCAGTGATGGCCGAATACGTCGAAAAATAGTCAGCAATACTTGGTAAAAATAGCCGTTGAATAAATACGTGGAAACGTACCGAGCATTAATGGATACCAACAATCGCTGAACAAACGTATACGTGTAGTTGGATAGGATGAAACAAAAAAATACCGTATAACAATGTATAGAAATAATCGTTGTATCAATCTACAATTATACCGGACGACGTTGTAAAACACGCAGCAATAATTGCCTAATTGACCTGAATAATCGTTGTACAAATTTACAATTGCAGTGGAGTAGGTTGGAAAAATCCGCAGCGGTCTTTGATATTGATAATCGCTGTTTCCATTTACAATTATGGCAGAGTAGGTTGAACAATCCCCAAAGTAATAATTATTATACATAAACGTGAACTAGATTTATATATATAGTTGAGAAAGTGGAAAATACCCTGCTTCACCACGTAAAAAAAATATGTTGTAAAAATTTGTATATATATCGGTGGTAACTATACGTTGTATATAATAGGTGTTGATTCCACCAAAACCCAAAAGACGGTTAGGTCGCCGCAAACAAAAATAGATGTTAATTTAAAGTTAACGGTAATGATACACCAACACAGGTGGTTGTTGAATTAATCGATCAACTATCGGTATATTTAATGATGAACAGCAATATCACAGTTGTTGTATGAAATAATGAAGCCGTTAAGGTGTCCGTTAGAGATGGCCCGTCATAACACAGTTGGTATTTTAAAGAATTAAGCAGATAAGGTGCTATGTATTGATGAGCCGAAATTATATCACAGCTAATATTTGAAATAATTGAACCAACCTGGGTTCATTTAATGATGAATCGAGAAGAAACCGTATCACAGTTTATATTTGAACCCGTTAAGCATTTACTGGTCCATGCAAGGACGAGCAGAAATTGTATCACATCTAGTTTGAGATAATTGAACCGATATTGTTATATGCAATGAGGAGCCGAAATCCAGTATCACCGCTCCGTCTCTAATCCAACTTGTTGCTATCGTTAAATATATATGAATAACAACCTTATCAACTTACAAGGTCAAATAGTTCAACCTGCGCATAAACGGCACAAACAACGATGACCGGGATTTTTACACATAAGTACAATTCTGATCTACACGTAATTATTGTTGCTCTACTCAAATTTTATGATATGATAACTGCATTAATCAATAAGGTTAACGACTCAGATTCTCATTTAATCAAATTTTTAATCTCTTTTCTTGTTTTAATAAATATAGACACATGCTTAATTTTAACTTTATAATTTTATGATTATTCCAATTAATAAATAAAGTAATTATAACACCTTACCAAAGTCCTTGGCTAACTATTATCACAAAAGAAATCGAGTTCTCTAGTTTTTTAATTGCAACCATGTTGCTAACATAACATTAATTAATTTAAGTTAATATGCACTAAAGACAACCACAAACACATAGCAATTTTTTTTCTGATATATTTAAATTTAGATTGACTTTTTGTTAATTGAACTAATAATAAGAGATTACTTTTCTAAATAAATTAAATTCACTAGGACACATCACAGCCAAAAACATATATTATTTTTTTATTAATTGAATGCTTAACATTTGAGGTACTTTTTATAATTTTCTTTTACTAAAACAAAACATGCAAATTATACTATCACGTATAAACCAACATACGCTCATGTGGTTTTTTTCCTCAAAAATAGAAATAGATTTTTTGTTTGCCATCTACCACCGAGGCAAGTTTTATCCCCATCAATGAAAATAAGAATCGTATAAGAATCGATGATGGACTCTCACGTCAAATCACAAAATTGAAAAATGTGATCGAAGAAGAGATGTCAAACATCCAAATGTAAAAGTAATAGAACTAAGAGAGAAAAAATTACAGTAGATCCAATATATACCAAAATAAATTCCTTTTTCAAAATCGAAAAACCTCGAATATAGTGTTTCCGATGCAAAACCATTAATTCAAAGCAAATATACAATTGGTAGGAAATTTTTATGGTTATACCAAACTGTTTGGGTTTTTCAAAATGAAATAATGCGCGAACGAATTAAATTTTCTTTTTTTGTGCAAAGAAAAGAAATTGAATGTATAACAAAGCAAGATAATACTTCTTTGCATGTTAATGACTGTAAAAATAAACGCACAGCTGTTTCAAGGTTTGGGAAAACTTCGTTGTGTAAATGCGATTCGTGTTTAGAGAATTCAAATTGGAGTAATAGATTGAACTGAAGCGGATGGAAATATAATATGAGTTAATTTTAGTGCGTTGTAAACTTAAATAATAGGCAAAATTTAAGGAGAATTTTTTTTTTACATTCATACAATTTTTGATAAAAATGTAAATTTACTATAGGTAGTGAAACTTTTTTTGTTTTTAATTAATTACAATTCAAAATGAATTAGGGTAATGAGTTCAATTCTCTTCAAATATGTCTGTCCAGTCAATGAAAATTTAATTAAATTTTAAGAAAAAATGAGAAAACTATGAGTAGCGGGGACTATAAGAAATATGACTATTGATGATGAATGGTTGAGAAATTATTATGGGCAGTACAAGTCAATAAAAGAAATGACAACTAATGAAGCTGCGATTATGCTATACTATGTTCAGTCTATCCATTACAATTGCCGTTCGACTTAGTCTCAATCATCGTGGATAGGAGATAGTATAAACCTGCTGCTTCAGCACAAATGCAGAAATGTACGCAATTTTCAAAATAGATCAGAAATGGAAACAAATACAAGTGCGAAAATGAGACTCTGGCGACCCCCTTCTACGAAAGAACCACGGTCGGCACGTTCAACCCCCTTGTTCGCTCACATACGCCCACACACACACACTCATTCACACCCCTTTATCATTAGGATTAAAGAAACAAATCAAATTTACTCACCCCATGATTAAATCCTGACCTCCTATCCTGATTATATCAGCCTTCCATCAGCACGTTGGTCACGTTGGAAACTTCACGAAGATATTTGTATATCAAAAATGTTGAATACAGTTGTACGTATAAATGTTGAATAAAACGTTAAGTAGAAACGTTAAATAAAATTGCAATCAACAGCGTTGAATAATTTTGTACTTATAAATGTTGAATAAAATGTTAAGTAGAAACGTTAACCACACTTGCAATCAACAGCGTCGAACAATTTTGTACTTATAAACGTTGAATGAAATGATAAGGAAAAACGTTGGATCTGGTTGTAACCATAAGCGCCGAATCAATTTATAATCACAGGTGAGTACGGTAACAATTACAGCAATTACAGCCGAATACGTTGCAAGGTAATTGTTGCCGTATGCGTTGAAATCCAAAAAAATAAAAGGTAATAAATTGTACCAATACTAGTCAAATTATTTGTTGAAATAGAACGGTAATAATTCATATCAATGATTGTGGAGCAATACGATGAAAGGTAATTGTTGCCGTATGCGTTGAAATCCAAAAAATGTAATAAATTGTACCAATACTAGTTAAATTATTCGTTGAAATGGAACGGTAATAATTTGTATCAATGATTGTGGAGCAATACGTTGAAAGGTAATTGTTGCCGTATGCGTTGAAATCCAAAAAATGTAATAAATTGTACCAATACTAGTTAAATTATTCGTTGAATAAGTTGAAAATATCATATGTTGAAATCAGAAAATGTAATAATTTGCACCAATAATCGTTGAACAATTCGTTGAAATAAGTTGAATTATGGATGATACACAGCAGTGCTAGTAAAGCTTGATAACGGCAAAAATTTAATATCAAAGTTGCGGTGCAATCTGTTTGAAATACAGTACTAACCGCAAAAATTGTACATACATAGTGCGTGGAAATATGTACAATATACGGTAGTACTAGCACAAATTTTATGTTAATGTTGCGTTGACATAACCTACGGTTTTCTACCAACGTTAAACTATGGTTTCTTTCCAATTATATAGTCAAGCACTTCCACCCGTTATAGTACAACTATTGAATTCACAACCATTAGTGTACACCTTAATGACGTTTTTACCGAATCTCATTCACCGAATGACGACACCAACAATTAAGATTCGTTTTTATATCAATTTTTTTGGGTATAACGGCACAACCTATAACCTTTCTTTTGATATTCATGTACCGCCAGTTACAAAACAAACAAAGAGAATTTTCTGGTTATTCTATTTTTGTAGTACAACTTAAATTTGACTTTAAATTGTTATAATCTTTTAATTATAAGCGTGAAAATATAATCACAAACGCTGAGTATTAATCTCGTTCAATAATTTTCATCGACCAAGAGACATTGACCTACAAGGTCAATATTAATTTTTTTTAAATTTCTTGGTTTTCACAAACATATAGATTTATTATTTTATTTTCTTATATTTTTGCATAACACTAAACATATACATTTTTTGGTTTGTTTTAATCAACATGAAACGAATAAATTTTCTTTTAATTTCACTACTTACAGTTTAATTCAAAAAATATGCGTGTAGCCACACGTAATTATTCTTCCTTATATATTTATTCAATGGTGATATACAAACATAGATAATTTTTGTAAACTTTGTTTTAAACAACACAAACATATAATTTTTTTCTAATAAATTTTAACTAGTGGGATGCGAATATATTTACAAAAATATTTGAACTCATTAAACGAAGAGATTTTGATTCCCTTTTAAAAATTAAAAAAAAACTTAAACCGAATGCGTAATTTCTAAGCAAAAAAAACCATGAGTTCACCATTCCGCCTTTATTTTGAAACTCAAACTCAATGATTGTCACAAGACATCAGACCGTGAAATTGTAATAGTATAAGAGAGTTTATGTTTATAACGCACAACCATATAGAATTTTTTTACAACTTTTTTATTTTGTTTCACAATTTTTGTATTGATTATTTTTTTTATAATTTAGACAAAATGAAACGGCACAATACAAATAAGTAATTTTTTTCTTCGTTTTAAATTAACACAGCACAACATATAATATTTTTTTACAAATTCTGATTTTATTTTGATTTTGAACCACACATATAAATTTCTCTAAATTTTTCTATCTGGACGGAACATTTAAAATAATTTACACTAATTGCATTATTTTTAAAAAACAAAATTTAAGCTAATTAAAAATTGGAACTACTTAATTGAAAACTTACAAATTAATAGAAAAAAGCATGAATGCCGAATTTCCTATATTTAGTCATTCATGAGGAAAAAATCAGTTGCACAAGAGAATGAAAATTTTTACAGTGCTCATTATATAGCCAAAATTTTCAGTATCGAAAAAAACTCGAATACAGGGTTTTAGATGTAAGACAATCAATTTACATCAAATATTCAATTGTTAGGAACTTTTTATAGTTAAACCAAACTGTTTGTTATTTGATATTATTGCACAAAAATAATTTTGCGATACAAATCATTTCCGATACATTAATAACATTTAACATTGAATTTAAAATGAATTAAATGCAAGTTCAATCGATGTGTTGGTGTTTAGGTATTACAAAACTATAATCTATAATAACATTACAGGGAAGTTCAGTTCCATAACGGAAAGATCATTTGAAGGAAAATATTCATACAAAACAATCGAATGTTTATCAAGGCAAGATATTAAATCTTTGTATGTTGACGACTGGAAAAATACGCACAGCTGTTATGAGGTTTGAAAACTTTGTCGTTTAATAGCGGTTAGTATATGGAGAATCCAAATTCAAATAGTATAGTGAGAATAATCGGATGGAAACGTAGCGTGGGTCAATTTTGGTGGATTGCAAAATTAAATTTTAAGGTTTATATAGATAATAGTTAAGGAAAATGTTTAATTAATTCAAATTAATTAATATTATATTATATTAATTAATAAATAAAATTAGTGTAATTGGTTCAATTTTTTTCCCAATATGTCTGTCCAGCTATTGAAAATTTAAGTAAGTTTTAGGAAAAATAAGGAAACTATGGGTTACGGGGGACTATAAGAAATATGACTATCGAAGGTGAATGGATGAGAAACTATTACGAGCTGTACATGTTAATAAAAAAAAATTGACAACTAATAAATCTGAGACTATACGAAAAAAATGTGTCTGTCAATGATGGATGAAGAAAAAAAAAACTATTACAAGCTACTTATGGTAATCACAAATGACACTAAAGAATCAGAGACTATAATACCCCGTGTTCAAGCATTCTTCCAGGCTATCCATTACAAAATAAGGGTTGGGTTTTTTTGTATATTAATTATCTTGATTTGTATCCCTTTGGTGGTTCTAGGATACTGGTGTGTTACGATTACTTACATTAGATGTAGAAGGTTGGTCTCATTATTTAATTAAATAAAACACCTCACTTTTTAAAATAACTAATATTTATTACAAGTTAGTTTCACTTAAACATGTTTACTCTAAAACTTTTCTCGCAACACTACGAATGTTATACGTAGTATATTTTATATCTTGTTTCATTTTAAATATGCTGATCATGCAGCTTGCTATTTGATATAATTATTTTAATAAAGATTTTATGCTTATTATGTGATATAATTACAGTGCCATCTGTATTGGCACTACAATCTTATCACAACAAAGAAGAATCTAAAACACATAGATCGCCATTTTGACGTAACTGTGATTTCACTAACAGTTTGTAACGTTATCTGGTGATACCGTTAAACCGGAATATGATAAAAATAGAACAAAATTTTAAACAGCATGGTCTATGCCAGGGAAATAATCTCTATATAGCGATCTAGCCAATCATGTTAAAATTACTCAGATTATATAAATTGGGAATATGAAAATATAGGCATATATAATATTAATAAAACAAAAATGAGCTTATATTGAATAGACGTGGATAGAAGAGGTGTCCACGTGATTTGTCTTCAGCAATACCACCCGACTTCCACAGTAATGTACCACTTTATCGTTAACCTTCTGTATCTTTATAAATTCTCAATCTTTAGTAACAGTTGAACAACGATGATATCGTAATTTATGAGTTTCAGGTACCATGAAACTGTGCAATCTTCTTCACTTCACCGAATCGGTGTCAGATATACGTATTTTTAACAGTAAGCAAATATAAGAATTTTACTACACCACCATATAATGCTTCAAATTATTCAGAAAAACTTCAATTGTAGATCAAGCTGATAATGGTGCTAGCTTGTTTGTTTCGGCGTCTCGTAGGCTCTATTGTATGGTTCAAGATTAAATTCATCCAATTCTATAAATTATCTTTTCTTTTATTGTGATAAAAATCACCAATCACTATTTACAACAGAACATATATAAATACATTTTTTTTTGGAGTTTTATAATTTATTCAAAATAATTTTATAACTTATTATTATACTATGTTATCATTTAACATTGAGTTTACAATTGATCCCACTCTCACAATCACAATTTTACAATTTTAGCGTATATTCATGTAGGATTCGCGGAACTGATTTTATTATCTAAATACTCGACCACAAATTGTTTAAATAAAACCACGAACTTAATGAACGTATGTTTCCTGTTCGAATCAAAAAATGAAAACGTGACTTCGCACTAATGAATACTTTATTTCCAAAATAGAACAGGATTCAAACATCTCAGATTAAAAATTACCGACCAACTCAAAAATTTATAATTACAATTATTATTTTTGGATTTTTTTCCCGAATCTAAGACCGAGTGTTTTGATTTTATATTAAAATCGTACTGTCCAAAAATGTGAAAAAACATTCTATAAATAATTTTTAAACGAAAGGGAGTGAAGGAGATGATTATTCAAAAATTTGTACATTTCCCACTGTTGCCGTCTCATCTTCCAAAACAAAGGAATTTTATCGTTTTTAGTATGAAAACCAGTCTAGATTGTCATTTAATTATAAAAAGGAAGGATCAACCACATATAGTTTGTGTTTGTTTTGTTTCAGTTAGTAAAATTATGTAAAGAAAATGAAATAACAATAAGTCGTTAACATTCTAATTTCTAGGTGAACAAGATGATAACCACCAAAACAATTTCAATATCTGATTGTATCCGATAGTATCAACAAAAATAAAAACAAATGCAATTACAACTATATGAGTTTTACTTTTGTTTGTTTATAACAGAGTAGAAGAATATGTTTATGAATTTAAGCAATACGAATTGTGATTTAACCGAGATAATATAAAAGAAATTGATAATGAATCAACACGACGTGTTGTTGAAGTAACGCGATTAATAGGTTCTGTATAATGTTATTAATTGTATGGATAATGAACCAGATAATGTATTATCGTTGTACTAAGTTGTTGTTATGTGTATTTACGCATGTTGAATTTTAGGAATACCAAGTAGTCAGTTTATAAGGGAGAAAAAAAAATAGAACAGTGTGACGATCGAAGAAAACGTATCCTTGACTGTTCGTTGATTATTAAATCTCACTACCAAGGCATACATTTTCTTCAATCCACCAGTATAGAACCTGAACTCGTTCTGGAGTGAGTTGTAGACTCTCTTATAAATACTATTGGTCCTAACTCACGTCAGATTGCGGCATAACAAGTTCCTGTTGAAATTAACTTATATATTTGGTCAATTTATTTTGCGCCGGATTAATAGGTAATTTTCACCACTAGTTTACGCTACGTACTAATGTTCGATTTTTGTATACCAAAATGTAGTCAATATAAGGCAGAATCTAATTGAACATCGATCGCCATTTTGACATATACACAAATTCACTGATATTACATTTAATATTAAATACAAATATTTTTATACAAATAACGAAAACTAATATTTTATTCTATTAACTAAGACTGCAATCAGTCAATTACAATTAAAAATCAGAAATCAACTGGAGGCAATGCTTGAATCAATGACCAGGCAAAGCAGTCATTATCGTCATTTCTTACAATAATTCAGGCATTTTTATTTTTTATTTTAGGAGGAAATTCTATGTAGGATGATCTGAGCTGTGGTGTATATTTATTAATATTTAATGTTAAATTAATAAATGCTGATATAGCCCATCCACTTTGTTTAGCTTGAAATTCTGCAATATCCTTTAATAAAACATCTTTAATGTTATTCTTGAACCAATCCTCAATATTTGTGTCTCCGTATATTTCATGATTTTTTGTATTCATATATTTAAATTCTAACTGCACAACTCCTTCTTTCATAATTTTAAATTCACCACAAAATACACCATTCACTTTCAATGCAGATTCACTTTTTAATAAATTTTTAATCCGAAAATAGAATGTTTTTCCACAATCATTTAGAAAAGCCGCTGGTTCTATGTGGGTTAAATTGATGATTGTTTGTGTTTTAATTCTACTTTTAAAAGCAAATTGCGTGTATGTAGTAGCTTATACGTCTAGAGCAGTATTTTGGTTTTGAATTTCGCATTTTTAAGATTTTTATTTGGGGATCGAAATCCTAATAGGAGTTTGATAGCACATGCAACTCTGCTTTTCTGTCCGGAAGTTACAGATTTGTGCAATTCTTTTCTAAGAAACTTTAAATTTTTCCTAATTTCTTTGAAACCATTTTCAAAAGTTTCAAAATTGTCTTTTGCACCTCAAAAAGTTAATTTACTTTTTTGAACGATTTCACTAATATTGTCCATTCTATAATTTAATTTTTTGATTTTTAACAATTTAAAATACAACACAATCAGCAATTAACAACAATTTATGTATAGTAATCAACAAAAACAACTAACACAACACAATGCTTCTTATGTAACACTTTTAATTTTTAAAATTATCAAACACTTAAAATCAGAATTATTCTTTCATGTACAGATTATTCTTGATCTCAACTGTGTAGCGATTGAAAATATACTAACCTGATTTGCATTGTATATGGTATTTATAACTATTTCCCAACTTGTCATTAACTGCAAATGCATCACGATTTTTTACTCTCAATTCGCCAACTTTGAAAACATGATTAAACAAAATTCGATTAATAACAAAACTTACGGGTCAATGTTCTTCGTGTCCTACCTAGTCTTTTAAGTTTGCTTAATGCAGTTTTCTATTTTTATCGTATATTCTATTCTATTCTTATTTGTATTATGTTTTTATATGTGCAACAAAACTAGTGCACACCTAAATCTTATTTAGTACGTCATATCATCTTTCATCCACCATTTTTCTTATAAATGCGTATGCATTTCTTTATTAAACGTTTATTAAAAAAGAATGTAATACTTTTTAAGTATATATAAGTATTTTTATCTCATGTAGGAACAATTAATTTTTAGCTATCATTATCTAAATATATACCATTTTTAATTATTGAATGTAGTGGTTTCATTATAAAATTTGAATTCGTGAATAGATTGAAAAACAAGCAATCTTTTTCTAAGATTGGATATAGGTAATAATTATCGCATTCTCTTTTGTGCATCATTTATTGTTTCTATCAAAACGTGTACTTCTGATTGGATTAATATAAAGGTGTGTCAAATTACAACATCTGATTGAACAAAAAACGCCTAAAAGTTGTTTGATGTATAAAAATAAATTGTATAAACGAGAAAGCATGAACACGATAGTGTATGAGAATGAATGAAATAGATCTATCAAACAAACTCATTGTTGTGGCCAAGATGATAGGGGTCAACATAATCAAAAGAACTTCCGTTACAATAAATAAAACACTCAAATATTTAACGATTTCTTTAATTGATGATGTATTTTCTCACTTTTGTGCATATATTTAAGAATCACTTTAACATAAATTTAGTATTTTAATAAATTCACTTAAATTATATTTGTAAATTATTTTACTTTGACTTGAATAATCTCAACTTATTCTAATATTTATGTGAATATTTTGCTGATTCAATTTTTAAGAAACAACCCAATGTTTTTTATTTTGACGAATAATTCTAACGGTTTTAGCTCTAATTTTAGACTAGTTTAATTTTAGTATAATGTACAATTCTACTGTTTTTTGAATTTCAAAACACAACTCTAAATTTTATTCTTAAGCACAACTTTTAATATTTTTAACTCTAAAGATTCTACCACTTAACTCTAATCAACTAACTCTAATTATTTTTTAAATTCAACTCAACTCTTATTATGATCTACTTTAACTTATATAGAATAATATTTTAAAAACAATTTAAAATTTTGCATTTTAATTAAACAAATATAAACAAAACAAAAACATTTAATATTAAAAACATTTAACTTTGAAGCAGGAAATAAAAGTTATTATTTAATTTTAATTATGCGGAAACTCGAACTATGCAGTTTTTTTTCATGGTTTGTGTTTGTTTATATTTGTTTCGTTTATAAATTTCACCAAGTTTTATTTGGAAATGATAAAATTTGAATTGTAAAGGGACATTATTTGACATTGACCCTTTACATACTTTCCCTCATGCAATAAGAAAAATTTTCAGTTCCTTAGAACTGAAGGATTTTTCTTGAAATAATATTGTAAAAAACTAACCCTGAACTTGAAAAACTATTTTTTAAACGAATATGACTTAATTATATAAAATTAATCTTGAACTTAAATGTAAACAAAAATAAATTCATGACAATAGCCTTAAGAATAAATTTATTTAAATTATTTAGTTTTCGTAATTCGATTACTTTGATTTTTTTTTGTTTATTCTTGTTTCTAAATAAAATTTGTGACATTGAAATAAAATGAAATTAATAAATTTAAATCGTTTTATGTTATGAGAATTTTGTAACCGTATATGTAATAGGTTTAGAGGCACCTCTGATGAGTAGAGATACTGGCTGCACCAATTGTAATAGGTTAACTGACCGACTGTGTTAATTGTAATGGGTCAGATGACCTATCTACTTCCTCCAGGTTCCTACTTGTCACTTACACTTGAATTAGGAGTATAAAACTCTTACCTGATTAGTTGAATTTCTCGATTGGTTTACCTTTGAAAACCAATAAAAGATCTTTTCTTTTATTTCTCAAATTAACACGGTGTTTATTTCACACATTAATTTTCTTGTAAAAATGAATTTTCAAAACGAACATAATTTTTCTAAAGCTTTTTTGGTAATAATGAATTTTTTATCAAACACAATTTTTCTTGTAAAAATTATTTTTTAAAATGAACATAATTTTTTCTAAAGCTTTTTTTAAAGAAATTTTTGTATTAAACTGTGATAGAAATCTGTTGTTTTTAAGTTTGAAAAAAAAACACTGGTTTTGATTTTTTCCTTTATTATATACTTTTTTTATTATTCAAATTTTCGAAGCCTGTGTGCTTCATATTCATGAATCTTTTTTTATTTAAAACTAAAACACGAAAAAAACAGAAAGAAATTAAAAGAAAAATCACAAGATTTTGTTTTTTAAAAATTGATAACATTAAAATTTTAAAAAATAATTAAGGACACATACATGAGGTTAAGTTCAAATACCTGATTTTTTCCTTCAAATATGCACTAAGAAAATTATAACTACTTTACATATTAAAAAATTAAACAATTAACAAACATTTTTTTTAAAAAATTTTTTAACACAATGGCAATTTTTAACTTTTGTTTTGATCGATAAGCGATCAAACTCTGGTATGGTATGATTGAATTTGATCGGAAATTTTTATACGAATCGAAAATACTACGACAATTTTTTTCCGACGTATGATTGAAATGTTTCGTAATATTTTCGATTCTCATATAAACGCACCCATTTAGTACAGAATTTAAAAATGTCAAAACCTTTTAATATTCGTATTTATCATTTGTTTTGTGTTGATATTGATAGAAAATATAGTTTAAATGGCGAGTTTAGTTTTTTTTATGATTATAGATATCTTTTCCGTTGTAAAATGTTTATTAAAAAAATGTAAAAATGATATATAAAAAAAACATAACGTATAACTTAATATAATTTACAACAAAACGTCAAATATAAATTTCCGACAAGCAAAATAGATTCGAAAATTTTTCCGACAGAAATGTTCGAAAAATACTTTCAATCATATGCCATTTTAAATTTCCGAATAGTTATAATATTCCGAGTCGGATTTTTATTCAATCATACCACCACTGATTATATAAGGTATAAAAGATTGGCAATTTATGTAATCTGTGATTTGAGTAGGTGAGAGTTTATCTTTTAAGAGAAACAATTTAGAATTTTTTAATATATGGAAATACTGCAATTATTACATATTATGACAAATAATTTAGAATTTAAAAATGGTTTTGTATGGGAGGCTAAATTAGAATCATGTTTTAAAGAATGTATGCATGTTGTTAATTAATTTGTTGATTGGTTTGGAGGTTTAAATTTAGGAGAATTAGCTCTATATATATATATATATATATATATATATATATATATATATATATATATATATATATATATATATATATATATATATATATATATATATATATATATATATATATATATATATATATATATATATATATATATATATATATATATATATATATATCTATATATATATATATATATATATATATATATATATATATATATATATATATATATATATATATATGTATATATCTATATATACATATATATATATATATATATATATATATATATATATATATATATATATATATATATATATATATATATATATATATATATATATATAATATATATATATATATATATATATATATATATATATATATATATATATATATATATATATATATATATATATATATATATATATATATATATATAT
>OY856186.1:330552611-330625527 GCA_963693315.1 Diogma glabrata | reverse complement strand
TGGTCAGTTTTAATTTTGCAATTAAAAGTGTTTATAAATATTCGCAAGTATAAGGAATAATCGGGTGGTACTTGAGCCTGGGTACTAATAGTGAAAGAATTTGAACCTAGTGGAATAGTAAATACAGATTTTACGATTCCGAATATCATTGATTCAAATTGTGGAAAAGCGGTAAAACTTATCGTGCATAAATTGGAGACCCTAGAATTTATTGTAATTAAAATCGGAAGCTGCTGTAATTTGTTGACAAATAAAGTTTGAGATTTTGTTAACTAAAGGTCAGTCTTTTTACTGTCGTATTTGCTCAATAATCAAAAAGAACTTAAAATAATTAACAAAATAATTAACAAAAGTTAACCATATGATTAAAAGAACAGATATTCAATTACTGCAATGATTTAATTATATCAATACTGTCAACAAGAATTGGTTTACTATTATCAAATTAACGCACAAAGCAGCACCTTTTTTTACCCAAACAAATTTGAATTTTTTATCTTTTTTTAGCTGGCGTGCAGCTCTTTGCAAAATTCTACTGTTATTGGATAAATGTTCGTTTATGTAGATAGATATTTTGTTTACATTTAAAACCAATTTCATCACACCGTGGATTACGTTTTTTTCTAATCGAATTAATAATCCGTTCTCTTAATTTTATGGATGTCAGTTTTAAAATAATTGCTTTGACATCTTTTTTATTTTTAGGTTGCACTCTGGTAACATAATCAATATCACTATCTACAAGTTTACAATCAATCTTATCACTAATAGTTTTCACAATTTCCACTAAATTTTCATTTGAATTTTGGGGTACACCACGGATTTTAACGTTCCATTGTCTGGAATATTGTTCATTTTTGTCACATTTCTTTTTTAGCTGCAAAATTTCATTCTTAAGAATGAGATTATCTTTCACAAGGGAGGTAATATGTTTTATTTGTTTTTCCGTTATACGTTTGGAGCGATCGTCTATACACTCAAATTGTTTATTAATAGTTTGAATGGTGTTAACAAGCTCACTATTTTTTGCAGCAACTACCGATAGTGTTTTTATTTGATCTTTAAGATCAATTTGTTTTTCTTGTTTATGATGATTATCGTCCTCATTAGTGATTAAACATCTATCACAATGCCAGTCAAATGTTTTAGTTTCCAAAATTATGAAAACTTTGTCAGGAGTATTGGCACAGCTTTGATGATAAAAATTAGAACATCTCCTACAAGGAATGCCTTTATTTCTTCTCGTTATTACTTTTGAGCATTGTGGCGGCGAAAAAGAAATCCTTCTCTTTTTCTTCGTCACAACAGATTGAAATTTTTCACCCGTCTGTCTAATTAATGAAGAAAATCATGTGACGATTATCTAGCCAATCATAATCATCACATCAGGCTTGGTATCACATATCATTTAAAAAATGTACTTACATGTATTATCAAACGCAAGCAAGAAATGCTGTTTTACAGTAAATGTAATTATAAACCATTAATTTCGCAAAATTAAAGTCAATGAATTATAATACATGAACCAGTATGTCAAGGTTTTCTCAATTTCTCGTAATATGGTGATATTAAAGAAATTAAAGAAAACTTGGTAAAGCATTCTTGCCCTCGCTTTGATCTTACAGGAAGCAAATCAAATAAATGAAGTATATGGGATATTGAAGAAAATAATTTTGATTTAGAAATATAGAATAATTTAGGAATTTGTTCCAAATGAAGTTTAGGTTGATTAATTATTGGAAAGGTTCAAATTTCAATCTGTTGTGACGAAGAAAAAGAGAAGGATTTCTTTTTCGCCGCCATAAATCGTGGGGACGTCCCACACCCTGAAGATGTCTCTAAGCCGGGCTCTGGAGTTTATTTGAAAAAACACGCCACCTATGTGGTACTAAGATTTTATGTCTTTGGCATGAAAGATGCCAAGTGTTCTTCCAGCTTCATCAGCCACCTCGTATGCAACGTTGCCAACCGATCTAAGAATTTTTCCTTTAATAAATTTAGGGGACAACTTTGGGAGAAATTTCGAACAAAAACTGTCTGCATTGGTTCCAGTTTTCGGACGCGGGAGCGTAGATTATAACGAGCGGCGCTCTTATGGTATGCTGCTCTTAGATTGCTTAAAACTTTCTCTTGAAGCAAAGAAGAACGATCGGAAGAATATCGAATAAATGGATCAAATTGGAAATCTGGAACAGAACGAAATAATTTATAGGTTGATCCATGGGATACTATATGTTTACCAAAAACTAAAAAGTGTGGGGAAAATTTTGTAGAATCGTGTATCACATTACACAAGGAAGTTCTAATTTTGGGGAGGTGAAGATCCCAGTCTTGATGCGAATCTTTTAAAAAGGAACGAATCGCTGCAAGAATGGACCGATTTACTCGCTCTGATGCGTTGCATTGTGGCGAGTATATTGGAGTAAATGTATGATGAACGCCGTATTTTGTTAAAAATTCCTTAAACTTGTTAGATTTAAAAGAACAGCCGTTATCCTAAACAAGATATTCGGGTACACCATACACACTAAAAACTCGATTTTCCAAAAATTTAATTGCAAGCTCAGCAGTTGAGTTTCGAAGAGGTTCAATTAAAACGTATCGCGAAAAATGATCGAGGACAATAAATATATATGAATTGCCCCCCTTGGAGCGTGGATATGGTCCAAGGAAATCTACATACAGTTTTTGAAATGGGAGAAAAATATATGATGGATCACCCATGGGTGGTCGAAGAGTGATATTACTGGCTTTACTACTCTTACAGGTATCGCAGTTTGCAACATATTTTCTGACATCGTCCTGCATTTTAGACCAATAATACTGCCTTCTTAGGAATTCCAAAGTTTTAGCAGCTCCAGTATGCGCTGAGAATGGTTAGTTGTGAGCTCGTTGAATGAGGATGGTTTGAAGAGCTTTGGGAATGACAAGCTTCCATTGAGGGATGTCAGTCAACTCAGCGTCATTTGACAAAATGTTAATGTAAACTTTTCCATTGACAAGTTTCATATTTAACACTTTGTCAGTTACATATGTAATTAAGGTCGAATAATCATCATCATGAAAAGCCTTATCATCCAGGTCCACGTGCAATGGAGGGATATCTGTATCATCCAGAATTTTAACTTCAGCAACAGTGTGCTCTCCATACATACGAGAAAGTGCATCTGGAACATGATTTAGAGCGCCTTTACGATACTCAATTTCAAAATTAAAACCTTGGAGCTTTAAACTCCATCGCGCAAGTCTTCCAGTTAGATCTTTCTGACCCATGAGCCATTTGTGACTACTATGGTCAGTAATTACGGTGAATGGTAATCCTTCAATATATGCTCTAAATTTTTTTATGCTTAAAACTACAGCTAAACATTCGAGCTCAGAAACACTGTAATTTCGTTGCGCGGCATTAAGCTTTTGACTCATATAGGCTATAGGTCTCTCAGTACTATCATCAGCTATCTGAAATAACACACTTCCTACACCAGTACTGCTGGCATCGCACTGTATGTAAAATCTTCGTTTAAAATCTGGATTTACAAGTACTGGTGCAGTAATCAAAAGGTTCTTCAATTGATCGAATGAATTTTGAGTCTTTTCAGACCAGGTAACTTTTTTGGACTTCTTCAAGAGCTCAGTGAGTGGTGCTGCTACGGTTGAATAGTTTGGAATGAATCTGCGGTACCAACCGGTTACACCAAGAAATCTTCGAATTTGCCTTACGGTCTTAGGAGTTGGAAAACTAGCAATTGCTTTAACCTTATCACTGTTGACACGCAAGCAACCGTTCCCTACTATGAAACCTAGATACTCTACTTCTCGCAGGCAAAAGTGACTCTTTTCAACGTTTATGGTAAGTCCAGCTGCTTTAAGTCGACTGGCAACTTCAGTCAGCAATTCTATATGCTGTTCAAAAGTTGCAGAAGTTATCAATAAATCGTCTAGGTAAACAAATACATGGTCATGGAGTTGATGAGGAATTACTTTATGCATCAAACGGCATAGAGTTTGCGGAGCGTTGCATAACCCAAAGGGCATTACTGTAAACTGGTATAACGGACGTCCAGGGACCGTAAAAGCAGTTTTATCTCTCGATTTTGGTTCCAAAGGGATTTGCCAGAATGCGTCTTTAAGATCTAAGCTGGATATATATGTAGTTTCACCAAGTCTGCTTAGTAAACCATCAATAATTGGTAAAGGGTAAGCATTTTTGTGAGTGACCGAATTTAAACGTCGTGCATCTAAACAAAGACGGGTTTTTCCATTTTTCTTTCTTACTAGTGCCATTGGTGAGCTCCACGCACTGACGCTTTCTTCAATCACGCCAAGTTCCAACATGCGGTCGAGTTCAGCATACATTTCTACCTGAACTGCTGGAGAAACTGCGTAATATCGTTGTTTGATAGGTGTCAACGTACGTACTCATTTAGTGGAGCATACTATCAACATCGATAGTATGCTCCACTAAATGAGTACGTCCTAATCCCAATTGATTGAATGAAGGTAAAGATTTCATAACTTCTGATATCTTAAGTTGCTGATAGGGGTCTAAATCATGTTTCATGTCATCCCTGGATAGCTCGTCTATCGTTTGGCTTGATTTCCGTTTAGGAGAACAAAACGTAACATCATTGCTTAACATTGGTTTTAATCCAAATGCATTCCAGAAGTCGATACCTAAGTAAACCGCTTGTGTCAAAGAAGGAACGATATAAAATTTAATATTTCGAATCTTATTCAGATAATGAACGCTGTCGGAAATATAACCGAAAACTCTCTGTTTCTGACCACTGGCTGTGCAGATGCTGGATGGGAAAGAATGAAATTCCACATGGGGATTTGTTAAAAATTTTTCGGATCCAGCTCCTAGAACACTTATTGAGGCTCCACTGTCCAAAAGTCCACGAAGTCTTTCACCACCTATCTTAATGTCTGCATAAGGACGTTGATCGTAAGTAGGGCATGGTTAGATTAATCGATTATTCGATTAATTGATCATTTTGCAAATTGTTCGATTAATCGAACAAAAAAATTATTAATCGATTAATCTAAATTTACGAAAATGTTTAAATTTTACAAATTTATTTAACGAATTTTGTACCGAATTGTAAAAAGGTTTATTGTCTAAAGATGTAATCTCTTTTTCTTACAAATTACTTTTTTAGTTGTTATGGGTATAACACAAAATATATTAATGACAAAGTTTGATCCCAATGCAAACAACCTTTACTTTGCCTTAAGTAATATTTTTATTATTAATCCAACCAGTAAACTACGGTTTGGAGTATATTCAACTCCATTACTTTCCATTTTGAAGGATACAGCTTGTTTCTTATCATTTTCAATTAGTATACAGTATATTTTTAAACATATAATTTTGCAAGGTCTGAAAATTTCACTGACAGAGAGAGAGAAATAGAGATCCTATGCTAACACATAGAGCAAAAATTTCACTCTTTTGGAAAAAAGACCTACTTTACGCCCTTAATACATAGATAGCTATTAAATTTTTGTTTATTCTTATGCCATTGTAAAAGTTGAACTTTGTTTAAAAAAATTTAATAAAAATATTAGAATTAGTGAAAATTTTATTTAATCGATTAATCGGTGTTAAAATTTTCATATTAATCGTTAATCGATATTTAGCCCCAATCGATTAATCGACCATGCCCTAATCGTAAGGGTCAGATGTGACATCAAGAACTGTTTCACTAACAATTTTTTTAAGATGTCGTCTATGCTGAAAATATTTTAAGGATCGCAAAAATCTGGATTTATCAGATTTGATTTTTGATTGCTGATTATAGAGTAAGGGTTCAGAAATGTCGGAATCAAGGGGTAGATGTTCAGCATTTATGTTGAAAGAAACTTGGTTGAGTGTTGCAGTTGATTTTTGTAGATGATTCTCTTCAGTTCGGGATCCGTGTGGAATGCAGCATTGATCTGCTCTCTGGAAATTATTGGTTTTCGGAGGTAGGAGCTCCCAGTCACTCTCACCTCCCATGGCAAGTTTCCCGGATAATTTAGAGGGCATGTTGGACATTGTGGTTTTAAAATTTTAGATCTACCGCAGTCATAACAAAATTTCTTCTGCAAGCTAATTGGATAATTTTTAAACATGTGCTCTGCGTTTTCACAGTTCCAGCTGGCATCTGTATTCAAGCAGCTATTGTGGCAATCTTGTATTTTGCCAGTGTAGGTGTTAGTTGGTAGTGTACCTTGTATATCATTAGCACTATCCATCTCTTTAAGTGGTATTAATTTGGATGTTGACATAAAGGTGTCAGGAGCTTCGCTCATGTTATTTCTTGGGTACATAGCTAACTCAGGGATGTAACCAAGTCGTTGCCACGTATCCTCGATGATGGTACACTTGCGCACTAATGCAGCTAACGAGGTGAATTCTTCGCTTGCTAGTGCAATTTGTAAACCTTGCCTCATGTTTCGCATAACAATACCAAGGAAATCCATATCCACTAACGGTGTTCGAAGAGGAAGACTCAATTTTTGCATATCTTGGTAAAAATCGAGAAACGGCTCTCGAGTATTTTGCTTACGGTTTTCTAATTCATGGCGTATATCCATGTCCGTACGTCTGTCTTGGAAACGTTCTATTAATCCAAGTCGCAATTCGTCCCAGGTACAGTGCCCCATACGCTCCAAATATACCCAATAAAATTCACTCGCGACACCCTGAAGTACTACGTGGATGTCGGTTACTAGTTGTTGCCATGGCATTTCATATGATGCAGCGAGACGTTCAAGTCGAAAGATAGATCTTTCAACTGGGATATCTGCAGAGGACCCATTGAAAGAAATATTCCATCGATGAAGACTATATTCACGCCGAATATCTGCTATGTGTTGGTAGGACGGAGGTGATGGATTGTTTAGGGCTTCAATATTTGTCGGTGGAGGGGTTACCATTGTCATTCTTCAAAGTTTAAATTACGAGGAAGAAAATAACAAATTTTACAACTACAATAACGGTTTGTGGTTATCTGTGAAAGTGATTTGATTTTGGCTAATTTGATTATGTTCTAATGTTCTGTGTAAATCATCGTTAGAAAATTAGTTAAAAATTATTTGATTTTTCAACAAAAACAAACACGAAAAAATCGTAGCAGATAAAAAAAATAACACAAATTCTACTTAATATATATTAATATTAAAGAAAAATTTTCACAAACCTAAGATAAGTATTTATTTACTTATATTCTTTTTTTCATGAAATAACTAACCTTGAACTAGTAAAAACTTAAAGAATATAAACATAAAAAACATAAACATAAGATACTACAGCAAAAATAGTGAATGATTTTGATTTGTTTTTTTCAAGTGTTGAATTACTTAAAATGTTACAAAAATACTACATACAAAATTTTTATTAAATTTATAATATTATTTTTTTAAATTATGTTGTGGAAACTTGATATCTACATACATATTTCTATTTCTATATTTTATATTATAAGAATAACGATGTAATAATAAAATTGTTTTCTTCAAATGTTTGACCAAAAAATACATAAAAACCTAAAATTCAAAAGATACTAAAAAAAATTATGTTATATATTATAATACTTATATTCATATCAAAACCCAATTTTAAAAATCAAGAGACGCGGTAGTGTCTTGCGCGCCATGTTTTGAAAGACACTACTAGTATATATACTGTGCACCGAATAGGTTTTAAAGGTTAAAATTTTCATTTCGAATAATTTCTACAACTGTATTCAAAGTTATCAATAAAAGTATATCTTATTTAACTATATGTTTCTCATTAGTAAAAAAAAAGTCAGCATTCATGCTTTTTTCTGAAAGTTTATAAAATCAAAATTTTGCTTTCCCAAACTTTTAGTAAAATTAAAATGTTTTTACAAATTTTTATACCACGTTGGTAGCATTGATATGAATGTAGTAATTTAGTATCATTTTGGCGAATTTTCAAAAACCAACCAAATGTACAGAATTGAAAAACACAAAATTATGCGAATTGAAATTTATTATCCCTCAATATTGGTAATATTTAACAACAATAAAAAACTTAAAGACGAACCCAGATTAGTTTGCAAACATATAAGCCGTGTTCGATTTGACTGAAATAACTGAATCAACTGAAAAATTGAATGCAATTGTTGTTGTTTTTTCAGTTGTTTCAGTCAAATCGAACGCACCTATTAAGTTGTTTTCGATATAAATATTTGTTAGAAAACCCATCAAATGTTTTATTAATATATTAAATGGAAGTTGGTAATTATAAAGGTATTAGAAAAAAGAATATGTTTAGAATATGCTTTCAGTAAAAAGACCTATTATTGATGTGTTAAGAAAACATGTATTTGGTCTATTATGTAAATTTGTTATCTGAGAGAACCCAACAAATGTTATATCGATAGTAAATTTTAATTTTTATTTCATTTTATTTTAGAACGTTGGTAGTTATTTCGAAGTGATGAGATTAAAAAATAATTTAGTAGGCTTTAAAATTTTGTGTTTTTAAGCTTTATGAGATATAAAGAAAAGAATTTGAGAAAATTTTATTATTATTTTAAGGGTTCCGTACTTTGAAAAAATAGAACAAAACCCTTATGGTGAGGACTTGATTGTTTATTATCCATTATTCACAACGACTTTCTCACTGAAAATGAAAATATATGTATTTACGTATATTTATGTGGTAAGATAAGGCGAAAATGACAAATATGTGCCGATTTCGAGAGTGAGGTGATATATAACCGTAAAAACTGAAATTTTTTAAAACTTTCAGTCAATCATAGACTATAAAGTTTATGGAAGACACCAATGGTACTTGGCTGAACATAATCAAGAATTTTTAAAAAAAATGTTTAATTGCGAAACACTTAATTTCAATTTTGTTTCTTATTTATTTAGAGTAAATAACAATCGATTTAAGCTTTTATGCTATCCTCAAGAACTTTTATAAAATTGTTATGTTAATTTTTTAAAATTATTAGTCAAAGACTATAGTTTTTATGTGTGTGTTTCTGTTGTATGTAATAATTTTATTAATTTTCGAATGCATTGCTTTAGACTTATTTTCGAATATTTCTTTTACTTTTTCATGAGTTGTTCATGTCATGAGTTGAGACCTGTTTACATAAAAACGATACTTTTATTTTTTAAAATATTGCACCTAGGTCCTAGATTGATAAAAAATCGAGAGTAAAGTTCTCTGTAGAAAACATTTTATATGGATAATAATAATTTGATTCTCCCATATTATATTATAACTTTACAAAAAACAGTCAAATCGTCGCAAAAACAACCAAAAGGCTGTAAAAAAGCCGCGCCATGTTTTTCTTTAGCTTGAAACTATCATTTTAACTATAACAAATAAATTCTTGTATCTTATTCTTTACAAAAACTTCTCAAATCATAAAGCACTAGTTATAAAATTTCTTAATGGCATTTTGTTTTCTAAACATCTAGCTATATTATATAGTTTAAGTAATACTCTAGAACTACATATCATAGTTCTAAAATATATAATAAATATGCACATATATTAAAATTTATTTAAGCAGAGGAAATATAATTTATTTTTTTTTTCTATAAAAAACCGCTCACTTTCACTTACATATTTCGTGAACAAAAACCTTGGCGCGACCTTTTCTCAATTAATTTAATAATGTCATTCCTAAGGTCTATTTTCAGACGACTGTGAAAAGCCGATGAATTCAACAGTGGACTTCTAATTATATTAATTAAGTCAGTATCATATTTTCTACAATTTTCCTGAAGTATAGTAATCTATTTGAAATTCCCTTTATATTATTACGGTATGCTTAATTTTATATAAGACATGATTTGCTGTAAGAATATCTAGCAAATGGCAACTATAACAATATAACGATGACTATGAAATAACATTATCAATAAATTTCTTTTCGTACTGAATTTTAACATTCATTGATATTCATTTAAGAATGCTATTTAATCAATGGTTATTTCAATATAATGTTTATTATGAGTCAACCATAGTCACTATGCGGTTGGCTTTATTGTCATATTAAGAAAAGGTCGCGCCAAGGTTTTTGTTCAAGAAATATGTAAGTGAAAGTGAGCGGTTTTTTATAGAAAAAAAAAATAAATTATATTTCCTCTGCTTAAATAAATTTTAATATATGTGCATATTTATTATATATTTTAGAATTATGATATGTAGTTCTAGAGTATTACTTAAACTATATAATATAGCTAGATGTTTAGAAAACAAAATGCCATTAAGAAATTTTATAACTAGTGCTTTATGATTTGAGAAGTTTTTGTAAAGAATAAGATACAAGAATTTATTTGTTATAGTTAAAATGATAGTTTCAAGCTAAAGAAAAACATGGCGCGGCTTTTTTACAGCCTTTTGGTTGTTTTTGCGACGATCCTAATTTACTTGTATAAGAATTGTTTTTTTTTTCTAGAACCTAATATTTTATTTAATTGATTCATATTTATATTTCTACAAAAACAAACAAAACTGAATTAAAAAAAATAAACATAATAAAACTAACAACAAACGATAAATATTGTAATTTGATTTTATAATTTAATTGCATAAAACCATCAAGAAAAGGAATTTTTTTTATTAGCTAAAATTAAATGACAAAATCTTCTTATGACAGAACAAATAATTGAATAGTAATTCTTGATTTAATTAATTTTTGTTGTTTAAATTGATTTGATTAAATATGTTATTAACTAATTAATTTTCTCTGATATCTAACCAAGCAAAAATTTACGATAAAAATGTAACACTAAATCTTAACAAACTAAAATAAACAATTAATATTGACTTGACAGTTATGACCAAAAAAATTAACAACAAAACAATAAATTTTCAAAATAAACAAATTTTATTATTTAAATACATGTAATGAAAAATAAATTCAATTATATAGAATTAGGTGTGAGATAAGATTGTCAATTCCTGGGTAAAGGATAAGATAAGGGAATGGATAATGTAGAAAGAGGTATTTAATAAATGAAATTTTAATAAACCTAGAAATTCTGCCTATTAAGAAATGGATTCACCCCAACTAACAACATCGATCGAAACACCGAAGTGGACTGATTGCTGCGGGAGTAAATTCATTCATGCCAAACAAAAACTCTGATTACAGACTGATGGAATAAAATTGTAATAGAAGAATATATACCGCAACTAACACTACTGTTCAAAACACCGAAGTAGACAAAGTAAGTGCGAGCGAACATATTTTCAACAAGATAATAAGAGCAACCGAAGAATGTTAACCGATCTGACAATACTGGTCAAACGCTAACGTGGACAATGTAAGTCCGCGGTTAAAATTCCTTAACCACTCTTAAGTGGTAAATAAATACCGAATATAAAATGCTAGAGTATGAAAACATAACAAACATTGTGAAATCACGATACCACGGATATCACAATGCGATGCCACCATCGATTGGACTAGCATTAGATGATTTTCTTCTAAAGGATTGTGACCACTTAACACGAGGAAATCTACATTGACAAATGGAATTCTTAATGCGAGGTCACTGTGGGAAGCGTTGTTTAAGGACTAATGGCTTAGAAGTAAACGAAAAAGAAATAATTTTGGTGACAGAAAAAGAAAGCATGAATCTACATGCAAACGTAGAACTAAATTAAAACTTACAAAAGCCATGCTTAATGGCTTGAATCGAGCCCCACGTTGGGCGCCATCTGATACAGGCGGATAGGGATAAAACTAAAATTAGTTATTGTGAACTTAAAAAGAAAAAAATAATTTGTGCAAATAAATGAGAAAAAAATATTATTGAAAATATACATGATAGTGTTTCATTCCAATTGGCCCGAGTACATTTTATTGAGGATATCTATCAGCCTGGATCGCAGAACGGTGGTTGTTAAAAGGTGGAATCATGTCATAAGAAAAAGTTGTTGGTTAATGAGCTGACATTAGCTGCGTTGTGAGGGAAAATACAGACTGGATGAAGAAACAACGGCTAATAAAAGGTAAACGATTTTATTATTATTATTACGGTTATTAGTATTAAGACGTCATGTATGTTTGTGTTGCAATTGTTTGGCTTATTGAGTAATTTTTGATATGTGTTAGTTTTTTTTTATAAATGGTGTGAGTGAGATGTACCAATTTCCTGGGATTCCTTCCTGACTTTCGTCCATCGTGGTTTTTGGGGATTTTAAATGGCTGTCCCCTTGTCATATTAATAATATCGTGTTCCCATATTAGTAGTATATTTCAATTAATTTCTAAAAGCAGTCCCCCTATATCAAAGGAACAACGAGGCAAACCACGACCCAGGCCGAGAGCTTAAGACCGGAGCAAAAGACTGCTGCCTCAAAGTTGTCCTTGGATTTTATTTTCAGATACAGCGGATATTTTTTTCAATTCACATTCAATTTTAGTTTAGCCCTATCCGCCTGTATCAGCATGAATAACATTTCTCAACCTGCTTTATTTGCTTTATTTATTAGATAACAAAATTATTTATATAAATCGAGTTATTCATAATACCGTTGTTGATCGAAATAATATTGTTCTTTAAAATTAACACAATAGATATCAATCACTTAAAGAGATGTGAAACGTTTCGCAGTGCAACCTGAGCCCCCAAAAAGGAGTAAAGATTGCCCTGGCCAACGTTAAAGATTTGACCATCTAGCTCGAAATCCGGACCCGCTTCTTCGGTTTGGCTCAGACGTATGTCTTTGGTCGTGGGTTGTCCGGTAACTAGATGGTACTGGTTGGAAGCGGCTCGTAAAAATAATAAGAATCAGCAGAAGAAACATAGACGGCCATCCCTACTTACCTTTCATATCTACGCCAGCCAAGTTCTCATACGAAAAATAACATATTATTCCGTAATAACCTCATAGAGGTTATTACTACCAACGTGTGACTCACATAAAATATGACTCTGGTCCAGTTTTTTAAAACCAGGTTTAACCATTATCATTGAACAGACCATACTTCCGTAGGGGTCCCTTATATAAAAACAAAATGAACACTATAACCTCGAAGAAAATATAGATAGTGTAGACTTACTAATTAGTTAACTCACCTGTAACTTTCGTTGATTGTTGTTTGGCAGGTTTACTGTGGTTTTGACAACAAATGCTGCACTAATACAAAATAAATAGATGTCCATTTGTACTCAATTTTATTTCCAATTTTATTTCCAAATTTTATTTCCAAATTTAATTTTAATACACATAAATTTTTTCCTTTGTAATAATTATATTACTAACCATTGGATAATATAAGTTTATTTGAAATTAGCTGAATTTCTGATCTCTGCTCATTCACTGAGATTTAATTTTATTACACATAAATTTTTTCTTTGTAATAATTATATTACTAACAATTGGATAATATAAGTTTATTTGAAATTCACTGAATTTCTGATTCTGCTCTTTCACTGAGATTTAATTTAAATACACATAAATTTTTTTCTTTGTAATAATTATATTACTAACAATTGGATAATATAAGTTTATTTGAAATTCACTGAATTTCTGATCTCTGCTCATTCACTGAGGTTTAATTTTATTACACATAAATTTTTTTAAACTTATTAAATTAAGAGTAAACTTATTAAATTAATATATTTAAATTAATATATTTTCTTGAATTAAAGATCGGTTTGTTTATTTTAATAACTGCATAAATTGTTATATTAATAGTTGTTGGATTCACTTATCGAATAACTAGTAAACTTATTAAATTAATACATTTTCTTGAATTAAAGATCGGTTTGTTTATTTGATTCACTGAATAATTTATAACATGATCGGTTGCTCGTTTCACTTTCTGAATGATCACTTATATCGTTTTGTGGTTACCGTTAGACTGATTATTGTAACTTTTTTATCGATTGAACCCAAATCGTTTTTTTTAAAATTGATTACGCTTGAGAATTGATTTTTTAAATTAAAACTTATTATTAATTACTATGCAATCAATTCGACCCACTGAACAACTTTAGTTTTTGTTTTTCTTTCATTTTATTGTACTTAAGAATTATGTAATTTAATTTCGCGAATTTAACATTTCTTTTAATTTTATTTAAACAAAAACGATTTTGTAATTTGAAATAACCCAAATAGTGGAAAATTATTTAAAAAAAAACTAAAGTTTTAGTCAGCGTTTGTTTTTGTTGGTCTATTTATTTTTGGATATAAATTTATATTAATTAATTGATTAGGGGAAATGATCGTTTAGAAGTTATTTGAATATAGGAAAATGTTAGTTTGGGAGTTAAGGTGTTTTTGGGAAGTTGTTGTGGTAAAACACGTAATTGGTTTTACTACAAACTTTTATTATGAGAATTAAATCGTAATATAATAACTAAGAACTTATTTAATTTTAGTTTTTAATTTCTATGTTACAATTTTTTATTGTGAGAATAAAGTTGAAATTTGATTATTAAGAATTTATAGTTTATGAAAAATATGATTAAGGAATTTGAAATATGTTTAAGACATCCGGGATGTCGTAACTTCTCCCCCCTGAAAATGAAGCGATGGCCAGGAAAGTTGAATTTGTGATTATATAACGGCTAGGTTTGATTGAATATCTTAATCTGTTGGATCCTGTAGGATTTGTTGAGTTCTAGGTTTCCAGATTTGTTTTTGAAGTTCTGTTTTATCGTCATTGCTACTATTATATAGGATTATTACAAGTATTATTCCTATAATAAAATATAATTAGTATTATATTGTAAATTTATTAGGTTGATAGCCGCCGTATTTTCAAGTGTCCATTTGTTTAGTTTTTCATTGTTAAATTACTGGCTATTTTTGTCAGATTTATATCGTTATACAAGGTTGATATGATTTGAAAAGGTTCTCGAAAAGTTGTTAATTCGCTAAAGTATTGTATCTTGTTTATTTTGATGGTACAGATGAAGTAGATTAATACCATCCCTTTTAGTGTTTTATTACGAGTGCTTTCGCTACATGTTGTTTCCATCAAAACTTCGGTATAAATTAAAGCCTGACGAATTTCTATTCATTTTAATCCTCTTGTAAATATATGAATGGCTGTTTCTTCGACTTCGGATTTAATTGTTTTAAGTTCTGCCTTTTCTTTGTCAAGCATTTTTAATTTAATTAGATCGGAACACACATTCTATGTTGGACTTGTCCGTTGAACTGCTATACGTCGGCGTCCACTTATTTGTCTCGATATTTATGATGGGAAGAAAGTCTTTACAACTGGAAAAACCATGTTAAACCCGTAGACTAAGACCTATTGGGCAGACTTTCTTCCGTTAAGAGGTTTAAATTAAACAAACACTTTAACTTTTAAGAGAAAGTTTATTAATTCTGATTTTTCGTTATGATTTTCGTTTTATTTATAGTACAATTGGTTGAGGTTTCTCCACTATTATCCCCTCTTAGTATTACCTTTATTTTAATAATTAAATCGATTAACCAATTATCAATCGATTTATTATGTGAACGTAATATCGGTCAATCATATATTAAATAAATATAACTGCCTCGTTCAGCAGGAATTATATTTATTTCGATAAATTTTATTTAAATTTATTTCTGTAATGTCATCAACTTTAATATTATTTTATTTTATTTAGATTTCGTTATTTAATATATATCGTGGGAATTTATGGAAATTAGATCTAGGCTTTTATGTTGTTGATGACTTATTTAATTGCTTAGAATAATTTGGTGGGAAGAATAACATATGTAATGTATGTCAATTAGATTAGTCATACATATGTTACATCCCCACACCTAAGTGAAAATTTATTGAAGATAAATTTTCATTGTTATTATGACTTTGACCTTTTTTAATATTATTTATACTTAATTATTGGAGATTTTGTTACATATTTTTATTGTTTACAAGTAATATAATTTTATTCTATTTTACTATTTCATTCTTATTACTTAGTTATTATTTTTGGCAATTTTAACTAATTCTAACTTTTCTTTAATCTGTTTTTATGTACAAATTTTTCTTTATTGCCCATTTTTATCTTAACATTTCTAATTTGTTTATTTTTAGCACATGATTCACATTTTTTTTACATAATTTTTTATCATTCTACTCATATTTTTCCAGACGTATTTTTGTTTTAATTTGTTAATTGTTCTTTTAACACCTGCATGTCCTCCGGTGTGTGGTGTATCGTGGTAAACTTTTATTAATTCATCCATTTTGTTTCTATCTGTAATTCTTTGAGGTGCTTCATAAATTATTATCTTTAAATTTGTTTGCATATTTTCTTTATTATTTTTCTGCTGCAGCTTATTGAATTCATTTTTAAATTCATTCACATCTACATGTGTGAATATACTATCATTAATCTCTAGCGCAAGATTCTCTATTTTTCCCGTTTCACAATCAATATCAGCTTCTCCAGTGTATTCCCTAAGGCGATACTTGGATTTTTACTATATATTACTAGGATTCCTTTTTTATTCTTTTTATTCAATTCAATTATTCGCAAACTATCATTATTTTTTTTGTAGTCAATACACTTTTTCTTTATTTTATCACGTGATTCTTTATCTTCGAATGACAAGGTTCTCATATTTCTTATTTCAGATATAGAGGTGCAGTTCCATGAATACAGCGTGCACTCCGTTTTCATCTCTGCGGTGTTTTCCTCTGTTTTGTAATTCTCTTTTCTTGTCATAGCCCTCGTTTTAACTGTATTTACCGTGGATGTCGGTATCATCGCTTTAAGCGTGTCTAAGCTTACTTCTATTCTAGATAATGCGTCAGCGTTTGCATTCATCTTTCCTTGTTTATAAATGATTTGGAAATCATAGTCAGATAAGTCTAATCTGATCCTTATTAGTTTTGATGACGGATATTTGTGCGTGAACAGACTCACTAATGGCCTGTGGTCTGTCACCACTGTGAATTTTCTCCCATAGATGTACGGTCTAAAAAAGTTTATGGCATGGCTCGTAATTCATCAATTAATTTTGTTGTATTATCCAAGTTTCGATTTTTAATTCTTCTAACGGTTGCGTGTATCTTTCTTTCTTTATTCTTTATTTTGTTGTATACACTTGGCATAATTGTTTTTCTCGTTCTAAGGTTCAAATCAGGTTCGTATCGTGGTGTTTTGAAGCTACATCCGAATATAAATATGTCATCGACATATAAGAATGCTTCTGCTGCTAGACCAGCTAGTGCTATGGATAACATTCTTCGAAGGTTGTTAGTTGATATTTTTAATACGAACTGTGATCTTTAAATCGTTGATGCCTTTTTTGGTATTGTTGAATTAGCTATAAATACACCATCTTGTAGATTTTAGATTAGATTATGTTTATTTCTCTTCTTAGTAATTTGTTTACAAATGAAATGAATCAAATTTATACATTACATACTATATATCTTATCCTAATACAACTTACTTATAGTTAATTAATACTTGCATAATTAAGTTAGCAATTTATTCAAAGTTCCACCGATTCATTTATTACTTAAGAAAACATATATATATGACAATGACTTTTAGTCGTCTGTCACGAGAGGCAAAACAAAATATTACATTAATTTACATTCTTTCTTGCAATTCATCTTTCTATTCTATCCCATAATATGACTAATACAAAATTAATTGTTTCTATACTTAAAGATTACTGTGAATAATAAAAAAGGAATAAGGCTTAGCCAATGCTAGTTTACATGTCATTCAGATACTCCCCTATAGTGGGTATATGAAATTCTACACTTGTAGCAAGATGTGCATACTTATACACCTACTTTACTGAGGACGGGAACAGAAGTTAACTATCCATAAAAGCTCTGTCGCGAAAGTAGATATTCGTATGTGTAATTTAGCTTTGATTACGCTTCAAGAGCTTCTGTAGAACTAAACCCATGTGTCCGACCAACCGTATAACTATGCGTTAAATTCGTTAACTAAATATTGCCTGTATTTGAATGCCTGCGACAAAAACTCATTTAAATTTTTCCAGTTTTTCCCATTCAACCAATCCCATAATTCTTCTTTCTCGAGGGTTAATTTTCCCAAACATTTTAAACGAAATTCTCCCAGTATTGGACATACAGCTACAAAGTGATATGTATCTTCCACCTGATTCATATTGCACAAGGAGCAAGTCTTCACTTCTGCACGATAGGTTCGGCTGTTTAAATAAATTAGGCCTCCTCTTGCGCGAAATAATGTTTGAATTATACTAAGACTGTGGTTGTCATTAAAGTATACATTGGGTCCGTTGTAACAGAGTTTCCGGTATTCACCATGCGAAGATTCTCGAGCTTTTATAATATTTTCCAGGGAGTGCATATCTTTTATCTTTTCTAAAACTGCAGTGGTTTTGGACTCTCATACTTCTTTATTAAACTGATTCAAATCAAAATGCACTTCCACTTTTTCAGCGAGACTTCTCCATTCTTGTGTCCAGAATACGTTTTCTTTGATACATTCCATCGCAAGGAACTTTGTTAGTCTATTTTCTGGCAGTTGAAGGGTTTTTATGATAAAATCTACATGCAATTTAAAGGTAAATAGAAATAGCTTCGGTGCTCCGGTTTCTAGGCTAATCATGTAATTTAGCGTGTTTTGCGGAAGTCCAACCAATTTTTTAATGAAAAAACGCTGTAAGGATTCAACTTCTTCGAAATACTGGAAGCCCCAGCTCCGTAGGATAGTATCGCTCGAGATACTGCATTAAATAATTTATATTTATGCGACACCGGCACAAGTTTTTTGTTGAGAAAATTACTCCACGTTAGATTGATACTAATTTTCCCCATTTGTAACCTTTCTTTCAAATGTTTTTTCATCGAAAGTTGGGGAGTTATTTGGACTCCTAGATATTTATAACTGTTTACCACTTCGATGCTATTTCCCTGGAGATACCATGCTTCATTTGCAGATCTTTTACCCCCTCTGCTGAAAATCATTATTTTAGATTTATCTAGATTAATTGATAGGTTCCATCTGGTGCAATACTGTTCTAGATTTTGAATCATCTTCTGGAGTGTTTCAGGATTATCAGCTAGTAACACAATGTCGTCTGCATACATTAGAAGTTTGATATTCCAGTTTCCCATTTTAATACCCCCTTCCAAATGTTCATAGATGTCATTAAAAAAAGTGCGAACAATAGTGGGCTAAGAAGGCAACCTTGTTTAACACCCATCAATGTTTCAAACCAGTCTGATAAATCCTTACCATTCCAAACTGCTGACATTGTATTATGATATAGTGATTTGAGAATATTAATAAACTTTGTCGATACCCCCATATTAGACAGTTTATAGAAAAGTGCATCCCTATCAATGCAATCAAAGGCTGCTCGAAAATCCACAAAGATGCGTAGATTTTTTGTTTCTTGTGTTTAAGTTTTAATTTGATAATACAGAACAATGAGAAAATGCAATCATTGGTGGAATATCCTCGTCTAAACCCTGCTTGAAATTCATTGAGGAGCTTATTCTGAGCAACAAATTTCTCCAATCTGTTCAGAAGAATGCCAGTAAATATTTTCGCGACGGTGTTTATAAAAGAAATACCCCTATAATTTTCGGCTCTATTTACATCACCCTTCTTGAAAATTGGGAATATTATTGAGCGTTTGAATGATTCGGGGGCAGTTCCACTGCGAAATATTTCATTTAGGGTTATTGCTAATTCATTCAGTAAAGAGATTGGTGCGCACTTATAGAATTCAAACGGGATGCGATCCATACCTGGGGCCTTGTTATTTTTAGCTGCCTTAAGTACTGCCAGTATTTCATTTACCACAATATCTTCGTCTAAAATTGCGTTGAATATCGAAGGTTCTGCATATAACGTTGGATTAGTACTAAGAGGGGGATTTAACAAGGAGCGAAAATGTTGCACCATATGTGTAATATCTAAGTTATTTCCTACTATGAGACCGCGCATTTTCAATTCGCCTGCGATAGTCCACCACTCACCAGAATCTTTAACGTTGGAAAGTCTACTTGTAAGCGATAGGTAATATTCTTGAGTTCTACACATATGCTTGTATTGATAATTTGCTTGCATATACAGGCTTTTGGTAAGTGCTGTATTTCTTTTTCGGAACAAATTTAATAATCGAAAGCACTTTTTACGGGCCAGCAAGCGCTCGTAGTCAAACCATTTATTTTTGAATTCTACACATCTTTGTTGGATTATTTTTGGGACGGATTTGGTTACGTTATATATGATGTTTGTAATAAACTCAATTGGTTTTGGTTGTAGGTTCGGGTTGGGATCACGTGATAGTAAATGGTTAATCTTATTGTGGTATTGCTCTATTTTATTGTCAGCCCATTTAATTTTCGGTAAGAGTGTTAATGGTTGATGGGGCCTTTGTGCTTTATTTCCATATAATTGTAACACAATCGGCATGTGATCAGAGAAGTTTTGTGGTACCACCTTGAAATCCTTTACTTCATGTAGCAGATCTATTGAGGCGCTGCAAATATCAATTACTGACGAGCCCCTTTCAGCCACAAACGTAAATTCTCCTCCTGAGTTCCCAGGCGTGCGCCCATTTAAAATTACCCCACCTATATCATCAACAAAATCTAGGAACTTCTTCTCTCTGCTATCAGTCTTACTATCTTTTGATTTCCTTTCCAGGTACAGATTTGGAAATTGTTCAAGAATACTGATTTCAAAATTCTGTTCACTACCGATTCGAATATTTAAATCTCCAATTATTATGTAATTTTCAGCCACACCTAAACCAAAAAAGCTTTTTAAACATTCGAAATCACTATCCCATTTGTTACAGTTGATGTATGTAGGCACGAATATCACACTTTGATGGTTGAGTTTGGCTGATAGGACTATTATATTGTTATAATTACCGAATTTTAATTGAAGGACTTCTTTTAGATTTTTTCTGAATCCATATAAACACCCACCACTAGCTCGACCAAAGTTATGTGTTTTTGTTGCAGGCACCCATTTCAGTTCAAAATTATTGAAATACTTTTCGTATGTAGCAACATTTTCTTCCGTTACAAAAGTCTCTAAAAGAAAAAAAATATCATGAATTTTTACGAAACTAAAAAAACTAGGTGATAAAATCTTATTGACTAAACTCGCTATATTATATGATAAGATATTAATATTACTAGACTGTGAGTTACTTAAATTTGATCCACTTGTATGTAATTGCTATTCATCCCTATTTGCCGCATGACCATTTTCCCTTGTAAGTAATGAGTTTAAAAATTGGGTGATGTCCACATTTGTCAACACTTTAAGTTTCTGTATTCCATCGAGACTCCCATGTAATAATGTTTTGTTTTCTGTGTCCATTGTAAATATTTCCTTTTCAATAAATAGCTTATCATTTCTGACCATGATTTTGTTCCTACATCCTTGTTTTACGATTTCTTTCCGAATTGCCAGCAATCTTAAGTGTTTTTTCCGATAGTATGGAGTATAGTCTCTGTTTACAGCCATTCCAGTATCCTTTAATTTTTTGCAGTTCTTCAGGATACGCCCTATATCATCTGGATTGTTAAGTTCTGCTAAAATTTGACGTGTTGTCCTGCCAAGTTGTGTAGCTTTGGCAATTTCCACATTTTCCACTCCAAGTATGTTCTTCAAGAAATCAAGAACATTCGGTTTCAGATCAGGCACATTTTGCGGGATGCCTATAAAGATTAAATTCTTTCGCCGATTGAAATTTTTTAATTGCTCAATTTCGTGCTGAAAGGCCTGACTTTGTATAGTAAGCTGTTGCATTTTGTTTTTTAGATCTTTGTAATTTTCTTTTATCACATGCACTTCCGATAAGAGATCATCCTTGGTTGCTAGATGCTGTAACTTATTATCGATCAATTTGCTGAACTCGGCAATAAGTTGATCGAATGACATTGCACCAACTTTCATCGCTTCTCCCATTTGACTTCTTTTATTTGTTTGGGGCTGGCTCTCCGGAGAAGTTTCGTCGATTTTCCTTTTGTTATTGTCTTTCATATGCGGGATTGAATTAGTTATAACTGTTTGTGTTTATGCCACGGCAGTTTTCACAACACTCACAGATATTTGTTGATCACAGTATGACTTATTGGCCATGCAAATTTACACGGATTTTGTTTCTTTCTCACTTAAATGTTTGTGGTTTTTCAGTTAAATGTATTTTATATTAAAACTGGATATTTATGTGACCACTTTTTATTTTCTCAAGTAATATGTTTGACGTTTAGAAAATAATATAAAAATTTGAGGTTATATCCAATAATATTTCTTTTGGCAATATATTACGAATTTTTGATTTTTATTGTTTTTGCTTTCTATTTAATTATTTACCTTGGTTTCTTATTGACAAAAAACACTACTTTGGTATTGCAACCCTTCTTAAACTATTAATTTACATTTATTTTTATGAGATAATAAAAAATAGATGAAGTGCGATCGCAATCAGTGTTGCCAACCTACACCATCTTGTATTTCTTCGTCTAAAATTACACTATCTTGTTATGTGGAAGTTCTGATATCCTTTTTTTTTTTTTCGTCATCTGAATCTAATTATAATCGTACCTAAAGTGTGCGATTCATCGTTACACCAATCATTTTATGAGTATCGTCTGTTATTCTAAAATTACACTATCTTGTTATGTGGAAGTTCTGATATCCTTTTTCGTCATCTAAATCTAATTATAATCGTACCTAAAGTGTGCGATTCATCGTTACACCAATCATTTTATGAGTATCGTCTGTTATTCTACTTTTTCTTTTAATATAAAGGAGTGAAATATCAGCTCCGGTATCTATTGAAATGTGCTACTTATTGATCTTTTTACATTACTGTGAATCATTACAAAATTAAAAATGCTATTTTATATTATTTAATTTTTATTGGGTATCTTAATTATGAATTCCCAAAGTCCCTCTTTCTACATTTTTGGAGATTCATTTTAAAAAAAAATTTTTTGTTACATTTATTTAAAACAAAATATAGTTTCTAAAAAAAATTTTTCTCAGTACATTTACTCAATTGTAAAATGTAGTTTGTTACATAAACTATCTAGTAAAAAATTCTTTATTTTTCTCATTACTCTAAAACAAAATATAGTTTTTTACAAAAACTATCTATCGAAAAAATTCTTTATTTTTCTCATTACTCTAAAACAAAATATAGTTTTCACATAAACTATCTATTAAAAAAAAAAATTTGAGTAACGGTTACATAATATACATATATATCTGAATTAAATCTTAATTTTTATAAACAAAATATTTTTGCTTAGTTTCTATTTCTACTATAAAATAATTTTTAATTACAAATTATAATTATGTCAATCGAACGACATTATATAATATTCGATTTGACATATATTCTTTTATTTTTAGCATACATCATACAAGGTTAATAATTTGTTTTTTATTATTACATTATTTGACCTAAAGAAATTCATTTGTTTATTGACATATATATTTTTGTTAACCTAAAATGATATTGCAATATCATATTCGTATGTAAACTTTCACAATTCTTGTTATTTTAATTACTTAATAACCATACATTTAGGCGCAAACATTAAATTTTAAGTTATATACATACAATAGTAGCCATACATTTGGGCGTAAACATTAAATTTTAAGTTATATACGTACAGTATTTTGTGTTTCTTAGGCGTAAATGCTATTTATTGAAAATTTTTGTTTATTTATCTATATACTAACAATTTTGTTTATTCTTATATTTATGAAAAGAAAATTTATTATTTTTCTTTTTTTTTTCTTTTATTTATTTTAACATTAATTACACTAACAATTTTTGTGTATACTTATATTTACGGAAATTTGTTATATGACACAATTAACGATTCAATTTATGTCATTAATATTTTTATTATTTTTTTTTGATTACATGATATTTGTTTTTATTGAAATTACATAATATTTGTTTTTATAAAGATTTCTTGATTGTATTTATTTTATGTTTAAACGTAGTTTTTCTTTTATTGGTGAGCAGGTTTGTTTATCGAGATGTTGAATTCTTGTTAAACGTTTACCACGTTTGCTGCGATGATCCGTTTACTGATCATTGTTTTCACATACTCCTTTATCTTGTATGCTATGTATAATATTATTATGACGATAATTACGGCGGACATGATCACTTCTATTTTGGTGAAATCTTTTCCCTGTGCTCCCTGTAAGTTGAGGTTTGTGGCTGATCCTGCTCCATTCGTAATTATTACTTCTTCTTCTTTTTCCGGTTTTTGTTGATTATTACCTATCTTGTTGTATCTTCTTATTTACTGCTTCCAAGTTTTTTTTGTTAAATTTCGTTGTACATCCAACTGTTGATTTTTTTTGAATTTCTGTAGTGTGTGGCCTTTCAGGTTCGTTGTTAGTAGGTCGCCATATGGTGGACTTATCCGTTGAACTGCTATACTTCGGCGTCCACTTATTTGTCTCGATATTTATGATGGGAAGAAAGTCTTTACAACTGGAAAAACCATGTTAAACCCGTAGACTAAGGCCTATTGGGCAGACTTTCTTCCGTTAAGAGGTTTAAATTAAACAAAGACTTTAACTTTTAAGAGAAGTTTATTAATTCTGATTTTTCGTTATGATTTTCGTTTTATTTATAGTACAATTGGTTGAGGGTTTCTCCACTATTATCCCCTCTTAGTATTACCTTTATTTTAATAATTAAATCGATTAACCAATTATCAATCGATTTATTATGTAAAGGTAATATCGGTCAATCATATATTAAATAAATATAATTGCCTCGTTCAGCAGGAATTATATTTATTTCGATAAATTATATTTAAATTTATTTCTGTCATGTCAACTTTAATATTATTTTATTTTATTTAGATTTCGTTATTTAATATATATCGTGGGAATTTATGGAAATTAGATCTAGGCTTTTAAGTTGTTGATGACTTATTTAATTGTTTAGAATAATTTGGTGGGAAGAATAACATATGTAATGTATGTCAATTAGATTAGTCATACATATGTTACAATTCTCCAATTTTGTTGTGAAATCCACTAAACTACCTTGTTGATTTAAATTTTGTAGTTGTTCCATTTTTCTATTTTTTGAAATTTTGCTAGAAAATCGATTGCAAATAATTGTTTTAAAGTCCTGGAATATATTTGGGGTTGCCTTAATGCTAATTTTGGTTTTACGTTGTGCAAAATTTTTACTTTTAAAAGAAAATTTAGTAATTTTCCTTGATCCACATCTTTAAGTTGACTTTGATAAAATTTACATTTGTCAATAAAATCTTCGACATGCTTTGCATTACCATCAAAGTCAGGAATTAGCGAATTCGCCAGCTTTAAATCAAACGATTCCATTTTATCAATTGATTCTTTGGTATCGGGTTTATTAGACTGATTAAACGAATTCTGAACTATTTGAATATCAAAAGATGAATTATTTTGTTGAAGAATTGTTCTTATATTATAATTTTTATTAGAGCTAATAACTGTATGTCCCGACTCACTGGATATATTTGAATTATCTTCGTCCATAAATTCGTCCAAATTCAAGGCGAAAATAAAATCTGCATCAAAGTCAAACCCAAGCGACTCGATTCTCTTTCTACACTTTAAATCCAATAAAGCCTTTTGACGATAACAAATTGTTTGTTTTATGCCAGTTAATTGTTCTACATTTTGGTGAAAATATTGATTGTATAAATCGTAGCTGACTTTTAATGCTTTGACAATTTTATACTTGGATTCCTCGCTTTAATCAGCAGTAGGAATTTGTAATATTAGATTATTAATTTGATCAAGAGACGCGGTAGTATCTCGCGCGCCATGTTTTAAAAGACACTACTAGTATATATACTGTGCACCGGATAGGTTTTAAAGGTTAAGTTTTTCATTTTGAAAAGAATTGTACCTTTTGTACAACGGTTTTCAAAATTATGAATGAAAGTATATATTAATTAACCAAATGTAACTAATGTTTATCAAAAAAAATTATGCATACTCATTTACGAAAGTTTTTAGAATCAAAATATTCTCTTCCCAAAATTTTAGTAAAAAGCAAATATTTTTACAAATTTTTATACCACGTTGGTAGCATTGGAATTTTATAGACTACATACACGATCCACGATATTTTAAAAGAAACTTTATACATTTGTAGGGTTTTATTTATATTATTATTGAAAATATCCGTGAATCATAAAAAATGTCAAATTTTATTTGTTATGAAGAAAATAAGAAAAAAGTAAATATTTAGAATATGTTTTCTTATTGTTTCAGCATTGCGGTCATATGGAGAGTAAAAATAAAGTGTTTTGTTTAGGTCAATTAATAATAATTCTTGATTTCTTTATTATTTAACATAAACCAAAATTTATTCTTATCCGTTAATTCATGTATGTAGTTTATCGACGTTTCGATGTATTCTAAACATCATCATCAAGGATCTGTTTGTTCGAAATTATTATAAGATATTACTACTACATAAATGTTAAATTCTATAAATAGTTCTATGTTACTTACATAATCCACAAGATCTAACAGATAATTATTTTAGTTTATTTAATAAATTATTTTTTTCAAAAATTTTTTTGTTTTTGTAAAATTATTTTACATTTTTTTGGTTTAATTTTCTATGTGTAACTTGATTTGATTAAACTAAATAACACATTAAAAGTTGATTTGATTAAAATAAATAACATATTACAATTTTGAATAATTTATGGCACAAATAATTATAAAACATGCACTTAGAAGTATGATTGCTAACTAATTTAAAATTATTGAAATATTTCTATATGTAACCGATTGCTCAATGCTAATTTGTTAATGTACGGTTTATATTTTAATTGTTAATTCTTTGCCGTTTTCTGTTGGGTTGTGTGTTGTTTTCAGTGTTTATGTATTTATCAGAGAGTTTTCTTTTTTTGTTTTTGAATTTTCGTTTGTTCTCAATGTCATTTTTGATTATGTTACAGAAAAGTGGAGTTATTAGATCGGTATCTCGTTTGATGTTGTATGTGTTTTGTGTGTAGATGTGTAGGGCTTCAACTGTTAATCTTTTGGACCAATTATCCTGTCTATCTAATATACGTACGTTATTGAAGTCTGGCATATGTTGCAACTGTAGGTGGTGCTCCACAAGAGCGGTTGTTGGTGAGTCTGTGTTATGGATGGTGGTTGTTGCTCTCTTTATGTCATATTTGTGGTTTTTAATTCGTTTTTCCAAATATTGTTTGGTTTGACCAACATAAGTCTGTTCGCATTTATGTCCAATTTCACCGGTACCTAGGCATGGTATTTCGTATATTACATTTGTCATTTTTGATTTATCAATCGGATCTTTTAGTTTCGAGTATAATTGTTGCATTTTTTTGTTGCATTTAAACAAATGTAATATACGAAATACCATGCCTAGGTACCGGTGAAATTGGACATAAATGCGAACAGACTTATGTTGGTCAAACCAAACAATATTTGGAAAAACGAATTAAAAACCACAAATATGACATAAAGAGAGCAACAACCACCATCCATAACACAGACTCACCAACAACCGCTCTTGTGGAGCACCACCTACAGTTGCAACATATGCCAGACTTCAATAACGTACGTATATTAGATAGACAGGATAATTGGTCCAAAAGATTAACAGTTGAAGCCCTACACATCTACACACAAAACACATACAACATCAAACGAGATACCGATCTAATAACTCCACTTTTCTGTAACATAATCAAAAATGACATTGAGAACAAACGAAAATTCAAAAACAAAAAAAGAAAACTCTCTGATAAATACATAAACACTGAAAACAACACACAACCCAACAGAAAACGGCGAAGAATTAACAATTAAAATATAAACCGTACATTAACAAATTAGCATTGAGCAATCGGTTACATATAGAAATATTTCAATAATTTTAAATTAGTTAGCAATCATACTTCTAAGTGCATGTTTTATAATTATTTGTGCCATAAATTATTCAAAATTGTAATATGTTATTTATTTTAATCAAATCAACTTTTAATGTGTTATTTAGTTTAATCAAATCAAGTTACACATAGAAAATTAAACCAAAAAAATGTAAAATAATTTTACAAAAACAAAAAAATTTTTGAAAAAAATAATTTATTAAATAAACTAAAATAATTATCTGTTAGATCTTGTGGATTATGTAAGTAACATAGAACTATTTATAGAATTTAACATTTATGTAGTAGTAATATCTTATAATAATTTCGAACAAACAGATCCTTGATGATGATGTTTAGAATACATCGAAACGTCGATAAACTACATACATGAATTAACGGATAAGAATAAATTTTGGTTTATGTTAAATAATAAAGAAATCAAGAATTATTATTAATTGACCTAAACAAAACACTTTATTTTTACTCTCCATATGACCGCAATGCTGAAACAAAAATAATAAGAAAACAATAAAATACGGTCGAATCAAAAAACAACAATAAATTTAGAATATGCTTTCTGTGAAAAGACCTATTATTGATATTCTTCGTAAACATGTGTTTGGTCAAAAGTTCTATTTAATCTATATTAAATGTAAGTATGTTATCTGAGAGAACCCAACAAATGTTATATCGGTAGTAAATTTTAATTTTTGTTTCATTTTATTTTAGAATTTAGTTTGTAATTTAGTAAGGTAATTTCTTTAGCTTTGAAATGTTATGTTTTTATTATTGATTTCTTCTGATGAGAAATAAAGAAAACAGTTTGAGAAAATTTTATTATTATTTTAAGAGTTCCGTACTTTCAAAAAGTAAAACGAAACCCAATTATGGTGAGACTTGATTGTTTGTAATCCCATATTCTGCACAACGACTTTCTCACTGAAAAATGAAAAGCTTTAAATATATGTATTTACGTATACATTTATGTGGTAAGATAAGGCGAAAGTAAAAAAATGTGCCGATTTCGAGATTGACGTCATATAAAAGTAAAAACTGAAAATGTTTAAATCTAACTTTCAGTCAATCGTAGACAATAAAGTTTATGGAAGACACCAAGGGTACTTGGCTGATTATAATTAATAATTTTAAATAGCTAGCTCGATCGATTTCAGTTGTTATGCTATCCTCAAGAGCTTTTATAAAAACGTTATGTTATTTTTTAAAATTATTAATCATAGACTATAGTTTTTATGTGTGTTTCTCCGGTGTATATCACAATTTTATTTATTTTCTAATGCATTGCGTTAGACTAATTTTCGAATATTTGTATAACTTTTTTATGAGTTGTTCATGTCATGAGTTGGGGACTTATTAACTCTCCGATATTCCTAATTATAACCTTCTATAACTGGATAGATCACAAAAGAGTGCAGAAATGTTTACCATTTACCAAAACCAATAATTAATCTGAATACAGTCAGGGCGTGATCAAGATCTTGTCAGTCCAGAAAGGACAAGAACTATTAGGGCAATATGATGTATATTTCTGGACCTCATTTAGTTTTTCGTATATGAACCCTAGCTGGGCTATCTGTTCAGGGCTTGATACGAAATATCTTACTAAGGTTTGCCCTATTTAATTATATACGGTGTGCTTGATTCATTGTATTAAAAGTAAATGCTTTTTGTATCAATAATCAAATACCAGTGGTTATAACAGTATATTCTGTCACTAATATTAATCAACAATGATTTTTGAAGCTATCTGATTCTACTTTACAAAAAATAGTCAAATCGCAGCAAAAACAACCAAAAGGCTGTAAAAACCCCGCGCCATGTTTTGGTTTAGCTTGAAACTATCATTTTAACTATAGCATATTAAATTCTTGTATCTTTTACTTTACAAAAACTTCTCAAATCATTAAACACAAATTAATAAAATTTCTTATTTCCATTTTGTTTTCTAAACATCTACCTTTTTTATTTAATTTAAGTAAGACTCTAGGACTGCATATCACAATTCTAAAATATATAATAAATATACACATATATTAAAATTTATTTAAACATAGGAAATAAAATTTATTTTTTTGCTGTAAAAACCGCTCGCTTTCACTTACTTATTTCTTGAACAAAAACCTTGGCGCGACCTTTTCTTAATAAAACAATAAAGTCAACAGTAGAGTGACTATGGTTGACCCATATAGTAATATTAGTATAAACATTATATTGAAATAACCATTGGTCAAATAGCAATCTTAAATGAATCACAATGAATGTTAAAATTTAGTTCGAAAAGAAATTTATTAATAGTGTAGCTTCATAGTTATCTTTATTGTTATAGTTGCTATTTACTAGATATTCTTACAGCAAATCATGTCATATATAAAATTTTGCATACCGTAATAATTTAAAGGTAATTTCAAATAGATTACTATACTTAAGCAAAATTGTAGAAAATATTATACTGACATAATTAATATAATCAGAAGTCCACCGCTAAAATCATCGGATTTTCACAGTCACCTGACAATAGACCTTACGAATGGCATTATTAAATTAATTGAGAAAAGGTCGCGCCAAGATTTTTGTTCCACAAATAAGTAAGTGAAAGCGAGCGGGTTTTACAGAAAAAAAATAAATTTTATTTCCTCTGTTTAAATAAATTTTAATATATGTGTATATTTATTATATATTTTAGAATTGTGATATGCAGTCCTGTAATGAAGCGCTGCTTCGCTGGTCAACAACGAAGTGGCATAGCAGGTCGCGCACCTGGATGAGATTTTTTTAGCCCCATGCTAGCTTCAGCCATGGGATCGAGAGAGAAATACCTGCTACTCCAGCACAAATAACTGAAATGTACGCGTAACATGAGATAATAACGGATGTAAGAGAGAAATAAAAGTGAACTAAACAGACTCTGGCGACCCCCCGTTGCGAAATAACCACGATCACCGCGTCCCACCTCATGATTTACACACATTCACACGTTCTCGTACTGCATACACTCTCCCATGCACACTCACGCACACACACATACGATCACAAAAATACGCACCTTCATACACACCATCATCCATACGATATCGGTCGGTATAGAAATCGGTTAAACTTATAGTTTTTCTTGACGTTACTTGATTCAGCAAGTAACTTTCATTTCAAATAACCTCATTGCTCCGAACTATGTATCACCTTTCCGTATTTGTTGTAACTTAATTGGAATAGAAGTAGCGTAACAATCAAGGCGGTTCACTCTAATCTTGATTTTATCACCTCCTATATTGTTATGAGAATAACTATAATAAGATTTTCAGGTAAGCATTATGTTAAGTACATCTTTTAACGCCAAATATCGGTGGATGTGACCAAATTTATCAAAAGGTAGATGATTTTTCTTTTCGTGATTATAAAATTTTATTGTTTTAACAATCGTTGTGTTGGGTTTGAATACTAAATAATATTATACAATTCGCAGATCACGGTAGCCTCCTTAGTCTGCCAAATAATATTCAATAAAATAAATATCACCAACGCTTTCATTTATTTCTATTTTAGAGCAATCCAATCACAAAGAAAACGATTCAATACAACAAAGCATAATAACTTCCAGGCCTATCGACTACCACTTTAATACGCACAATATACTCTATATCAACTTGTGATGTCTGGTTGATTTATATTTTGTATGAATAATTTAGTTGTTGTAGTCTTACAACCCACGCAACCATTATAGGACCCGCGGTCTAATATATCCAATACCCAGTTATATTGCAAATCAAAAATAATTGTATTCCCAATAAAAATATAAATAATCACTTGACAATAAGGTTTTTGGCTGCCAAATGCCGATTAAGTTCTACGTATAGGACCATTCCCATCCACACACCCATATTCACACCTTCATACACCTACATACTCATACCCATTCAACACACATGCATAACTATATATATAAAAAGACAACATATAACTCACCCCATGGTATCGGTAACTCCCGTTTCTCGGATCCCGGTTCTCGCCTAGCCGACCATCTCTCCCATTCCTTTCAGATAGGTGAATGCGTATTATTCAAGCTTGTAACAATGAAGCAGGCAACAGGCACTGGTGGATGAAGGATGAGCAGCACCCAAAAGAAGCGCATGCGCTTTCGAATATAATCAATACTGCCACTGTTACGAATGCTTTGCCAATGCCAATTATTTCTCTGCCACTTATAACTCAAAAGTTAACTTCAATTTCAACGACGCAAACACATTTAAGAATAATTTAAGTATATTTTGTTTTTGTTTTATTTGTATCAGGAATTGATCGGAAGTTATCTTATCAAAAGGCAACATTAACGTGTTCTAAAGTTAATTTTAATAAATTTTTTGTATATTGTTATGTAAACAAGATTAAACTTAGTACTATCACATAATATACTAAGAATTTTTATATTTGACAGTTTTCCATTTTTAATAATTTAAATAGATGACGAATCATAAATTGAATTCGACCTTGAACATTAACTTCACCTCATTTACTATAAAATTTTTTATATATTTCTTTTCTAGTATTTTACTAATTTTAAGGAATTATAACAGATGATGAATTAAAAAAAGTTAATTCGACATCGAACAGTAATATCACCACATTTACGATAAATTTTTTTATATATTTTTTCTAATATTATGCTAATTTTAATGATTATAACAGCTGATAAATTAAAAAAGTTAATTCGACATTGAACAGTAATATCACACCATTTACTAAAAATTTTTTTATATATTTTTTCTAATATTTTGCTAATTTTACTGACTATAACAGCTGATAAATTAAAAAAGTTAATTCGACATTGAACAGTAATATCACACAATTTGCTATAAATTTTTTTATATATAGTTTTTTCTAATATTTTACCAATTTTAATGATTATAACAACTGATGAATAAAAAAACTAATTTGACAACACAAGAAATATATATACACCACTGACATAATTATGAATGATTTACTATTTTTGTTTTTATTCACACTTTACTAGAATAATTATGTCTCAAGAATGAATAGACCATTCTGACTAGTTGGAAGTTGATTTCTCATTTGTTTTTATAAAATAAAACTTGTGTTATACCTTTTTCCTTGTTTAGAGTCGTTTGGCTCGCGTGGTTGCTCATGTACATCCCATATCCAGCCAAGAAAATGGTTAACATAACAGAAAAATCTTGTTGGGTTTTTCTTTGTTGTGATTTGATTTGATTATAAGTAAATCAATCTCCAGACACCAACACATTGTCAGATTCTCGATATTTATTATACTTCAACGCAAATGAGTTACCTTTTTCCGCATCCAAAAGAAAAATCCAAACAGACACCCAAAGTATATGTTGGTTTTTTTATCCCACCATAAATCCGGTGACTTCCTTCTGAGGTGTGGCTGCCAAACGTCAAAAACAAAAAACAACATTCATCCAGTCAGACGAAAAGTCGAACAATGAATTTCACTAGCAGACTAAGAGACCCTCTCAGTTTGAGAGTTGGTATTTATAGTCGTGGAAACAAACCTAATTCGGTCAGTTTGGCTTACTTATTTATGCTTCGTTGAAAATATAATAATTTTTCCTGGATTACCCCAATAAATAAATTTTGCTATTTTTCTCTATATTGTATGGCTCATATTAACCCAATTGCAAATCAAATTATCACCTTTTTCTTGTATTCATTTAATAATTAATTAGTATTCATCCTTGTATTCATTTAATCATAATTCCCCTATAGTAAGTTTATCAATAAAACTTTGATATTATTTAACAATGTAAAATTCTTAACAAAATGGCTTCAATTCTCTAAAATCTTTAAAAGAAAGAAAATTTAATTAATTATAATTGTATAAGAAGTTTTGTAAGGGATTAGACTCAATAGGAATATTGTAAAATGTTTATAATTTTTATTGAGATTTTTAGGTTAAATGATAGTATTTGAGTTACTATAGATTTTACACCACGTTAGCAACTTGTCTTTGAATGTTCTGTTGAGTTTTGAACTTTTTCCACACAGAACGAAAAAGATATTATATTAAGTAATAAGTGTGTTCCATTTACCACATTTTCTTTTACTTTTGTACTAAATTTCGTTTTCAAGTTAACCATATCAAATGATGGTAAAGCTACGTGACAAACTTACGCTTCTATTCACCGCCAGAGTTTTTGTCAGTTTAGAGAATAATTTCAAATATGTTTGCCCAAATGCTTATACAAATTTGGAATTTCTAGCCTAAATGTCATATTTCTGTCCAGCTTTCTTTAATTGTTTATATTTTGCATGAATCATAATTTTTATTTTCAGAAATTTTTTAATATTTCATTAATTTTCTTAAATTTAACAAACTCAAAATAAAATTTAAACTTAAAATTTTGTCAAACTAATAATTTTCTTTTACGTTGTTTAGCAATATTGTTTTTCAAAATTGTCAAAACAATTTATTGTCAAAAAAAAATGTCGGAAACGTGTGGTAAGAAAGAATTTGAGTTGTAGTAGATCAAAAATCTAATACACCTCTCATTTAAGTCGTTCCATTTAAAATTCGGTTCGGGTAGCAAGTTTACCTAAAAGGAACACGGGTTATGATAAAAAAAACAATTTTTCGGAGCACGGATCGTCTCTACGTTAATCCGGGATTGAGAATCTCTTATTAGAAAAAGGTTACTAGCAGTTCATATTTATAACCCACTTATGATTAAAAAAAATTTCACAAAAATATTTTATCAAGATATTCTTAAATTTTCGGCATCCACGGTTTAGTTTATCTTTATTCAGTTTTATGCTAAAGCAATGAAGGTATGCAATTCTTATGCATGGAGTGATTTTTTTAGCAGGATGTATTATGCAAATTCCACAAATAAAACAAAATGAATTTGGACTCTTTTTACACTTGAAACTTCTTGAGAAGCAATTTAAATAGATTTAACTTTACATTTAACGATTTTAAAAGAAGTCTTAACTGATGAACGACTGAACTTGTAAAATATTATTTACGATGCGGTATAAAACGAAAAAATAAATACATAAACGCGGTTGAAATAAGGAAAACTCAAAATGGCTTGCAGTTTTTATTCGAAAATCTGTTTAACATCTTATATATAAATCAATTATGTTACGGAATTTAAATTATTCTTAGTAAAAAAATTTTTTTTCCAAATTTTTAGTTTTGCCTGTTTTTGGGAACCCCTGAATAACTTGGTGCAATCTGCACCAAAATTCGTGTTGTTTAACTTAAAAGAAAGGGAATTGAATTTACCACGCACTTCAAGAAATTAAAAAAATTTACAATCATTGTTTGTTCAAAATTTATGGCGTTTGAATATGGAAAAATTTTTAAAAAACGTTAATTTTTGAATTTTTTTTCAATTTTTTTCGGATCTAACTGTAATGCATTTCGCGTAGGAAATAATTTTTTACGTTGGTAAATATAAGCGTTATTAAATTTAAATTATTAAACTAGAAAACATGAAAATATAATTGCAGTTACAATTTGTTATTTATAAGAAATGATTTTAAACTAGAGAAATAAAACACTTTCACCAGGTTTTAAAGCTGCATCCATTTTCATTTCATATACTATCGTAGGAAAAAGTCATTAAATATACATTTAGCTAATTTAAATATTTAAATTTGCTAATTTAAATAAATTTTATTTGAAACAAACAAACACATGGAATAATAGATTTAATACATAAGCAACCAAAAAATATAATTATGACCAAATGTTAAATTAATTCAATCGATATTATTTATATATAAATAACATGTACAAATAACAAATTCAATAAAATTTTAATTTTTAATAAGGTTTAATAAAATTAATTAAAGTAAAAAATCAGGAGTTTTTTGTATTTTTAACTGTTAAGAAAAACTGGTGCACCTATTTCCAAATGTCTAAAAAATCTTACGGTACCTTAAGATCATAACAACGAATAATCCAAACAATCCATTATGCTAAATTGAAGTAAACGACTACACACAAAACAAAAAGTCGTCCGGTTCAACTAAATGTTATAAGACTCATCGATTAAGGTATGTTCAATCAATATCAATAAAAATTAATTTCAGAAAGTTTATTACCTACTAGATCATATTTATAAAAAATTTAAACGTTTGCCGAAAAATAGTGTAGTTAATTCGGAGCTAAAGAGACTTTTTGTGTTTCGTCTATAATTATTGTAGAACTATAGACGAAATAATTGTAGAACCCAAACTATAGACTCAACCCAAAAAGTAGCACTTTAGCTCATTAAATAATACACTATTACAACCTAGTTATCATGGCTGAAAGTTGAACTTAACACCCGGAGTTTAAAAAACTCAAAAATTGATATATTATACAATTAAGTTGTGCAGCTGTGCGTAAAACGTTGTACATACACTCAGGCTGAAAGGAAGATTACGCCCTTGGGTCAATAAAAGCTCTCGCTTCACGTCGGGTTTCAATATGAACCGCAGGCGTAATAATCAAATTTCAGCCCTCGATATGTAAAGAACTATTACAGGCAACGATTCAATTATTTTCTTCTATCTTTAAATTAAAATAGTTATTTACATATCGAGGGTTGAAAGTTGAAGATTACGCCTGCGGTTCATATTGAATCCCGACGCAAAACGAGGGCTTTTATTGCACCAAGGGCGTAATCTTCCTTTCAGCCTGAGTGTATGTACAACGTTTTGCGCACAATTGCACAACTTAATTATTGAATAAATCAATTTTTGAGTTTTTTAAACTCGCTAGACATTTGGAAAATTATACTAAACATTCCATGATTCTCTATAAACTTCATACAATAATTTAATTGTTTGTTCTAATTTTATGATTATTTTCCGAGCGATTGGGCGGCAAAGTAGAAAACTACACTAATGTTTTGTATAGCAACGGGCTTTTATATTACGGGCGTTAAGTTGGAATTTCAGTCACGATAGGATGTAAAATGTGTTTTACGATTCGTTTGTGCGTAAATAAATTTTTTCTTTAAATTGCGACAACTGTCAATTATTTCAGAAAATTTATTAATAAAGTTATAGCCTTAGTATTGGTAGTTGTTCCGGATGATCCAGCTGCTAGTGGCGTTGTTTATTTATTTATTGGAGTGGATGAAGTTGATAATGCAATAAATTCGGCGTGGAAATTGCTTAAATATCAATAATCTGTGACGAAGGGAATCCCAGACACACAACCTTCGTGTCAAAAACTTATTATATTCCCTTCGTCGCAAGTTTTTGTTATTCCAGAAAATTTTAATTTGTTGATTTCGATGTCTTATGACATCCTATCTATTTTCAACACATTTTCCCATGTTTCGGTTATGCAAATTATGCAAAACAGCATTTAACTATCGTTTTTTTTAAGAATTGGGCAGCAAACGTGGTTTTTGGAAATTTTTTTGACTCGATTTTGTGATTTTGGTATCAATCGATCGGGCTTGGCCGTCCCCCGAAAACTTTATCAGATTGAGGTGGTAGGACCCACCCCCACCCCTTTACACCCTCTTTAAGTTTTAGCATATAAAAATCTATATAAAATAAATGTGAAGAGATAAAAAAAATTTAATGGCACCATTATCTTTTATTCAGACCGGCGCAACTTTTGAGTCCAAAAGTTGGTTTGCACCCCCACCCCCGTGGGTGGGGCTGACACAATAAATGAGTAAAATATGTCATGTGGGGTATCGTTAGAATCAGAATTTCATAACAAATACAATCCCTCATATTACCCCCTGATCGGTGACAACCATTTTTCACTCCCAAGGGGGTACCCTTTGCATGTCATGTTTGGTGTCGATTTCAATATAATCGGGGATGCTGAGTTCAATGATGATGATAAAAATGGGGGTTGGACTCGGGGTAGTCCAAAAAGGGGTGAAGGTTGGGGCGTCGGTTAAAAGAAATATCGTAATTATCGTCATAATAAAAATTGGGGTTGGAATCAGGGTAGTCCAATAATAGGTGGGGCCCCAACCCCCGGTCGGTTATACAAAGTATCGAAATTATTGTCATTATTATCGATTTTTACATAATCGAGGATGCTGAGTTCAATGGTGATGGTAAAAATGTTGACCGGACTCATGGTAGTTCAATAAGGGGTGGGGGTTGGGGGTCGGTTATAAAAAATATCGAAATTGTCGTCATAATTATCAATTTTAACATGATCGAGGATGCTGCGTTCAATTATGATAACGAAAATTGGGACCGGACTCAGGGTAGTCCAAAAATAGGTGGAGGTTGGGGGTTCGGTTGCACAAAGTATCGAAATTATTGTCATTATTATCGATTTTTACATAATCGAGAATGTTGAGTTCAATGGTGATGGTAAAAGTGTTGACCGGACTCAGTGTAGTTCAATAAGGGGTGAGGGTTGGGGGCCTGGACATGAATAGTATCAAAATTATCGTCATTATTTCGATTTTAACATAATCAAAGATGCTGAGTTCAATGGTGATGATAAAAATGGTGACCGGATTCAGGGTAATTCAATAAGGGGGGGGGGGTTGGGGGTCTGGTCACGAATAGTATCAAAATTGTCGTCATTAGTGTTGATTTCAACATACTTGAGGACGCTGAATCTAACAGTGATGTTAAATTTGAGATCAAAAATATAAGGCTGTCACTAAAGGGTGGGAGTGGGGGTCTGAAAGCCGCAAATGTTCACATATGTTCATATAAAAAACTCGGCCTCCTAAATGGATGCAAAAAAATTTTCACTCTATACCAATTGCTCCATGTTTATAAGTCCTATATTCGTCCCTGTATGGAGTACTGTTGTCAAGTTTATGGTGCTGCTTCTGTTTCCATCTTGGCCCTCTTGAACTCTGTTCAAAAGCGGGCTATACGAATTGTGGGTGATCGAACTTTGACATCAAAGCATGATTCCCTACAACATCGTCGCACTGTTGCTGACCTCGTTGTTTTTTACAAATATCGTTATCAACAGTGCTCAGATGAAATCAGCAGCATCATGTCCCAAACTTATTCTTACCCCCGCTCCACTCGACAATCGGCTACCGCAACCAGTCAAACGGTCGAGATCCCACGCTGTCATACTGGCAGATCGCAAAAGATTCTTTGTCCGAACTGCGTACAAATGGAATAGTTTGCCGGAATCCTTGATCTCAGATGACTTCAACCCGCAGAGGTTTAAAAAAAGCGTTCATCATGACCTTAGAACGCCAGTTGTTGTGGGACCTAGTAGGTCTAAACCTAGGTCTTAAAAGGTATTTATGTGTTGTTATGACACTAATTGTAAACCCTATAACAATAGGGATAGAGACCTCAAAATAGAGATAAAAGTTGTTTTTATTAACAAATAACTATAAGGTTTATTCAGATAAACCCAAAAACTGATTTCGAATTGAAAAATTCATACTTTTCACTAATTTACTTTGACATTATGTCGTAAAATTGATTTCAAATTGATTGGTAACAGTCAATAATAACTGCACACGTGACTTAGGATAGTATGGGATAAAATATACCTACTAACTTTCGAAAATCACAAATAGTGAGGTTAAAAGAAATTAATTATCTCTTAAATTCTTCATATTTCTCCAGGCGCGGCTTTATTATTAATTTTGCTTCCCAATACGATAAAAGAATATGTATCACGCAATGCGGTGCGGTAAGAGATGTTTCTTGGAACTGTTATTTATATGTACTGCCCTAGTTTCGTCGAAGATGAGACGATGTAAAATATTATTGTGCTATAGCACAAAGGAAACGAGTAGGGGTACGAGTGGTTATGTCTGCTCGCGTAATTATGAATGCAGGATGGAATATCTGTTGTTGAGGAATGAGGTTAAATCCAACCCTTTTAGCTGGTATAGTTGCCTTAGCATTGTGTAGTCTTGTTTCTGGGGAGGTAGAAGGAGAAGACTGAAATGTGTCCGAAGGAGTAGAATGGAAATTATCTGTAGAAGGCGAAGTTTCGTCTGCGCGACTGAGATTAGTACTCGAAGTAAATGATTTTTAAGTTAAATCATCTTTAGATTGTTTCCTAAAGCAAGGTTTTAATATGTCGATGGAAACTCGAATGCGTTGAACTTTACGGTCGATAACGAAATTTTTATCATCGCGGCTGATGACTTGGAAAGGATCTTCGTATGGCGCTTGTAGTGCTTTACGTACTAAGTCCGTAACGTAAGAAGCCAACATTCGACTAGTCCGTCACATTTGGGATTGTAACTTGTAGTATTTTTTTTAAAATAAAAAGTGTTGTGTTATAGGGTTTACAAGATGTGTCACAACAACACATAAATACCTTTGAGACCTAGGTCCCACAACAACTTGCGCTCTAAGGTCATGATGAACGCTTTTTTCAAACCCTTGTGGATTGTAACCATCTGAGACTATGGATTCCGGCAAACTATTCCATTTGTATGCAGTTTGGACAAAGAAGTCTTTCTGCGATCTGCCAGTATGACAGCGCGGGATCTCGACCGTTTGACTGGTTGAGCTAGCCGATTGCCGAGTGAAACGGGGGTAAGAATAAGTTTAATGCATGATGCTGCTGATTTCATCTCAGCACTGTTGAAGACGATATTTGTAAAAAAACGAGGTCAGCAACAGTGCGACGATGTTGAAGGGAATCAAGTTTTGATGTCAAATCTCGATCACCCACTTTTGAGCAGAGTCCAAGAGGGCCAAGATGGAAACAGAAGCAGCACCCCAAACTTACAACAGTACTCCATACAGGGACGAATATAGGACTTATAAACATGGAGCAATTTGTATTGAGTGAAAATTTTTTGCATCTATTTAGGAGCCCGAGTTTTCTATACGCGCTTTTTACCATCGCCATTACATAATCGTTCCAGAGTAGGTCATTTGAAACTGTGACACCCAATAAGCGTCTGTTTTTACATCCACCTATTGGTTCATCACACACACTGAAAAAAATATCTTTGGAGAACTCGGTCTTTGATCTGGAAACAATTGAACACTGTGTTTTGGTAGAGCTGAAATTGACCAGGTTTTGGTTACCCCAATCGACGACATTTTTTAGGTCTTTATTCACGTTTATGGCAGCGTCTCTCCGGGCGGGATTAATTCGTTCGTGCATTTTACCTTTTGTGGGAAGGGGCTCGAACGACTTGTGCAGAGTACTATCATCTGCAAAACTATTTATTGGGTTGCTTGTGATTTTCAACAATTCGTTGATATAAATAAAAAATAGGGTTGGGACAATACTGAGCCTTGAGATACACCAGCGTTAATTAGTTTAGACTCAGACGAAAATCCGTCTAAGGAGACCGAAATGTAGCGGTTGGATAGAAAATTTTGAATCAGCTTCACAACATTGGGATGAAAACCATACGCAACGAGCTTGTTGGTTAAGTTGGCATGCCAGACTCGATCGAATGCCTTGGAGATGTCTAAAGCGATAACGTGTGTTTCATCACCTTTATCAAGTATGCTGTTCCAACAATGCGCTACATAGTTTAATAGATCGGTAGTTGATCTTTTGTTTCGAAAACCGTATTGGCTGTCGGCAATTAAATTGTTTATTTCAAAAATTTTGAAATGTGTGTATTAATATTATGCTCGTAGACTTTGGATACGACCGACAGTAAAGCTATTGGCCTATAATTTGAGATATCGGATTTTGGTCCCATTTTGGAGACGGGCTGGACATTTGCCAACTTCCAGCACGAAGGAAATATACCAGATTTGTAGGATTGGTAGAATATCTTAGTCAAAGTTGGTGCAAGTTCTTTAGAAAAGGTTTTTAAAATAATGGGTGGAATGTTGTCCATTCCTGAGGCTTTGTTGATGTTTTAACCCCTTTTAAAGTTTAGTGACTATTTTTGGTTGTAAGGAGTATATTAACTCCTGAAGATTGGATTTGGGGTATTTCTTTAGGAGTTTCTAAAACAGTGGAGTTTAGAGCAAAGTGTTCAGCGAACAAGTTAGGTTTTCTTGCGGGATCATTGACGATTAAATCACCATCAATAATAGGGGGAATAGAAGATTTTGTACCAGAATTTAAAGAATTAATGGCACTGTAGAAACTCTTGTCAGAAATAGACATAGACGTAAGTTAAGAAGCTTTCGCTCTGTCAATTTCAGACTTTTCGTTTGAGATAATCTGGTTAGATATTTTGTTGGCCTTTAGATATTGGGATCGATTAGCGGGAGTTTTGTTATGAATCCATATATTAAATGATCTACGTTTGTTTCTAAGTGCCACTTTTTACAGCTTTCGAATACAAGTATTTTTGTTTGGGTTTAACATGGAAAAAGGGACGAATTTATTGATAGCAAATTGGATGGTTTATTGACTGTTGGATGGTTTATTTTTTGGATTGTATGTTGACTTGATGCATAGCAACATGGTGCTATGTAGTTTTTGGTCCATTGCTTATATGTGTTGCAAGGCCTGAGCAGTTCTTGAGATGACACCATTCTTTACAGCTATTACACCACGACCATGACTACAATTGGAGACCGACGTAATAAACGACCTTAAAAAAATCGGCTGCCATGGTAATTATGTCGCTGTTGCGAATGACCGTGCTGAATATTCAAAGCTGATTAGCCTGACAACACTCCTACATGGAGCATGAATGCCGATTAAAAAAAAAAGAAGAAAAGATGATACAATCAGCAAACTACTCAAAAACCTCTCCATTTTATAGCGTTTCGAGAAATGATTACAAAGTCACAAATTCATATTTCTTTCTAAATTCCAAAAACATTGTAAAAATTAAATAAAATCAAACTTTTTCCAAAATTCTAAAAATATTCCGAAAATTATTACAAAACCAAAGATTAAACTTTTTTCAAAAATTCTGAAAATATTGCAAAAATTATAACAAAATCAAAAATTGAAACTTTTTTCAAAATTCCAAAATTATTCCAAAAACTATAATAAAATCAAAAATTTAAACTTTTTCTAAATTCTAGTAATATTCCAAAAATTCTTAAAAATTCAAAAAACCAAACTTTTTCCAAAATTCTAAAAATATTCCAAAAATTCTTACAAAATCTTACAAAGATTGAAACTTTTTTCAAAATTCCAAAAATATTTCAAAAACTATAACAAATTCAAAAATTTCAATGTCATATTTACGTCATACAAAGTACAAACAGCTAAATTTTTTTTCCAAAAAATTAGCTAAAAAAGTAAATGAAAATCATTTTTTTGACATACTTGACAATATTTTTTTGACAAACTTTTACAATTCTTTTTGACAATACTTTTGACAAACTTTTTTTTTTTTTTTTTTTTGGTTTTACTTTATTTTTTTGGCTTGGGCATGCCATGGACATGACATTTTGTTTTTTTCAGCCCATATCACCAACATTTTTATACATTTGAAATGTGAACCAAGATGAACTGTCGTGAGTAGAATGAAACACTTTTCTTCCCAACGTCATGCGCTAGACCAACTTGATTAATCAAGTTGTATCTGTCATTCCGCTGAATGAAGAAAAAATTTCTTCCCTCTTCACCACACCTCTTAGCTTACAACTATTTTATTTTGGATTTTTATATAATTCTACAAAATTCTATATTTGTATAAACAATAAATGGTAATTCATAGTTGTTTGAGTTTATACAATATCAAATATGTGGTAATTTCTTTTTGTTTGAGTTTATATAATGTCAAAGTTTCTTTAAAAAATATTTCAACTAATATGTCAAATTACTGTGACATGAAATTATATTTATGTTCAGTATTTCTTAAATCAAAATATTGGATTTTTATATAATTCTCTAAACTTCTATATTTGTATATACAATAAATGGTAGTTCATAGTTGTTTAAGTTTATACAATATCAATTAAATAGTAATTCATTTTTGTTTGAGTTTATATAATGTCAAAGTTTATTTCAAATTTTTTTTCTATATGTCAAGTTTCTGTGAATGGAATTATACTTATGTTCAGTATTTCTTAAATCAACATATTGAATTTTTATACAATTCTACGAACTTCTCCATTTGTATAAACAATAAATGGTAATTCATTGATACAATTGATTGATATCATTGTTACAATGTCAAATGTTTTTGTTTGAGTTTATATAATGTCAAAGTTTCTTTAAAATTTTTATTTTATATGTCAAATTACTGTGACGTGAAATTATATTTATGTTCAGTATTTCTTAAATCAGAATATTATTGTTCACATTGTATTATTATTGAATGTTTTTATCTTGGTATATATCAAATTGATTCCATTAGAAATTAAATTTTATATTTTTAAAATTAAATTGCATTTAAAAAAGTTAGATTTAAGTTATATTTTTTTTTTTTGTACTGAAATTTTGTATTTTTTAATAAATTGTATAACCTGTCGGTTATTATAATTAAATGTTTGTTATTAATATTAATTTTCATTCAGATGGGTTGACCTTATGGTACTGTTTTTGTTTATTTCTGATTTATCAGGTATTTATTTATTTATATAAGTTCTAGTTGTTTCCTTAAGATAAGAAAACTAGCTAGGTTATTATATTGTCTATTATTTCTAATTATTATTTAGATTTCTCATTACGATTTTAACGTATTGTAATTAGTTTTATTGTTGTGTTATTTTTCGTTGAATTCAGTGTATAGTTTTTATGTTTTAGTCAGAGTTAATATGTGTAGGCTTTATTCATCAAATGAGGGCTGTTATCTCTTCATTTAGAATATTGTTGATTTTCCGAGTACTCCACGACCTATCAATATTGCCTTGGTTTAACTTATTGTTATAATTTTTGCTGTTTTATTATACGCTCATTTTGATGTCATTCAGAAATGCTAAAATTTCTTTGTATTCGTTTAGTTTCCGATCCTTTAAAATGTCCGTCACAGATTTCAGTCCTAAACTATTGTAGTTCACCCTGTTGGAATTATACAATGGGCATCTTTCTATTATATGTATTATATTATCGGTAACGTTACAGATGTTGCAGATATCGTTGTCTATTTTTTTATTAGTTTTAAGTATTTTTTATCATAAGTGTGATTTGTTCTTAATCTGGTAATGAGATTTATATCGTAGGTTTTCCAGTTGAGTTTGTGGAACCATGGCGTGTTGTTAGTTTTTCCCTGTATATTATCCTTGTGTGCTATCCCTTTGTTTATGGTGCTCTCTAAGAAAATTGTGTTCCACTTTTCGTACATTAATTTTTTAAATATTTTAATGCTCTCTTCTATCGGTATTTTGGCTTCAGTTATTGTTCCCCTGTCTATCCCCGATTTAGCAGCCTCATCTGCCTTGTCATTTCCCATTATGTTTATATGGCTGGGGATCCAGTATATGTTTATTTTTATGTTATATTTAAAGAGCTTATTAATGATTATTGTTTCATATAATTTTGAATTGCCGGTAGGATCGAAGTTTTGTAGTGATCTGCATGAGCTCAGCGAGTCTGTAACTATATATATTGTTTTATTCGTTTGTGGATTTGATAATTCCAGAGCTTTTAGTATGGCCATTATTTCCAGGGTTTTTATAGATAATTCCTCTACCACTTTGAAACTATGTGCTATTTTATCATTACTAAAGTAAATTCCTATACCTCTTCCTTTGTTGGTGATGGAAGCGTCCGTAAATATGATGTTATCTGTGGGGATCCTGTTTAATAGTTCCGTAGCCAACGTTTTAGAGAGTGCCGTAGGAGTGTTTTTTTTTCGATTGAAATAGTCAGTGAAGTGTCTACCTGAAGGTGGTTTTTTATGGCGTCTTTATCCCAGATGTAGTCTGGTTTGACTGGAGTTAATTCTAATTGAGTTTTATACTGTGCATATACTGACCTTATTACCTCACAGCAAGTATTATTCCTGATTAGTTTGCTAATGTCTGAATTAATGTAGAATTGTTTAACTATATACTTGTAGATGGAAAGGTCTATCTTGAGTTTTATTGTGATTTCTCCCGCTTCAGCTATAATAGCAGATATCGGAGTTGAATTGGTCAGTCCTAAGCAGATTCTGTAGCTTTTGTTTATTATTTTCTGTAACGCGTTTAAATGTTTTTTGTTGGTAGTTGTTATATCTCCGTACAGAATTCTGCTTTGGATGAGTGCTTTGTGTATGTTGAGTAAAGTTGATGGGTGTGCACCACCCTTTTTCCTGGCAAACACCTTTATTAAGTTTATGTTTTGGTTGCATTTGTCAATAATGCCTTTATTATTTAGATTGAAGTTCAGTTTACTATCTACCATATAGCCTAGAATTTTCATGTTTTCCACTTCCTTGATGGTTTTGTTGTTGTAGTCGATCTTCACTGTTCTATTATCCAATCTGCCGTGCTTCTTGGTTATTTTTATGAATGAAGTTTTGTCAGTATTGATTGTTAAAAAAAGTTCCTCCAGCTTTGATATAAATTGACTTAGAAGGTTGTTGGAGTTTTCTTCCGCTAACCGTCTGTTATGTGCTGATGTAATTAAAACGAAGTCGTCTGCATACTGGAGAATCGTGTTTTGGTAGTTGCTCAGAGTATGGATCGAGTGTGTATAAATATTGAATAGTAGAGGACTAAGTGGATCTCCTTGAGGTATACTGGTGCTGGTTGTTTTAGTGTAGCTGTAGTTACATCCCTCGAAAATGGTTTCTCTGTTGATTAGCATTTGGTAAATCCAACTAATTATCTCCTCTGGAGTTTGTATATTATATAGAATATCAATTAGTTTTTTTATGTTGACGTTATCGAATGCTTGGCAGATGTCCGCGCCGATGATGATGGTTATCTTGCCGTTTTTGGTGTTGTTCTCCACCAGGCTGTTTATTTTTATCATCATGTCTTTAGTGGATTTGTTTTTTCTGAATCCCATTGAGTTTTCTGGGATTGTGTTTTTGTTTTGTAAATGTTTTTCTAATCTGCTAATTATCATTTTATTCAATATTCTCTGGAATACGTTAATTAGTTGAATCGGTCTATAGCTGTCGGGTGAAGTAGGGTCTTTACCTGGTTTAAGGACTGGTATGATTTTGATTTTTTTTCATTCGTTTGGAAATCTTCCTTTGAACCATAACTTGTTGTAGTGATCAGTGATTTTTTTTATGTGATTGTCCCCCAAAGCTTTTAAAATTTTGTAGGATATTTTATTTATACCAGGGGAGGTGTTTTTTGAGCTATTTACAATGTCAACGATCTCGAAGTTTAGGAACTCGTCTATTAGCGGGGTGCATCCGTTAAATGACAGCTTATCTTTGTTGTCAATTATTCCTTCTACTATGTTTTTGTCCATAAATCTTTTAATGTTTGTGAAATCATCGAATAAGTTGCTTTTTTCTTCTCCCTTATTTTTGAAAGCGTTAATTTTTCTCCATAGATCCTTGATGTTGCAATTAGGGTTAATGTTATTCAGAAAAGTGTTAAACGATTTCTTTTTTTGCCATTTTATTTCTCTCTTGAGGGTTGCTATGCTTTTGTTTAATTCTATTTTAGCAAAGGTATTTTTTTTGTTTCTGTTGTGAATTTTTAGTTTTTCTCGTTTTGTTTCCCGTAGTCTTCTTATTTTGGGGGTCCACCAGATCTTTGGAGTATATTTGTTATCGTATTTGGTGTAGCTAGAGAATTCGTTTATTGTATTTACCAAATCTTCTTCATAATCTTCTAGGTCAATCGTATTTGTAGGGTCTAATGCATTTAATTGTTCGAAGCATTTATTGAATTTGAGGCACCATCTTCTCTTTGTTGTAAATTTTAGTAGCCCATTTGTGTTTGTTATTAGTGGGAAATGGTCCGAGTTACCAATTAGATTGAGATCTCTGTGCTATGAAATATTATTTGTTAAGTCTGTAGATGATAATGTTAAGTCTATAGCTGAATTTTTATAATTTGTACCTCTTCTGGTGTGGTCACCGTTGTTTAGTATCGTGAAATTGGAGTTTGTTATTAGGTTGGCGACTAGGTTCCCTTTGTGGCCCGTTCTATCTGGCCCGTTCACTTCCCACAAGCAGTTTCTTGCATTGAAGTCCCCCATGATAAATGTGTTAGTTGAACCATCGTGTATATCCAGTATGTCACCCAGATTCTTTTTTAAATTACTTAGGTCAATGGTGGGGGGGGATATATATTTCTACCAGTTTTATTTTGTTGCCTTGTGAGTCTGCAATTGTGGCTTCTATATATTCAATAGGATTGAATTTATTTTCCTTGACTAGTTTTTCTATTTTGAATTTTTTACTTATTAAAAAACCCACCCCTCCATAACCGTCATGTCTGTTGTTTAATCTTATTTCGTAATTTTTAAACTTGATTCTATCGTTGTATCTGGTCCATGTTTCGCACAGGCAGCATATGTCGATTTTGTTGTTGATTAGATAAAGTTCTAGCTCATCTTTGTTAGCTTTTAAGCTTCGAATATTTATTTGTAATATTTTCATGTTGTATACAGTTGTTCGACGAGTTTATCTTTTTTATGCCTCTAGTCTTTATTATGTGTCTGCGATGTTGTGTGATTGGGGGGAGGTGTTTATCACTTATGGGTTTTTTGGGATGACTTGAGATCCATTGGATCGGTTGGACTTCAGTTGGCTTATTCTTGTTATAGTTATTTTCTGTTGTTTTCCTCGTAACGGTACCTTTTGTGTAAATGTTATGTTGTGTATTGGTGTGATTTAATGTATAGGGTATTTCCTTGAGTATTTTGTATAATATGTTCTGATATGTTTTATTTTTGATTAGTGGGTTTATTAGTATCTTTACTACGTGTGATTGTAGGTTGATTGTGAGTATGTATGTTATTTTGTAATAGATCGATTCTATCTTTGGTGGCATGCTTGTATGGAAATTTAATTTATTGCCGATGTGTTGTATGCGATTATTTCTCCTTATTATCATAAACCAATATACTCACGTCTTTCATCTTTACGTTTATTCTTTCCTCCATATCTTTGCTTAGTGAACCCAACTCAACCAGCCAGAAGTCGAATTGGTTATCTTTGATTGATGAATTTGCTAATTTTGTGCATGTATTCTGTATCTTTTTGTTTGATTCTTCTAATTCTTTTGGTTGTTTTAGGTTATTCATATGTAGATTTAGTTTGTCCGCATTTTTTTCATTTTTGACTTTGAGCAGTTCCTTTTTTAGTTCTTTTATTTCTGTGTTTTCTCTGGTTGGATTTTTGTTTTTTAACATATCCATGTTACTCCTTAGATCCCCCAGTTCAGCTTTCAATGATTCTACCGTTTTTTTGTATTCTATCAGGTGGACATTCTCCTTTTTTAGCATATCATTTTCTTTCTTTAAGGACATCAACTCGTCTTTTATTCCTTTTAGTTCTCTCAGTTCATCTTCCTTTAAAGCGTAGTTATTCTTTAGGATGATGTGTTCTTTTTTTATTGTTTCCATTTCTTCCATTAGAAATTTTATTGTTGCGTTTTCCTTGTATTAAGAGGTAAGAGGTGGGAAGTTATCTTTATTATAGTTGTACCATGGTTCCTTAATTTCCATACTTGCCTCATTGTATGAGATTTTGTTTGTAGTCATTAGGCTCTTTATCTCCCTTTGTCTTTTGTACTCTACGCATTCTGGATAGTTGGCGTGATGTGGTCCTTTGCAGTATAGACATAGTGGTGTTGCATCACATTTCGTGTACTGATGTTTGTTGGTGCATTTGTAGCATCTCTCCCTTCCTCGGCAGAAGTTTGCTGTGTGACCATATCTGCAGCAATTATTGCATAGTATTGGGTTCGGGATGAAGTGATTAACTCTTCTATTAACGTTGAAGAAGGAGATTTCCTGTGGGAGTGAGCTCGTTCTGAAGGTTACTTTTATTGTTGTTGTCGGCTCAGATTTTTTTAGTTCTTTGTTCCATCTTAAAGCTCTTTCTAGGTTTGTGACCTTGCATTTTGCTGATACTTCCCCTATAAGTATGTTAAGGTCTACTTCCATTGGGATTCTGAATACTATTCCTACTGTTTCTATTATAAAATTGGGGATGTATGTTTCCAATCCGTGTTTGTCTTTTAAATTAGTGTCTTTTAGAATTTTGTTAGCTGTGGCTAGTTCTCGGGTGCATATCTTTATGGAGTTTTTGCTTGCTTGTTTAATGGAGGCTATGTGTCCATAGTTGTTTTCCCTTAGAATCTGGGCTAACCATATATCGTTGATATCGTTTTTCTCTATGATTATCATGTATGGGCCTTGGTCTCCCGGTATGTATTTGTTTTTTTGTTTGTCTTCTTTATTGTATCTTAAGTTTTCGGTGAAGGTTCGTTCGTCCAATTTACCTTTCTTGTTAGTGATGGAGTTTTTAGCTATTACTTCTGTAGTTAGTTGTTTATTGTCTTCCATTTTTCTTTTGGTTATGGTTTTTTGTCCTGTTCTTTCTTCCTCCATGGGTTCTGGCAACTCAATGCCCAATTGATTTGACTCTATCATATTTACTAACTGTTTACCCTGTTTGCTGTTATTAAAATGTAGAATTGCGCTTATAATTCAACGAAAATTGTAATTTAATAAAGATATGATCTTGTAGTATTTATTATAATTGTTATTCGATACCAATTTTAGTTTACTGTATAGCGAATTGAATTCTATTGTAATGACGACTCTTCCTGTAGTTGATTTGTTCTGATGAAACGTATATTTGTAGGTTGTCAGGCCACTTCTGTGTTCCTTTATTTTAATCGTATTTATTAACGACTTACTAATCCAAAAACGAGATTTTTCTCCAACTCACGTGACTTGTTCAGTTGTCCTAGTCCCGTTACAACAATGAATTAACTGTCATACAATCTATTAGTGTTTATTATACTAGCAATTCGCTACAAATATTGTATTATTTAACAAGGTATGGGGTTATTGTGTAATAGTGACTAGTCTTTCAGTTGCGTTTGTTCTGTTGAATCGTGTATTTATAGGTTGTCAGTACGTTTATGAGTTCGTTTGATCCTATCTTATTTGCTATCGTTCTTACTAAACTGCAACAAAATTTATTACCCAAACACGTCTCTTGTCAAATTACCCTTGCCCTTCACAATAATAAACCAAGGTACTATTAATCGCTTCGTACTGTTCCGTAATTAAACCTGGCAACTTCTAGGATCACTTATAAATTTATATTACACAATTTTTTTAAATCGGATAAGTTGTCTCGAAATTGATAGTTAAATTAACTGTGACACTAATTCTTTTCTTCTAGGATCACTTATAAATTTATATTACACAATTTTTTTAAATCGGATAAGTTGTCTCGAAATTGATAGTTAAATTAACTGTGACACTAATTCTTTTCTCTATCTCTAACAAAATTTTCAATATTTCCCAGTTTCGTTTGCAAATAATGTAACCTCTCAAATTTAAAGACTATCAAAAATTCTATTTTCTAAATCAATCGATAATATCCTCAATTAAATTTACAACAAACAAGTATGATCCTTACGGAAGGTAGGGTATCAAATTTAATTTAATTTAATTTACCTCAGTCCCGTTATTCAAGTAATGAGAATTCTTTACAAATTGGTGTTGTAATTTTATATTTTGTTTTTGTTATTTGTTAATATAACCTAAAAATTATTTTTAGTTGGGTATGTAACCCGGAAATGTTTTTATTGGAATTATAATATATAATTACTTATCTTAATTATCCTAAAGTTTGTTCTGTGGTAATTCTTCAGTATTTGCTAAATGTGATTCATCACCTTGTTGCCTGTGGTTAATTATTGGTATCTCAGATGTTTAAGTTGGCCGTTGATGATGCTGACTATTCCTATCTCGATTCCTTCTAGTTGTGTTTTACAGTTATTAATGTCCTGTATTATCTAGATTCCGCTTGGTTTTTTTAGTATAATTATTTATTTATCTTCCTGTATTAATTCTTCTAGATGTATTTTGATTAGAAGATGATGTAATATCACCACCTCAAATTTAGAATTTATTTGTCTTCCTGTAAAAAAGCTTCTGGAAGATTTTTCTTTTTAATGCTGATGCAATGACTTAACCTCAAAGTTTGGGTTTTGAGATTTTATTTTGTATTCTTATCTAATTTTATTTTTTTTTTTAATATAATGTTCATTATCTATTTATTAATCACTTTTCACTAGCACATGGTGCATCGACAAACCTTTATGGAATCCCAGACATGTGATTCTCGGTTTTATTTTTCCCAAACGTGTGTTCTTGACCAAAACAGGTTATGTATACTGCTTTTATTTGCTCTGTTGTTATAGATTTATTATTTTATTAATATTTAGTTTTAAATATTAATATAATTAATAGTTAGTTAACTGATTGTATGTTATATGTGATTTTATATTTTTCAGCATTTATTTTCTCCGTTTTTAATTATTATATAATTTGTTTCACTTTAAGAAATGTGTCGCACGACTTCACCACTAGGCGGTTGAATTGAAAGAGGTTTGACAAACTTACTTACAAACAAAACAAACTTTTGACAAACGATAGAAAACGTTTAAAAACTTGTTTAGTTTTACCAAAAAATTTCAAGTCGTGATCTTCAGATTTAAAACGATTAACTACGATAGAAATTCCATCGTAAAAAAACCATTGAAACCGAAAAGTAAAAAATCCTATAGATAACGATAGATTACGTTGGTTGATTTCTCCTGAAAACATCTCAATTGTAAATTTCAGATTCAGCCCGATAGAAATCTAATGACGGGAAAATACGATAAGTTACGATTGGTGCTATATATATATGTAATGTCGGATAGAAAACGATTCAAAACTTTTTCAATTTCACCAAAAAAAATTTCAATCGTGATCTTCAGATTCAAAACGATTAACTACGATAGAAATTCTATCGCAGAAAAACCATTGAAACCGAAAACTGAAAAATCCTACAGGTTACGATAGATTACGGTGCGTTTTCTATCTGGCAGATATAGTCTATGCGTTTAAAATGATTAAATCCGATAGAAACGGATAGCAAACGATCGAAAACTATTTGTTTTCAATCGTTTTCTATCGATTTCTTTCGATTTTTTTTATAAGGGTGGCGTTCTTCTGTTCAAATCTTGCATTAATCATGATTGTCGGTTTAGATTAAAATATTATTCAAATAAATACATACAAATTATCGCTGCATTAACAAATTTTGATTACTTTTTGATTTTTTATCTCAAATTTAATTTTAAGTTTTAACCGTAATAATTAGTTTGTATAAAAAATTTATTTAACAAAACAGCGCTGTCATCATTAGTACCACGAAACTTGAAGTGTGTGACAGTATAACCAAGCTATTTCGATAGTACTAAATATAAATTTAGACCAACCGGCGGCAACTAGTAGTAAAAACAAATATTCCAACAAAGTGACATGTGTGATGAAAAACAAACAAAAAATAAACAGTTTTCTGCATAAATCATTAATAAAATGATATGTCGTATAATTACAAGTTCGTATATACGTTATCATCATTGTGTGAATTTGATTCATGTACTCTAAAATCTACATTTTAAACCAACATTGAAAATAATACAGGTTATTTAAAAACAAAAGATGCCGCTAAAAAATGGTGTAAAAACTTACTGTGAACTCATGTTTAAAAATTACGAAAAACAGTGTTAGGCTAATGGATATTTGAAAAATTATCGTTGAATATAGTTTAGAAGATAATATAATTTTGGAAAGAGATGGAATTTGTCAAAATCAGGGGATGGAATGTAATTTATAAACAAACGTGACCGTCATCAAACCAATGGGCTTTGTAAGTACTTATATACATAATATTTCTATTTCTATAAATACATTCGGAAGTCACGGCCGATGTTCTACTAATATATTTAAGTTGATTCTTTCTAAAATGCTAGATTTATTTCTCAGTTTTGTTCGTCCACTTTACTAACATTTGCATTGATGTTGTTGTAGCGATGGGTAAGGTGCTATTCGTTCGAGTTCGTATTTAGATTCAGATGCACTGCTATTGCCCGTAGATTGGTACCATAAATTTTCCTTTGTTAAGTCCTTCATATTATCTGGAGATGTAAAAATGTGGTTTACATCATTTGTCATGTTCTTATATGCGGGGCACTTGTCAATAATTTCTGGGTTAATTCTGACGTTGAATTATTTAAGGTTTGTGATTAACGGGATCTTAATTTGGTTAGACCGTGTCTGTATGGAGATTGTATGGATGTTGCTCTGTGTGGCAATCCACAACTATTGTTTAGTTAGCATCACAATTTGTTTACTCATCAGTAACATATTTCAATACTGACCACGCTGGGGATCTCTGTGAGCCTTCAACTGGCATCCAGTAGCTGTTCGCAAGACTGCGTTTTTGTGTGTTTTATAGCTTACTCTATTCAAGCGAGTGTCAGACGCTTAAGATTTTAATCTTTTTCTCGTAAACTTCGCTTGTACTTTCATTGCATCATGCCTGATTTTAAGTTTTGAGTTTCCCTTTGGATAATCATTGCATTTGGGTAGTGGAGCAACCATAGCCTCAACAATCCGGCTTTTTACCGTAGGAATGAGCATTTTTTCAATGCAGATGCTTAGTGTCATTGAAATAAAGAAATGAAGTTTTCAGTTGATAATCTCAGCTTCTAAATGATTCATTCAAAGAGTTTGGGTCGTTTCCTGTCGTTTGTACATAAATTTGTAGTTATTCCTTCCGGTGGAATAAGTAAACTATATAGATGGAAATTGAATAATGATGGGGAGAACATTCCACCTCGTGGAACTCCTCAGTACTGTCTATTTTGCTTAGGCGATAAGAAATTCTAGAAATGTTAAACGATCTCTTAGGTGCACAAACAGCACCTTATTAAAGCTTTGTATATAGGGATGTCATTTAGAAGTGCAGTGTGCGATTGGACTCTTGGTGATAGGTCAGTTGCGATTAAAATTGTTCTAACGCACCCGTTTGGTGCGTCACAGAGTTGGGTCTATATTCTGTCCTGGACGGTGAATGTGGAACTATATGATATCCTTTGCGTTATCAGCTTTAAATTTGCGTAGATGTCTTGGTCGCTTAACATTGATCTTGATTATTTTACATGTTTACTTAGCTTATCTGTAAAGTGTGGATTATGTTTGTTGCGTTCTTTCTAATATTATCAGTAAGCAATCGTTTAATGGCTATTTTCAGGATGCCGAAGGTGAGCAAATGCTTTTATGACTTTCCAGAGGCTTAATTGTTGCAAGGTTTGATTTGCTCACTATTTCTCCATTTGTTTGCCTTGTACTCTATGTGTGATTTGCTTGTTGAGGTTATGGATTCTAGCATCAACTGGACAGGATGGTTGAGGTCATGGATTCTAGCATCCACTGGAAATTTCTGACGGTCTAAAATTATAACCATTTGATCAATATTAATTCACATGTTCCAAGTATAAGATTTTCGTTGGTATATAAGTTCTTTTACAGTCAGTTATTGATGGCTTCAGTTATTTCCTACTGCGGATAGTGTGATTGTACAATGTATAACACTTTCAAATATGATTAAAGCAAGATCATCACCTGTTTCCTTTCCTTAATCCGGTAGTATGGTTTGGAATAACTCATACTATCACTAATCTTAGATTTAACATTCAATTTTCAATTCAATGGTTACTTGAATAATGTTATTGTACATATCTTGTGACAATTCTGTGCTATGTAATATGGCGTCCATTGTTTATTTGTGATCAAATGTGAGCCGCACTTGAGGTGACACAATTCCTTGCAACTGTTGCGCTTGATAGATATTGTATTTGCCCTTCTTAAAATATTTTGCATATTTGTCAGGGCCATGTTTTTATTTGTTTAGAATTTCTTTCATTATCAGCAATTAAATGACAAGAAGAATTTGAAGTAATGATGTCTGTAACGGCTGAGTTATTATCCTAAACACGGAGTGACGCAGCTTCACTTTTTGTAGAAGTTGTTGAAAAGGTCTTTGGTTGAAATTGAGTTTCTAATTTCTGGGGTTGATCCGACCATCTTTAAAAGTATCCTGACTCCTTGTTGTAACTCGTTAATCATCCGTTGTCGTTTCTATACTAACAAAAGCAGCCGCCTCGTGTTTGTCGATAATGTCGATAATTATCTTACACCTTAATTTGGTTATTTGTGTTTTCGAAAAGATGTTCGTGTAAGTTGTTCTTGCTTTATTAATTATTTTTCTGTTCTGCCTCCTAACAGGAAATATTAGCCTACTATCCCTATGTCTACTTTAATATTATTTTTATTTAAATTCTGGAAAGTCGTGGGATTTTTTTTTTGTCAGGAAAAGTCATGGAAAGTCATGAAATTTTAATTATTTCTCTGGAAAAGATTTATTTCACCAAAAATCTTTTTATAAAATTTATATTTCATATATTCCTTATAATTTCCTTGTTTGTTTTATACGTATATACAATATTTTTGCAAGCGACATATCTTATAATATTATGTTAAGCTTTGAATTTGAATGTTTAAAAATTGTATGATACTCTAAAATTTTATGTAAACGTTCATCTTAATATTTGCACAAAGAAATCCCTTTGCATTTTGGCGCTATGAGTTATGACAGTGTATGATGTTAACAGTTAGTACCTTGGCACTAACCGACTGACAAGACGGGGAAAATAATATTGTTGGGGCACGCGTATGATCGCCTGAATCATCCGGGTTACTGGTGATTTTCATCAGTTCGTTGATATAGATTAAACATAGAGTGGAGAAAAAATTAAGTCATGAGTACACCAGCGTTAATTAATGTTGACTGAAAAATAGCCATATTAGTAAATAGTGGAGATTTCACAATATTCTACAAATACTTTGTGGACGAGCATTTTTTTGAGGAGATTAAATCACTCTTACCTGAGCCTGCTACATTTTTTCTTCTCATCAGAGCAACTGCCTCAACCCCGTTCACTGTTCACATCATTGCATGTAGAACTACGACCTTTTAACGTGATTTTTTCAACAGTTTCACTTTTCTGGAATTGATTTTCCTGAAAATACCCAGCTTTTTAAGGTCGAATAAACTCCTCAAAAAATTCAAAACTTGAACCTGAGTTAGCAAGTTACCTTCGAATATTCAGACATTAATGTATGATTTATTATAATTCACACTAAATAAACATGACTATATATAAAGAAAACAGAAATGTATCGGTCAGTCAGAAAGTTATGAATCATCTTTTCGATGGCGGTATAAAAGCCGTACATAACGCTTGTTGATCATGCTTTGTTGATGTATAATCTCTCCCCTTCTTCAGGGGTTTCCAGAACAGTCGAGACTGAAGCAAAGCGTTTCACGAACAAAGTGTCTTTCAGAATTTAAAGAATAAATGTCGCGGTAAAAACTTTTGTCGGAAATTGGCATATTCGAAACAGGTTATTCGTTTTAAAGCTTTTAGACACTATAGGATTTACGAGGATTTACGAAGTTTTTGTTGTGCATCGAAATGTTAAATAATCATGTTAACTTCTAAGAGCCAATTTCGACCCCTTCGGAAAATATTTGTTGAGGTTGCATTATTCAAAAGTGGAATGAATTTATTAATGACAAATTGAATGGTTTCATTAAACTTCTGAGCAGAACCGTTTATACGTCAGTATAAAACTATGGCGATCGAAATGGAAATCTAGGAAAAAGTGAAACATTTTATTTATCTTGGAAACTCGGTTTTGAAAAGCAATTTTTTTTTAATTTCTTAAACACACTTAACATGAAATTTTCATTTTATTTAGACTTTGAATATCCGAAGATACCATTTAAACTAGAAAAGGAGATGAAGAAAATTAAACGACTGAGGAAATGGGGATAACAATACTGATTGTTTTAAATATGTACCAACAGACATCTTTTGAAATATCAAAGCAACGAGTTTATAGCTTGTATGTTTCTCGCTATATGATTTTACTTCGTATCCTCAATTACATAACTTGAATTTTCTTGTCATAATATGATGAAAATCCTCAAAGCTTGTAGTTTCTCGCTTTATATATTCTCGCTATATTCGTATCTTCAATTACATAACTTGAATTTTCTTGATATAATATGATGAAAATCCTCCAAAATCTTGTAGTTTCTCGCTTTATATATGCTGCGAATCTCTACTTTGATGAGTTTGAATTTTTGGTTTACGTTCAATATGCCATAAAATGTTAAACGTTAACTTGAACTTTGAAGTAGGTTAATAAAACATTTAATTTTTTCATAAATTTTTGAAAATTATAATTTCATAACAATTTCTTTTAAAAAATATTTAACAGTTAATTCATACGTTACGTTACATTATACAATCATTATGATTAACTTATATAAATGATAAATTTATTATACACTAAACTATTTTCTTTTTAAAATAATTTAAATCTATATTTAGCCAATATAGGCAATTAAATTCAGCAATTTTTAATTCCTTAACGGTTGAAGAAAGAAACTTAATTAACAAAAATTATTTTTTCATTTTAAAATTCTGTTTTTTCAAACGTACTAAGTTATATGGAAAATATAACTTTTAACCAGCATACTTGATTTGTTAACTGCGAGTATCCTAAAGTTTACAAAAATTACTGCCAAAATAAAGTTAATAAGATTTAGCCAAATTTGGTGAGAAATCACCACAAGTTCATCGAGAAAAAAAGGAGTATTGCGTTTTAAAATTTGATTACTCTATAGAATAATCGCTCTGGGTAGACATAATTCTACAACGAGGTATTTGTTACGAAGCTGTTTTGCCAAATTTTGTTTTTTCTTTTGTTTTTGACCATCCTCTATCTAAATAGCCAATAAAAAATTTGGTGTATATGTGTGGGTGGGTGGTTTCGTGACATTCCTGCAAAGGAACTTGATGAATCTTTGGTAAATGATCCAGATTCACTTGCAAATAGCAGATCTGGATTCATTTCAAAATTGGACAAAATGGCGGGGGATCTCCCGAACACCTCTAAGTTTAAATCTTCAATAACTTCTAATCACAGCTTTCGGTCTAATTGAGACTTGGTATATAAGGTTTTAGTACTGTTTTCAATATTTCTGCATACCAACTTCCGGTTCGTCACTTCCGGTTAAATTTTTTTTTCATGTTTTTATCCTACCCTACTGTAGCCTACAATTACCGATCTTTTATGAAACGTTGGTAGAAGGTTTCAATCAATATGAGAAAGATTTGATTTTGGGGTACATTGGACAAAGGGTTGGGACTTCCACCAAGTTTTTTTTCACTATTTTTTTAAAGTTTGTTGGAAGCATACAACTTTCGTTGGTGAATGAATTTTGATGATACTTTAAAAGATGATGACAATATGTAAGCCAAGGAGCTGATTAGAATTTGAGCGATATTGAACAAAATGGTTCGAAGTCTTCCGAGCACCTGTGTTTTTGAAAGCTTCATAACATCTGTACCTAATATTTGAATTGGATGAATCTTGGTACATAAGCACTTATTATGGGTCACAACAGTTCTGCATCCCAACTTCCGGTGTTTTGGCTTCCGGTAAAAAAAAATTGTTATATGTTTATTTTGAGGAAATTTATGAAAAAGGTTTCAATTAGGGTTCAATAATATCATTTTGATGATACTATTATAAAAGTTGAAGATTTGATTGACAAAGAACCGATTAGTTTCTGGACGATATTGGAATAAGTGGGGGTTCTCCCGAACACCTGTTTATTTGAAACTTCAATAAAATCAGTTCCTGATAATTGATCTTGAATCAACTTGGTATATATGCTTAGAGTATGATTTGTAACAGTTCTGCATCCCAACTTCCGGTTTGTCACTTCCGTTAAAAATTTTTTTAGAATATTTCTCGTACTACAGAAATTATATTTGTTAGGATACTACAGTTTTAAATTCAAGATTTTATTAAGATTTTTATGTTTATCTATACGATAGCAATGTAGTTTAGAATTATGTTACTAGAAATGAATATATTCAATTGAATAGAAAGAAAAATTGTTCTGAAAAGCGAAAGATCCGTAACAAATTTTTTATCTCAATTCCGGTCGGTTCGGGAGTCGAACCGGCGTCCTTCTGATCAGAGATTATGGTTAACCATTTAACCAACTCGACCAGCGACGCGATAAAAATATGTTTTTGGACGATCGACTTAACATCACAATTATTTTAATTCATTTTTAGTGTCAATTTATGTCTTTTTTTTTATTTATTCTACGAACACGTTTTACCGTTCTCCATGCTTCAACCAAGTTGACATTGAATGAAGAACATTATGGATCTTCGAATATGGGAGACAAATCCCAACTGGTGGAGAATGGCCACTATGGTTAAATAGCGTGTAGATAAAAATCTTAATAAAATCTTGAATTTAAATTGGTTAGTGGCCATTCCTCCACTATAGTTGGAAGTTCTCTCCCATATGCGTAGATCCATAATGTTCTTCATTCAATGTCAAATTGGTTGAAGTATGAAGAACGGTAAAACGTGTTGGTAGAATAAATAAAAAATAAGACAAAAATTGACACTAAAACTAGATTAAAATAATTGTGATGTCAAGTCGATCGTCCAAAATCGTCAATTGAATACATCCATTTCTAGTGACTTATAATTCTATACTACAGTTTTCTTTAATCTTTTTATAATTGGAACTGCGCGAAATCTATAACATTGGTTAGCCATTAATTAAAGTATTTGATGGATATTAATTAACTAACTATATATCCAGAACATTTTGATTTTAGAGCTGTGGTGAAGTTAGCCTATGCATTAGCGTCACGATATATTTTTTCGTTTCATGAATTTTCTTTAGCTTAATTAAATAGGAAAAATTAATTTTTAACGCATTTATTGCTTTTTAACTAGAACTCTACCTTAACAAGGGTAAGCAAACGTTTGTTCGTGTTCAAACTTTGTGTCACCACTAAGAAAGTTTGTTTTTGCAAAGGTTAACAAACCTTCAGCGCCCTTGGTGGCATTACTAATAACTCAAACTTTTTTGACAAATCCGTGGTTCGCCAAGCAAAAAACTACTTCAATTAAAATTTATGCGAATCAAAAAACCGTTAATAGCTAGACATGACAACAAGACATGGGATCTTGATAAAACCATACAACAGGTGTTTTTTTTGACTATGATTTTAATGTATGTCGGGAGCATACAACATTCGTTTGTAAATTAATTTTGATGACACTTTGACAAAATATTTAAATATTTAGGTGCAAGGAGCTGGTTAATTTTTGAACGATATTGAAAAAAGTGGTAGTGTTGTATAAATCTCCTTTGGGTTATACTATAAAATTAACAATATAGGTTAAGTTAAGTTAACAGTAACAATATAGGTTAAGAAATTACGTAAAAATTTAAATTATCCAAAATCAACAAAATTGTATAAATAATTAAATTCGTTAAATTGTTAATTATGCAAAAATTGCATACATCAATTTTTGTTGAGTTTTTGTTGATTTTGGGTAAATAAAATATTATAAATAATTGGTTTTTAGTTTTTAGGAGAGAGTTGATTTTTGTTTTCGAAGAAGTACAGTTAGTTTAGTTTTAAAGTGTAAATTTAAGTTGTCCGAAATCTAATCAGTGATTCAATTAATTCGAATAAATCTTTAAGTTGTAACTTTCTCTATAAAAATAATAATAAAACTAATATTAATAGTTAATGTTATTTATAGCTAACTAAGTAAATTTAAGTTGTCCGAAATCTAATCAGTGATTCAATTAATTCGAATGAATCTTTAAGTTGTAACTTTTTCTATAAAAATAATAATAAAACTAATATTAATAGTTAATGTTATTTATAGTTAACCAAGTGAATCTAAAGTGTTTTAATCAATAATTATTGAGAACCATCCACAGGTAAGGAACCACAACCACTGTTGGTACAACAAGTTGAATACAACTTGTACCTATATACATGTACTTGTACAAATAACATTACAGTAGGGGGTCACCGAGCACCTGTTTTTTGAAAGCTCAATAACATCTGTACCTGACCAACGAAGTTGATGAAACTTGGTCCATAAACATTTAGTACGGTTCACAACAGTTCCGCATCCCAACTTCCGGTTTTCTCACTTCCTGTAAAAAACCTTTTTTAGTGTTTTTATTCAAACTACAGCCTACAATAATGACGTGACTGTGATGGAACTTGTGCAAAAGATTTTAATTAGTGTAAGAAGATAATGATCAATTTTTGGGACACATCGACCAAAGAAACGGCGGTCCACCATGCAACTGCTGACTTTTGTTTTTAAAGTTTGTTCGGAGCATACAGACTTCTTTCATTTAAAAATTTTAATGACACTTTTATAAAAGATGGAGATTTGAATGACAAAAAACTGATTAGGTTTTGGACCATTTTCTGATAAAAGTGGTAGGGGCCTGCCAAGCTCTTGTTTATTTGAAACTTCAATAACATTAGTTCCTGATAATTGATTTTAATTAAACTTTGTAAATATGCTTAAAGTATGATTTGTAACAGTTCTGCATCTCAATTTACGGTTTGTCACTCGTAAAAAATTTTTACTTATTCTATTCGTACCAAAAATTGTAGGTCTATTGGGATACTGCTAGAGTTTCTGATTTCTCGACCTTTTATGAATCTCGAGATTCGAGAATCTCGAGTTTATCAGCGATTGAGTTTCTCGAGAAATTGGGAATAATTATTTGAATTTCTCGAGATTCTCAAGAATTATTAAACATTAATTTTAGCAAAAACAGTAACTCTCCGTTTACTGTCAAAGTTTCCAGATACAGAAAAATTTCTCTCGTTTTCAGTGTATTTAGGTTTTATCAAAATTAGAGTGTTTTTTAGAAGTTCTGAATTGAAAGTGATCTTACCAGTAGCTTCAAATATATTCATTTCCTTGGATAGTGAGCGGTAGTGTTATATCCTTTTTTGTTAGGATATAGGTATATATTAACAGTTATGACCCTTTTTAATAATTGTATTTCCCTTTTGTCTAAGGTTAGTTAATTCTGTGAATGACACTTTTTAAAACACATGTATACATTTAATTCGGATAATTAATTCTTTATTTTTTTTATTGTTATGATTTTAAATTAGGTAAAATCGAAAAACCTTTGGAACTGAACTTTATTTAATTTTTTAGTTTAACTTAAAACTAACAACGTTTGAAACTTTTCGGAAACTTATTTATTCACTTTTTCATACTGAATCACTGCCTGATACTCACTATTTTCTGCCTGACTGATTTTAACTTTACTTAAGATTAACTGACCACTTCAGTCCACTGCCAAAATATTACTCTTTTTTTAATATAACTAATAAATCTTTAAAATCAATCATTATTTGAAGGGGAATGTTGTAAACCGTTTATTTCCCGTTATAATAAAAAAAAACAACCAATTAAAATTAATAAAAACTATTAAACATAATTTGACCTAATTTAGAGGATTTCCCAATATAAAAATTCACAAGTCAAGAAACTAAGTTCGTTCACATTTTTTATTATATTTATATTTTAAATATAATAAAAAATGAAACGCTGCAATTTTGACTTGTATTAAATTTTTTACATTGTGAAACCACAGACAATTTTTCGAAATATTGTAAGTAAAAATTCATTTCGAAATATTGTAAGTGAAATATCGATTGAAAGGTTTACAGTAGTCATTTTTTATTGACTGCATTCTCAAACTCTCACGAATACTTCTAAGTTTAATTCAACGCAACCCTTTTTCTCTAATTCTGAGTCCGATGGCTGTATAAGCTCTTCACTTTCGTTGATGTCATTCGTCGATATATGTAATGCTTTCATTGTAATTAGAAGAATCAATTTCTGGATCTTTAAATAATCTTCGAGAAAACTTTTTTGCAGTTTTTATAATTTCGCTTTTAGAGCAAATAGGAAAAAATCTTTTTCCTCGAAACGACAAACTGACTTTGGATTGTGAAGAAATTTCAATAACGAATTTATTAAGTTATCTCTTTCTTTAAAAATTTGAGATTGTATTTCAAATAAAAATTTAAAGCTTAATTCTGAACTGTTTTTCCGAAGAGATTTGAATAGAAATTTTAGAATTCCCTCTGCAAATAATAATGAGACAGCCTGACGGTTGAAAGTTTTTATTGATTTTGTGGAACCAATGGCACTCAAAATATTTAAAGCAACTACATCATCTTATTTAGTATTCCAAGTATGATTTAAATTTAGAAGATTTAAAGTTTTTTAAACTGCTGGCTTGACTTGCAAAAACCGTTAAATCATGGTTTCAATAGAATTTATTTTTTTTTTTTTAATAAAATGTGTTGTGTAATAGGGTTTAGAATATGTGTCACAACAACACATAAATACCTTTTAAGACCTAGGTCTAGACCTGGGTCTCACAACAACTGGCGTTCTAAGGTGTAGATTAACGCTTTTTTTTAAACATCTGTGGGTTGAAGCCACCTGAGACTAAGTGTTCCGGCAAACTATTCCATTTGTACGCAGTTCGGACAAAGAAGTCTCTCTGAGATCTGCCAGTATGACAGCGTGGGATCTTTACCGTTTCACTGGTTGCGGCAGCCGATTGCCGAGTGGAACGGGGGTAAGAATAAGTTTGAGGCATGATGCCGCTGATTTCATCTGAGCACTGCTGATGACGATATTTGTAAAAAACAACGAGGTCAGCAACAGTGCGACGATGTTGTAGGGAATCAAGTTTTGATGTCAAAGTTCGATCACCCACAATTCGTATAGCTCGCTTTTGAACAGAGTCCAAGAGGGCCAAGATGGAAACAGAGGCAGCACCCCAAACTTGACAGCAGTACTCCATACAGGGACGAATATAGGACTTATAAACATGGAGCAATTGGTATGGAGTAAAAAATTTTTTGCATCTATTTAGGAGGCCGAGTTTTTTAGACGCGCTTTTTGCCATCGCCATTTCATGATCGTTCCAGAGTAGGTCATTTGAAACTGTGACACCCAATAAACGAATGCTTTTACATTCACCTATTGGTTCATCACACATACTAAATAAAATATCTTTGGGGAACTCGGTCTTTAATCTGGAAACAATCAACAGCTGTGTTTTGGTGGAGTTGAAATTGACAAGGTTTTGGTCACCCCAGTCGGCGACTTTATTCAGGTCTTTGTTCAAGTTTATGGCAGCGTCTCTCCGGGCAGGATTAATTCGTTCGTGCATTTTACCTTTTGAAGGAAGGGGCTCGAACGACTTGTGCAGAGTACTATCATCTGCAAAACTATTTATTGGATTACTGGTGATTTTCAACAATTCGTTGATATAAATCAAAAATAGGGTTGGGGACAATACTGAGCCTTGGGGTACACCAGCGTTAATTAGTTTACTCAGAAGAAAATCCGTCTAAGGTTACCGAAATGTATCGGTTGGACAGAAAATTTTGAATCACCTTCACAACATTGGGATGAAAACCGTACGCAACGAGCTTGTTGATTAAGTTGGCATGCCAGACTCGATCGAATGCCTTGGAGATGTCTAAAGCGATAACGTATGTTTCACCACCTTTATCAAGTATGCTGTTCCAACAATGCGCTACATAGTTTAATAGATCGGTGGTTGATCTTTTGTTTCGAAAACCGTATTGGCTGTCGGATATCAAATGATTTTCTTCCAGAAATTTTGAAATATGTGTATTAATATAATGCTCATAGACTTTGGATAGGACCGATAGTAAAGCTATTGGCCTATGATTTGAGATATCGGATTTTGGTCCCTTTTTGGGGACAGGCTGGACATTTGCCAACTTCCAGCACGAGGGAAAGATACCAGATTTGTAGGATTGGTAGAATATTTTAGTTAAAGTTGGTGCAAGTTCTTTGGAAAAGGTTTTTAAAATAATGGGTGGAATATTGTCCATTCCTGATGCTTTGTTGATGTTTAACCCCTTTAAAAGTTTAGCGACTATTTTGGGTTTGAAGTGAAGTTCATTCATATTAACTCCTGAAGACTGGATTTGGGGTATTTCTTTAGGAGTTTCCAAAACAGTGGAGTTCAGAGCAAACCGTTCAGCGAACAAGTTAGCTTTTCTTGCGGGATCATTGACGATTAAATCACCATCAATAATAGGGGGAATAGAAAATTTTGTACCAGAATTTAAAAAATTGATGGCACGTCAGAAACAGACATAGACGTAAGTTTTGAGGCTTTCGCTCTGTCAATTTCGGACTTTTCGTTTGAGATAATCTGATTAGATATTTTGTTGGCCTTGAGATATTGGGATCGATTAGTGGGAGTTTTGTAATCCACGAGTAATGGCAACTCGTTTTTCTCTCCATTTAATTTTTTTATATAATTTTGCAAAATAGCATTGCGCACTGGCTAGTTTTAAATAATTTTACAATTACCCTAATTTTTGAAATCGTTTCTCGTATTTTCATATTTGATTCAATACTAAATTGTCAGCTAAAACTTCATTTTATTGTAGAACTAAATCGGAATCACTATTGGAAGCTTCACTTTCACTGACTGAAACCAGTTAAAAAGGTTTCATTTTATTTATAAAATATTGACATTATCGTTAGGTGTTTCCCATGACTGCAACATAACTGTTGGAAAGCTGGAGATATTTTGCCGTATTTCAACATTACACTGGCTCATCGCTTGTAGTGAAAACAATATCTGGCACGTAATTTTCGTAGGCTTTTTCAACTGGATATTCGCATCAATCCTAGGTTTTTCTATTTCCCATTAATATAATACAAATGTACGTTCAAATATCTACGCTTGCGGAAGTTTTTCCATTCATCAATTGCTATGATAAACTTTAGATTAAAAGCCTTCACTTTGATGATCTTAGGTTATTTTGCCATAGAAATAAAAATTGGTTTCTCCCAATACATTTATAACAAATAACAATATTATCCTAAATTCGTATTAGGTATTACTGTTTGCATCGCATTTAACAATCAGAAAGTGATGGAGATTGACATTAACAATTTTTGTTTAGTAAAAAAATACTCAAAATAATAATATTGAAATGATTTATGGTGGTTTGTTAAATCTTGAGATTCTCGACAATTTTTCTCGAGAAATGGGAATCTCGAAAATGTGGAAACATTATTTCTCAAGAATTCGAGAGTTCAAAATTACAATTCTTTCTCGAGAATCTCGAGACCGGATTTCTCGAGCAGAAACTCTAGATACTGCGGCTTTCTTTTAACCATTAGCCAGTTAACCATTAGTATTTGATGGATATAAGCTTTCTATGTATCCAAATGTTCTGGATCTGGTTTCCAGAGACAGAGAAAAAAACCCAAAATGCAAATTAAAATTGCCTTCAAATAAATCAAAACATGCATTCAAATCGAGAATAAAAAACGCATTTTATCCAGGTCAGCATTTTCTTTAAAAAAATGTGATGTGAATGTGAGTTCGTAGCAACTTAAAACAATTTTTGAATTCTTACTTTTTGTTTAATGATGAATTGTTTAACTATGTACACTTTATCTTACCTTTACAGTTAAATTACAAAATATTCGAAAAAGTTCAACATGGGAAATCACCGTCATAGAAAAATTCTAAAACGCAATGATGTGCCCTGATGTAAAGCAGTTTTGTTCAAATTTCGACTGAAATGTTATATTCAGATCATCGCTATCTTTCTGGTAAAAAACTATAATGTGATCTGTGTTCATAAACTATGATTAATATACAATTTAAAATGATATAAGTGTAAGAAATGTGTAAAGTGTAAATAGTGTGACAAAGAATAATTAGTGTGTTTTGGAAATTGCATCTTATATGAGTTGTAAGTATTTTCAAAACGGGAAATTAGTGATGCATATAAAATAGTATGGCACCCAAACAAACAACTGATAAGGTAGGAAAGCTTAATATATCCAAATTATTAATTTCGCTTTATTTAATCATTTTTTTAAGTGTTAAAACTGAAACAAATATTTTGAGATCTTTAGCTTTTTTAAAATAGTTAATTGTAGATGTAAATCGGTTCTTTATGCTCTGAAGCGGCAATTCATTTATTTAACATTTAACAATATTGAAGTTGTAAAATCTTAGTTAATGATATTTTATATTAAATTTTAAAAAATTCAGTATATGTTTTATTTAATTAATTTTACAAATTTTGTTTTATTGAAACCAATAAATTAACTGTTACTTTTACCATATTTGTCAATATAAAAATAAACGTATAGTAGAATTTTTTTACCAGCGAATACGAAAATTGGTTGTTGTGCGCATATTCATATGCACATGTGCGAATATTCAGTGTCTCAGACTAAAATATTAAAAAAAAACTGTTGGGGTCCCATTGAAATGGACAAAAAAACACATAAAATTAATAAATTACTATTGAAATTCAACCAATTATAATAGAAAACCAAAAACTAGTAAAAACAAAATTTTGATAATTAAAAATAACTACAATAAATATAACGACGTCTATGTAAACAAATGTCACGAACTTAGCAAATGGTACGAACTAGGAGTAGAAATTTAACTAATGTAATTGTTTTCAAAACAAATTTATCACAAAAAAAAATAATACATCTCTGTTTTACTTTTTGTTTCATTTTTATCTCTTGCTGCGTACTTTCTGTCAAAAATTCATTGGTAAAAAAATTCTACTATACTTATGGTTAAAATTTATTCGTTTTGAAAACGATTTTTGTGATTTGAAATTAAAATAGATTGAATAATTTCAACAATGGATTTCGTGTTTGGGTTGATAAAGCCTTAATTTAACTAAACCGAATGGGAAATTCGAATTGTTAAAGGTTTGTAATATAAATAGGATATTATTTTATGTAAGAATATTATTTTATTTTTCTCCATTTTATGTCTAGCATAACTACTTTTATTTAGGGAAATGTGTGTTGGTCTAAAACTTTAATTTTTTTTATTCATCCAGTTGAACATGTTTAACATTACAATAAACATAAAATATAAAAATTCCAATTGCTTCTTTACTTACTTGAGTTTAATTGATCTCAAAAAATCCCCAATAAAATATACATTATTTAGACTTTAAAAGAATAAGTTTTTCTACTTCAAGCTACGAAAATGTCATTTTAATATATAGTAAAACCTATGTGAAAGGGAAACTTTTTCTAAGTAGTGACTGAAAATGTTTACAGTCATTAGGACTGAAAGTAAATAAGTTTCGGTGGTCGCCTACAGGTGGTGGTTATTTAAAGGATTGAATATTTGAGATTGAATTTGATTTACTGTTTCTGTTGTTGTTTCGATTGCTGTGTTTATTTCTGTCAATATCGCAGTATTTTGAAGGGATTGAATATTTTGAATATTTTGAATATTTTGATCGAATCGAAACTAATCATTATATCAATTGTGTGTAATTAATTAATTAAACTAATAATGAGTGTGTTTTTTTTCTATATCGGAGAAATCGGAGCGATAAAATAAAATTTGTATCAGATATATCGTATAATTTTTTCCTCCGATAACTGTCAGATATAAAATATATTCTCTGAGTTCTTTCCGCCGAAAAAAAATTTATTAAATAAATAAATAAATTTTATTAAAAAATTTATTTATATTTGTTTTTAATTGAAACTTTACCTACAATTTTTTAAATTTATACTTCAAACGATGACTTCCAGTCGGTAGAAAAAATATCTGTAATATCTGTAAAAGTTTTTAGAGAAAATATATGAACTATTTTCATTATTCATATTGTCAAATTCATCTACTAAAAACTTACAAAACGACATAGCTAAATTTGACAGTGTAAAAAATAAACAAGATTGTATTTATATATAGCATTTTTACCAGTGTAAAATAATGTTATTATTGTGTTCGCCTGTTATTATTCCATCTGTAGGCGAACACAATAATAACATTATTTTACACTGGTAAAAATGCTATAATATATAAATACAATCTTGTTTATTTTTTACACAGTCAAATTTAGATATGTCGTTTTGTAAGTTTTTAGTAGATGAATTGGTAAATATTATCATTTATATTTACAAGCGTAGAAAAAATAGCATTTTCTACGCGTGGTAAAATTGTTTTTGCGTTCCTGAACTTATTCAAACTTATTAACACAAACCGTTCAGTCACGCAAAAAGAGACGTTTTCACCACTTGTATAAAAATCTACTATTTCTATCTATCAGGTTTGTTTAGCGAGCATTTTTTAATTTTTTCTGCTCTTAAGCAGAAAGTAAAAACACAAGTAAAACAAAAGACATAATGGACAAAGACATAATTTTAAAATTTATAAATTTCTTCTCCCCAAAACACTTGATTTTTTTGGCTCTATAACCCGAGGACTTCTTTTTGTAATGAAGCGCTTCTTCGTTGACCAACAACGAAGTGGCATAGCAGGTCGCGTACCTAGCGAGATTTATATTTAGTACCTGACTAGCTTCAATTAATGGGAACGAGTAAGAAATCCTGCTACTTCAGCACAAATAACTGATTAGTACGCGAGAAACATGATAAGAACGGAAAAAGAATAAGCAAGTGAAATAATTAGACTCTGGCGACCCCCTTTTGTGAAGGAACCACGATCACCACGCCCAACCCCTTTATTTTATCCCACACTCACATGCTCAGCCCTATACACATACAAACATCCATACATCCATGCCCCAATATCTATTGTTACCTATAAGAAGGTATTCACCCCATGGTTAGTCCTGATCCCTCTGCTTCATCCTCTTTTACTCGCCTAGCCCTTCATTAGCCTTTCCATAATCTGAATCTACACTTCCACCATCAAAGACCGGTGGCCTTGAAACAGGATTGTCCTCAGTTCGATTATAAATTTTTTGTTTACTCTCCTTGTATTTCCGGTAGTTTTCTTTTCTTATTCCACCAAAAACAATTTCTTGCTTTTTCTGTATTTTTAGCTAGGTTAAGTACTACATCACTGTTCAATGGCAAATCACGAATCACATAAATAAACAATTAAAATCCAGAGAGTAATGGTTGAACAAAAATGTCACACAATTAATTTTATTTAAAATAAATTATTTAAATTTCTTAATAATAATAATAACTGGTTTACTAACAACAAGAAAAAGTCTTTTGTTCTTTTAATTATATGATTAATTAAACATTTCTAGGTTTTCTTAATTGTGATTATTTTAGAACTAACTAGCCATTAATTATATTCATAGTTCTTTGGACAAAACAATAAAGCCCATGAATTATCCCAAAGGGTGACTGAAATCGTATGATCATAATCATAATTCTTTTGTGTTTCAATTGTTTCTTAGGTATTTGGAATATATTCCAAAAAGAAGCACATTCACCGACGGTACTATTAAAATTTCACAAATATCGGAAACCTTTCACGTTAATTATATTGTTAATAACCTTGGATAATTAACTGGATAATTGAACAAACTGATTACACGGAACAAATCACTCAACATAGAAATATATTTTTTTCTTATTATTATTTATAATTTTATCTATTATATGTCATATCCTTCGGAAACTTTTCTGATTAACCGTATATTTACTTCACTAACATTAAAAACAGTGAACACGGTTTCCGTTTTCTTTTATTAATACACATTAAAACCAATACTGTAAACTATATGGTGGCCGAAAGTCATTCTAGCGTTTCTTTGACCTTCACAAATGGAACATGCTACGATTGTACATTAATTTTTGTTTTGGTATTTTAAATTTTTTATGTGATTTTTATTCACTTCACTGAATATGTATTAAAAAGTTTTACTTCAAATTTCCTCTGGTAAAATTAGGGCTTGTGATAAGCCAATTTTGTTAGTTTCCGGGGTTCTTGACATCCAAAAAAAATGATTTAGACGGCACCAAGCAATATCACTCAACTTTTAAGTTTTTCTTTTCAAAAAAGAAAATTGCAAACAAAATTCCACCAACCTTCCACGATGGAGACGTTAAAAAAAAACCAAACTAGAATTCAATCAGACAAAAAGTCGATTGACAGAATAGAAATAAATTAAGAGAGCCTCTATACGAGGCTAGCGTATTTATAGGCAACCAAAATAACGATCGTTGAGGGGAACAACAACAAGTTGTTAAACCGATAAATTTGTTTCCCATAATTATGTGTATTCACCAAAGAGTGAAGACTCCAACATGTACTAAAATTGTAGAATATTTACAAACAGAAATCTGGATTATATAACGATTGCAGGAAATCTATATGGGAATAGCGGAATTAAAAATTAATGATATTTTACAACTGTCTCATGCCAACTTTATGGCGATCACGATTGCAAATTGAATACACGAAATTACATTGGAGAATAATACACAACTGTTTTATGTTCATTTTTTAAACGAAAACCATTGTAGATGGCAACTACGGGTCGGGTTTAAAAAAAATAATTATGAAAGTCTCCGCTAATGCAAATTTGAGACGTATGAAAAGGTAGTGAATCTATAAATCAGGGAATTATGCAACCGCTTTAGGATAATTTTTTTTAACCGAATCTATAGTAGATGATGACGATGGATTGAGTATAAGAAACTATATGTAAAGAAAAAAAATAAAAACAACTATGAAAATTTCTGTTAAGGTATGTTATGTGTATATGGGACAGTGGTTCGAATTTCAATCACGACGTTTGAATTACCCTTCATATCATTTTTTAAAAAGGGCATTAATCTTTTATATTTACTAATTTCCAAATTTTCTTTAACGATGAATGTTGATTTTAACATTGAATAATTTGACCACATTGTTGAAGACTTTTTTGTCTGCGATAGTTCACCAAAATATGCCAAAAACACATCTTCAGAATAAAAATTTCCTGTTTTTTTTGTTCTTGCATTAATTGATAAATAATTTAAGCTTTTTCATACCGGACTTTAAATTTTTCAGGCAACAGATCTAAAGTTAAATTGTTGGCTGCTTCTTTTATATGAGGTGAAGTGCTAATTACTTTCATCACTACTGCTCATTTTAAATTATTTTTATTTAAAAATAGATATAAACTGTATAAATTGTAAATTTTTTAATTTAAAATTTTAACTTGACATCCGATACGTTTTTTAAACAACAAATAAATGCCTCCTTGGCAACTTTAATCGTATTTGTCGGCAGTCGTTAAAAAAATAGTATGTGTACTTTGAGCAGAAAGTAACATTGCTGCTCTGGCATGATTGCTGGTCTCGGCTGCGCCTCAACCAGCAATTTTCATGCACGAGCAGCAATGTAGTACTTTCTGCTCTTAATATATAAAATATGTACTATTAACTTGAATTATGCAGAATGTTGGGTTTTTTTGTTATGGTTTGTT
>OY856186.1:330469473-330552411 GCA_963693315.1 Diogma glabrata | reverse complement strand
AGCTAATGGAGGCCTTAGAAGTAAGATATGGGGAAAGTCATATGCAAGCTCTCCATCGCATGCAGCTTAAAACACGAAAACAAGGAGTCAGCGAAACTTTGTAAGAATCAGAGGCTGACATTGTGAGACTGGTTAATCTGTCATATCCGAACTATAACGCTGAACATCGAGATGAGCTGGCAGCTGATATATTTATCAATGCTCTTCGAGATATACAAATGAGAAATCAGCTGTATCTAAGCGGGAAGAAATTTCCTGCGGAAGTCTTAGCATTGGCCCTGCAAATGGAAGCCGGAAAAGGAGCGTATGGCTCAGATAGAGTACGTCAGATGGAAGTTGCTGAGGAACCACTGAAAGCAACGCTTGATGAAGTGATCATGCGTGTCAAAAGTTTGGAAGATAAACCTGAACGAAATCAACGAAGTAGATCTAGCAGAGTAAGATGCTGGAACTGTGGGAAGTTGGGGCACATCCGAAGAGAATGTAAATGGGAGCCACACCCGGAAGACAGAGGCCGCGTTCCGGATTCGGGAAACTAGATTGTGCCAGTTTTGAAGGGCGAAAGCTGGCTCAATTACAATGCCCTACATTGGTGTATCACAAGTAAAAAGAGAAAATAGTAGTCTAGTCTTAGAGGCAACCGTTGGAAGCAAATCGTGCATGTTGACTTTCGACACAGGTGCTTCGAGATCGATAGTGCGTCCAGATGTGGTTTGTAATAGTCAGATCGATACAGCAAGACGATTCAACCTAAAAACAGCTACGGGTGAAACAGTTCTAGTTCATGGAGAAAGCGACCAAGAGGTTCACCTTGGAGGAAATTCATTTAGGCACCGATTTATTGTAGCAGATATAGAAGATGACTGCATAATTGGGCTTGACTTCATGAAAGAATACAATTTTATATTAGATCTGGGAAGCCACGTACTGGGATATGGAAACACAGAAATAGTGCTAAACGCCACCAACGACAATGCTGAGGTCCGTGTTATTAGTGATGGACCAACTGAGATCCCGGCAAAATCTGAGAAGATCATATGGACTAAGCTACTAGATAAAAGTGACCAAAATTCACCTGTGATGATTGAGCCAGCTAACAACGACTTTGGGGGAAACATTATGATTGGCCGAACGCTAGTTGCAGCAAAAGAGGGAGTAGTTCCAGTGCAACTAATTAACTTCTCAAATAAACGAGTGGTCATCAATCATGGAGAAGAAATCGCCAAATGCAGCACCATAAAAGAGATAATCAGCTGTGAAGAAGAGCAAAAGATCTTCATGCAGAGAAACAATCCCGCATTAGTAGCAATACTTCAAGATCTTAGTAAAAGAATGAATCCAGCCGAATTCAAAGAAATCAAGAGGGTATTAACGAAGATGAGCAGCGTTTTCTCTACTGGAGATGAAGATGTTGGAAGAACAAACATCGTGCGACATAGGATCAACACTGTAAACGCTCATCCTATCAGACAGCCTCCTAGAAGACTACCACTGGCTAAACACGAGGAAGTGCAAGGAATGCTGGACAAAATGAAAAGTGATGGAGTCATCAGGCCATCTAAGAGTCCATGGAGCTCACCAGTGGTGCTAGCTAGAAAAAAAGATGGGTCAGCTCGTTTTTGTGTAGACTATCGAAAGCTCAATGAGGTAACCATTAAGGACAGCTATCCACTGCCACGAATTGATGACACACTGGATGCACTATCAGGGGCCAAATGGTACAGCACATTAGATCTGAAGAGTGGCTACTGGCAAGTTGAAATGCATCCAGAAGATCGACGAAAGACAGCATTTTCTACTGGCAATGGGTTGTGGGAGTTCAATGTGATGCCGTTTGGTCTATGCAATGCCCCAGCAACATTTGAACGTCTAATGGAATGCGTATTGCATGGTTTAACCTGGAAGGTCTGCCTAGTTTATCTTGATGACATCATTATAATGGGTCGCAACTTCGAAGAGCATCTAATGAACCTCGAAGAAGTACTCAGAAGAATAAGTAATGCCAACATGAAGTTGAATCCGGTAAAGTGCAATCTCTTCCACAAAGAAGTGAAGTACCATGGACACATCATTACAGAACATGGAGTCAGAACCGATCCCGAGAATATTGATGCTGTGAAAAATTGGCCAGTACCGAAGAATGTTCATGAGCTACGCAGTTTCCTTGGCTTATGCACCTATTATCGAAGATTCGTGGAGAATTTTGCAAATATCGCAAGAGTCTACATAAATTGACAGAGTCAAATACCAAGTTTCTGTGGACAACCGAATGTAATGAGGCATTCTGCCGTTTAAAAGAAAAACTATGCAACACCCCTATACTAGCCTCTCCAGAATCCGGAAAGATGTTCATTCTGGACACAGACGCAAGCAATGTAGGAACCGGAGCGGTTTTGTCACAGAAAGTTGGAGACGATGAGAAAGTGGTGGCCTACTTCAGTAAAGTTCTGTCAAAGCCGGAGCGGAATTACTGTGTCACGAGGAAGGAGTTGCTAGCTATCATCAAGGCTGTGAAACATTTCCACAAGTATTTGTGTGGACAGCCATTCCTGATTCGCACGGACCATGCTGCTCTAAAATGGTTATTACAATTCAAATTTCCTGAAGGACAAGCAGCAAGATGGATAGAGATCCTACAGAACTACGACTTTAAAGTTGAACACCGCAAGGGAAGGATCCATGGTAACGCCGATGCCCTGTCCAGAAGACCCTGTATAGAGGAGTGCAAGTCATGTAGCAGAACTGAGGGAAATGAGGCAATGAAAGTGAACCAAATCAAGTTCCAAACTCCTGAAGATTGGTGTACCGAGGCAATTAAAAGAGAGCAGCTAGAAGATCCAGCTATGGCTCCAATATTGAAATGGAAAACTGAGGGAAGGCGACCGGACTGGAAAGAGGTCGCACCTTTAAGTACGGAGGTGAAATGCTACTGGGCGCAATGGGACTCACTATTTATGGACAACGGGATACTGAAAAGAAAATGGGAGTCCGCTGATGGAAAGAAAGTGTTAGAACAACTGGTGTTGCCATCAAGTCGAGTGGAAGAGGTACTGGGAAAGCTGCATGGAAGTATTTCTGGAGGACACCTGGGAGTCAATAAAACCCTAGCCAAAGTAAGGGAGAGGTTTTATTGGGTAAGGTATCGAACAGACGTGGAGCAATGGTGTCGGCGATGCGATACTGCCGGAAGCTTATGCAATACCGAACCAGGAAGCAGTTACGGTCGCGGAAACATTAGTCAATGAATGGGTTTGCAGATATGGAACACCGTTCGAGTTGCATACCGACCAGGGAAGGAGTTTCGAATCTCAACTGATGGAAGAGCTGTGCAGAACACTCGGCATTAGAAAAACACGAACTACACCTATGAATCCACAATCGGATGGCATGGTAGAACGATTTAACCGAACCATGGAAGAACATCTGTCGAAGGTAGTGGAAGCCAACCAAAGAAATTGGGATAAGGATCTTCCGTTATTCTTGATGGCCTATCGTAGCGCAGTGCACGATACGACATGTGAAACGCCAGCGAATATCATGTTCGGGAGAGAACTACATCTTCCTAGTGACATCGAGTTCGGCATCCCTGGAGGTCTGGTATCTACGAAAACAGATTATGTGGGACAACAAAAAGAGAAGATGAATAAAATCCATCAACAGGTTCGAGACCACATTAAGATTGCCAGTGACAAAATGAAAACCAGTTACGACATAAATGCAAATAGTGGCGGTTTTCAAGAAGGAGAATTGGTATGGCTATAAAACCCCAAGAGAACTAAGGGAAGATCACCCAAGCTGCAGCCAGATTGGGAAGGTCCATATAAAATAATCAAACGAATTAATGATGTTATCTACCGCATCCAAAAGGGACCCCGTACTAAGATGAAAGTGATACATCTGCAAAGGTTGGCACCGTACCAAGGTAACAGTACCATTGCAATAGCTGATATTGTTCGGTACGAACAAAACTAAATGGAGGGCAGTGTAATAAACTTCGTCCAGAATGGGTTAATTTAATTTAATCATAAATACGTTCCGCCTAAATGTTTTCTACATTCTATGGCAAAGATGAATTAAAAGTTAACTCCCTTTAACTAATACAAGTTGCATAAATTAATGTAAATTAAATTTGTTTACATTAATGAATTAAAAGGAGGAGTGGCCTATTGTTTCTAGAAACAACTACAGTGAGTACCAGAATATTCTGCTTATTTGTTTTTGAATATAAATAAGCGAACAAAAATATCAGATAGTGAGTTTTACTTTTGCAATTAAAAGTGTTTATAAATATTCGCAAGTATAAGGAACTAGGGGGTATCCCGCGGGCTCCGCCCCCAAAATAAAAATAAAATATAGGATTAGCGTTGAGCTCCGAACCTTTCTCACAACCCCCTACATCGACAATGACAACGAAATTTCGTACTGAGTTTCTTAAAGTTCATTTTATCAAATCGGTTTAAATTATTAATGTTTGAAAATGTATATTATAACCTAAACTGTTTTTTGCATAAAAATATCAAATGTTTTCAACCTACATTGTTTTTAAAAATTGTTAAAAATCTATATTTTTCTATGCTGTTATGTTCGCTGTACTATAGAACAATTTTCTGGTTCTGGTCCTGCCATAATAGCGCTAGGATTTTACGAAATGTTGTGTCAAAAAGTGAGGAAATAGACCTTTAATCATGTACTTTCATCAATTTGTTTCCTCTTTTCTTTTTTAATAAACTTATTTTAAAAACCATCTACCAACTTTACTATTTAGTGTAAAAATTATTCCTTTAAAAAAAATTCGATCTATTTTTCATAATAAATATTACATATCTTGTGACTAATTCAAAATAAAAAAGGTTTTATTAATAAAACATCAACAAAAATTATAAATATATGTATTATGTAACTGAATTAAAATAAAATCCCTGAATGCATTCTAATTTTTATTAAAACTTAAAATAACTAAACAAAATGACGTCACACGATCTTTTATGATAAAGCTGTTATATTGCAAGAGAAATACATACTCAAATAGTAGTTTTTGTTTTTCCTTAATTTAGTTCACAGGAATGAAATTATGGCAAATAATTATCGGAAACCACTATTATATGATTTTTAGCACTGCCTGTAAAAAAACTAATTAATTTTCTTGTTAATATCGAAATTATAATAATTTGAACGAAACGGGAAATGACAGTGCAATAAAATGCTATATAAACTGCATTATCGATCAAATTGCTCTATCGTAAAACGAAATGTATGTATGAATAAAATAAAAGTGTGTAAAAAACAATAATTTTAATGTTATTTATAGTAGTTGTTGTTATTCTTAATATAGAAATGTAAATATCGAAATGATTTTAATGATTTTAATTTGAACAAATTAAATACAAAAGACAACTTAACTTTTTAACTAACTTTAAAGAACTACTTTATCGATAATTCTAAGTATCCAAAAACAAAATTTTATATAAGTTTTATTTATATATGAATTATTTATTTATTTGAATTCATTCATGAATAATAAAATAAAAAAGCACAATAATTTTAAAGTTATTTAAAGAAAATAATGAATTTATGAATAAAAAAAACAATTTTAATGTTATTTAAAATAAAAATTTAAAAACTGCATTATCGTAAAACGAAATGTATGTATGAATATGAATAAAATAAAAGTGTGTAAAAAAACAATAATTTTAATGTTATTTAAAAAAAAAATAAAAAAAAATTTGCAATAATCAGGTTTCGAACTTTCAATCTTATAATTAACAGTCGAGCGCGCTACCAATATACCAATTTGAACTATATTTGAACTATAGACTAAAGGATAGATAAGGTATCCGTTACGCTTGTATAGAAGGATAGACTTACGGCTATTATATTATTGATGAATAATCGGTGGTACTTGAGCCTGGGTACTAATAGTGAAAGAATCTAAACTTAGTGGAATAGTAAATACAGATTTTACGATTCCGAATATTATTGATTCAAATTGTGGAAAAGCGGTGAAGTTTATCGTGCATAAATTGGAGACCCTGGAATTTATTGTAAGGAAAAACGGAAGCTGCTGTAATTTTTTGACAAATAAAGTTTGAGATTCTGTTAACCAAAGATCTGTCTTTTTACTGTCGTATTTGCTCAATAATCTAAAAGAACCAACGAAGAGTCGTTACACTATTATTCATCAATGACCAAAATTGAATTTACTCAATGAACTTCTCACTAAATTTTTTCGTTTGACGTAAATACATATTTTAACTGTATACTGTCTTGTATTCTCTTGCGTTCCCCTTGTATTAAAAATAAAAATAAATGAAAACCAAAGAAATATTTTATATTTTAACTATTACAACTTTTGTATAGAAAGAAGATTTGATCTGCAAGAGCCTGTTATTTTCAAACTGTGTCTATTAATTTGGAAGTGGTGCAACCCGGATTCACACAACAAATTTTTTTAAAAAACATCTCTCTAATAATCTCTAATAATTTTCCTAACTGCTATGAAAAAAACGACATTTATTCTGCAACAACATAATGTTTCCCAGCTGTTCTTATTAGATGGGAGGAGCTGAAGTTGAATTGAACCATATTTTATATATTCAATAACATTTCATGATGCCAAATAATTAAGTTCATGAGCCAAATGTTTCTAATTCAAAATATTTCCCATTAAGTAAATGTTGGAATCAAAATGAAAGAAAATCATATAGTATACCTACGTGTTGAAAAATTCAAAAATAATTTAATTGCTTGATTTGATGTGCTCAAAAAAATCTCTAATATATAATTCAAAATTTTCAATATTCAAATCTAGTGAATTAAAGATTATTAACCAGTTTAATGTACAGTAACATAGTCTTTCGTATAAAGTATAAAAATTTACATTCAAATAACATCTAGAATTTAAATAGTTTTTGTTATAAATTATAAAATATATAAATAATTTATAACGACGTAATTATATTTTTACTAAAATATATATATTTTTTCTAAAAATATAATTAATATCTGAAGTACGAAGCATTTTTAATTTTTTATGAATGAATTTCAAAAACAAAATCATATTATACGTTTTATACGTTATATACGTTTTATACGTTTTATACGTTACGTATTATACGTGTAACGTATAAAACGTTTTATACGTGTATATTAACAACCCTGGTTTATACTTTATTTCGTATAATCTTTATACGAAAGACTATGTTACTGTACATTAAACTGGTTAATAATCTTTAATTCACTAGATTTGAATATTGAAAATTTTGAATTATATATTAGAGATTTTTTTGAGCACTTAAACTCAAGCAATTAAATTATTTTTGAATTTATCAACACGTAGGTATACTATATGATTTTCTTTCATTTTGATTCCAACATTTACTTAATGGGAAATATTTTGGATTAGAAACATTTGGCTCATGAACTTAATTATTTGGCATCATGAAATGTTATTGAATATATAAAATATGGTTCAATTCAACTTCAGCTCCTCCCATCTAATAAGAACAGCTGGGAAATATTATGTTGTTGCAGAATAAATGTCGTTTTTTTCATAGCAGTTAGGAAAATTATTAGAGATTATTAGAGAGATGTTTTAAAAACAATTTTGTTGTGTGAATCCGGGTTGCACCACTTCCAATTAATAGACACAGTTCAAAAATAACAGGCTCTTGCAGATCAAATCTTCTTTCTATACAAAAGTTGTAATAGTTAAAATATAAAATATTTCTTTGGTTTTCATTTATTTTTATTTTTAATACAAGGGGAACGCAAGAGAATACAAGACAGTATACAGTTAAAATATGTATTTACTTCAAACGAAAAAGTTTAGTGAGAAGTTTATTGAGTAAATTCAATTTTGGTCATTGATGAATAATAGGTATGGTTGGAAATGTCAACTTATTGCAGACTAAATTTGTTTTAAAAATAAATAATTATATTTTGAAAAGAAGCATTTACGTTAAATGTGGAAGTTTTCTGAACTCATAGGAATAGTTGGGTAAGAAATTATCATGACGACGCTATATTTTCTAAAGCAGCTGTTCCTATTAGTCCCGAAATCTAGGCTTTATAAATATTAAACATCACGAGTACGAAGAATGACGCCCGCGATAATGTTATATAAATGTATTTTTATTTATTAAGGATTTTACTTTTATACGGTATATAACGAAAATAATTGTGTGTTTTATACTGTACGTTTTATACATACGTATAATACGTGTTTTATACGTTACCGTATTATACGTTACAACCCTGTAATAAACTTCGTCTAGAATGGGTTAATTTAATTTACTCATAAATAACCAATACATTCTGCATAAATGTTTTCCACATTCAAACTATTGCAAAGATGAAGGAGTTAACTAAAACATTTTGCATAAATTGAATTTGCTATGAGTTCGCTAATACAAATGTTTACATTAATGAATTAAAAAGAGGTGTGGCCTATTGTTTCTAGAAAATACACTGGAAACAACAACTGAGTAGCAGAAGTTTCTACTTATTTATTTTTGGATATAAATAAGCGAATGAAATATCAGATGGTCAGTTTTAATTTTGCAATTAAAAGTGTTTATAAATATTCGCAAGTATAAGGAATAATCGGGTGGTACTTGAGCCTGGGTACTAATAGTGAAAGAATTTGAACCTAGTGGAATAGTAAATACAGATTTTACGATTCCGAATATCATTGATTCAAATTGTGGAAAAGCGGTGAAATTTATCGTACATAAATTGGAGACCCTAGAATTTATTGTAATTAAAATCGGAAGCTGCTGTAATTTGTTGACAAATAAAGTTTGAGATTTTGTTAACTAAAGATCAGTCTTTTTACTGTCGTATTTGCTCAATAATCAAAAAGAACTTAAAATAATTAACAAAATAATTAAAAAAAGTTAACCTTATGATTATAAGAACAGATATTCAATTACTGCAATGATTTAATTATATCAATACTGTCAACAAGAATTGGTTTACTATTATCAAATTTACGCACAAAGCAGCACTTTTTTTACCCAAACAAATTTGAATTTTTTATCTTTTTTTAGCTGGCGTGCAGCTCTTTGCAAAATTCTACTGTTATTGGATAAATGTTCGTTTATGTAGATATTTTATTTACCTTTAAAACCAATTTCATCACACCGTAGATTACGTTTTTTTCTAATCGAATTAATAATCCGTTCTCTTAATTTTATGGATGTCAGTTTTAAAATAATTGCTTTGTCATCTTTTTTGTTTTTAGGTTCAAATCTGGTAACATAATCAATATCACTATCTACAAGTTTACAATCAATCTTATCACTTATAGTTTTCACAATTTCCACTAAAATTTTCATTTGAATTTTGGGGTCCACCACGGATTTGAACGTTCAATTATTTGGAATATTTTTCATTTTTGTCACATTTCTTTTTTAGCTGCAAAATTTCATTCTTAAGAATGAGATTATCTTTCACAAGGGAGGTAATATGTTTTATTTGTTGTTCCGTTATACGTTTGGAGCGATCGTCTATACACTCAAACTGTTTATTAATAGTTTGAATGGTGTTAACAAGTTCACTATTTTTTGCAGCAACTACCGATAATTCAGTCTAAGAAGTTCTATAGCCACAGATAATGTTTTTATTTGATCTTTAAGGTCAATTTGTTTTTCTTGTTTATGATGATTATCGTCCTCATTAGTGATTAAACATCTATCACAATGCCAGTCAAATGTTCTAGTTTCCAAAATTATGAAAACTTTGTCAGGAATATTGGCACAGCTTTGATGATAAAAATTAGAACATCTCCTACAAGGAATGCCTTTATTTCTTCTCGTTATTACTTTTGAGCCTGAATAACATTTCTCAACCATACCGCTTTATTTATTAGATAATAAAATTATTTATGTAAATCGAGTTATTTATAATACCGTTGTTGATCGAAATAATATTATACTATGACAATTATGGAAGATGATAGAACACAACAACAATAGAACTTTCAAGAAAATTCTCGTTAGTTCTACAAATATAAAAATCAATAAAAGATAACAATGCAACCAAAGTAAACATTTAATAGGAAGTTTTTGTTTTATCGAATAAAGAATGGATAACAATTGAAAAGAATAGATTTCACACCTAGGTGTCAATATTTGAAGATCGTCTTATTGTTGAAATAAAGGAAGGAAAAACAAAGGGTGTGTTCATCTAGAATATTACAGTACCATCGAGGCTATTCCATGTAGTATATATAAGAGGTGTTTTTTGAAGATAGGAGTAGTATATAATTGTTGGCGATACAAAAAGTATAAAAATTTAGCAGTGATAAAGGCGAAGTAAAATTAACAGTGTTATAAGTAGAAAGTTAAAAGTGATATTGTGAACAAGTATAAAAGAATTATAAGTGGTGAAATATTGTTGGTACAAAAAGAACTAAAAGGGGAATAGTAATAGGAAAAATATTTTTATTGTAAAATCTTGAACGAATAAAATTATAACGTTTAGAAAATCCATTGTGTTTTAAATTTCCTGATTTAGTGATCGATAAACTGGTTGTGGGTTAATACTGAGTTTCGAAGTTAATAAGTACAGCGGATGACCAAGTGAGGGTCATTCCTGATCATAGACAGAAAGGCCTTTTGATCTTACTAATTAAAATCTTACCCACGAAATAAGATGTCGATGGTGATGACGTGATGATTCCAAATTGAAACAGTTATTATCCATTTATATCTTTCTATATATTTTTATTTGACTTCTCTCAGAATAAATGATCTTACATTCTATAATTCTAGAAGTAAAACTAACTTTATACTTCAGTGATACTCTAAATGTAATCTTATACTACCGTTCTTAAAACTATATCTTACCATATATATATATTACAATTTTCTTACCTAAAATGTCTTCCTGTTTCTCATTCATACCAAAAACATTAAATTAATCATCTAATGAAAAATCTATAAAACATTTTTATGAAATGTTTCATAATATAAGAAAATAAACATTTTACAAAATGTTTCGAAACGTAACAATAAATTTAGTTCATGATTTGTTTTTACATTATTTCCGATATTTATATTTCGTTAAGAAATAATGCAATTTTCACAAATTATATGTTTATAAAAAATAAAAATGTTTTCAATGTTATTGAAACAAAATTGTTTAAACTTGAAATTTTTAAACAATTTATTGCAATAACACATTTAATCATTTTAGTTCATGACATAGAAATTTAATTGAAAAATATTAACTTTTAAATTTCTTCATGAGCTAAATGGACAGAATGAAATGTGTGTTCTTGTTTTGTAGATATGAATGATTTACAGATTTGAGAAATCATCTTTAATCTTAATACTAATCTATATGAGGTAATATGGGATGATGTAGGTACTCCCTACATCGAACTAAATAATTGTAACTCTGCTAAGAAACGTTACAATACTTTAAAATTAACACAATAGATATAAATCACTTAAAGAGATGTTTGCTCGACCAAAACAAGAGAAAGACTCTTGTTATGTTACAGATGTTCTTTCGTTCAAATCCAAATATATTCTAATCATATTTAGTTTTTCAATTAATTAATACTAAGTTTACACCACGATAGAATAATAGAATAATAGCAAATAGCTATTAAACTATTTCGATGTAAACACTATACAGATAGAATAATACTTTTTTACTTTGACAGATAGTATTTTGCTTTTGAAGGCTAGAATAATTATATAATAGTATAATAGCAAAGAATAAAAATTATATGGTGTAAAGTAAACGCTAGAAAAATAGCAAACTAAAAATTTTATTTCAAAATGATTCAAAATAATGAATTAATTATTAAAAGAAAACGAGGTCTAAAATGGAGTGAACGGGAAATAAAAGAAATGCTAAAGGTTGCATGCAAAGAATTAAGAGAATGGAGGAAATGAAACTTATGTATATATACACAAAAATATTTGAAGTTATTTTTCCCTCGCTCTCTCATTCATGGAGTTCTAATTGTCAAAAAATGTAAACATTTTTAAACGTTTGTTTTGGTTTGGTTAAATTGGTGATTTTATTAATTAAAGTGTTGATATTTCGGTGAAATTATAATTAGTATGAAAAAATACTTTTGATTTAATAATAATTCAAAAAAGTTTTTAAAGAAAATAAAAGATTTAAGTGAATAAATTGAATAAAACTTAAATATGATGTGTGTCACAAAAACTTGTAAAAATGGTCATATCAGTAAAAAGAATGGATTTCTTTTCATAGGTAATTAATATTGAAATCATAATATATTTTTCGATTAATAAGTTTTAAGTTACTTTAATATTTTCGCCAAAAAATATAATCTAAAATCAATGTAAAAAATAACAAAATTCTTGGAGTTTTAATTGTCAAACTATTGCCTTAATTGTCAAATTATTGTTTTGATTTTTTTGCTTTGTAGTGGCGTCTCATTTGTTTATATTAATTTTGGGGGCAAAACATATTAAAATTTTGAATGAAAATAGTTGAAAAAATGTATGTAATTAAAATTGTTATATTTTAATATCAAATTTAATTAAATTTACTTAGAATAATGTAAGTTAATAAACATCGGATTTTTATCAAATAAAATTTAATAGAACCAATCTTCTAGCTAACGGATGGTTTGATGCACAGTTGCTGAAAAGTGAAAACTTGGTTTATTACATCATGAATAGAAATTTACTAAATCTTCGACTACCTGTTGCTTCAGATCAAAAAATAAATTTAAATAACGGCCACTTAAGGAATATCATCAATTAATGTGACTTGCCCAAAAATAAATAAGCCCCACAATAATAAAAATATTTACTTTCTTGTAGGTAAACAAATTATTTGACTCACATATTGTGAGCTCAAATAAAATTTATCAAAAGATGAGTGAAAAAATTGATTTCAAAAATAGAAACCAAATAAAAATTAAATTTGAAGTTTTGCGAAGGAGTTTTCAAATAAAAAAAAATGATCAAAGCAAAAGTGGTGCCGGTGCAGCTGAGAGTACCATATACGATAGTGAAATGGTACAATTATGGGGTAACCGTAAGAAATTTACGGTTCCAGAGCAATGTGGGATTGATGTAGTGGATTTGACTCGAGAGTCAGAAAATATAGCGACAGCTAGTTGTTTAGATGGTTTGTAATATAATAATCGTATTTTTACTACCGGTCATGATTTAATTGACAAAATTCATTGTTATATTGTATAGTTTCCACTGTTGAATTCAACGATCTCAAATTTCAACACCTATCGCAACCAGCTACCTCTTCTCTTAAGAGAAAGAAAAAATCCAACGAATTGTCAGACATTATCAAAAAATTTAACAAAGAAAACCAACTTATTCTAGATAAGTTTGAGCGACAGCATGAGGAGGCTGAGAAGGCTTCAAATTTACGGTTGGAAAGAATACTACAAGAAATGAGATTGTTAAGGTCTCAATGTTTAGAAAATGTGCAAACACCAGCTTTTAGCAATCCTTTCAGTTTTATACCATGTCACAATCGACACCAACTTCTAGGAAGTGGTAATGTTACTAATCCTTATGAATTTTACGAAGGTGAGGAGTACCTCGAGGAAGATCTACCTTAATTAATTAATTTTTTATATATAAACTTTATATTAAATATTGTTGTTTTTGTTTATTGAATTTTTTATGTGTTTTATGTTGTTTTTAATAATACAGTTTTAATTTGATTGAAAAAGAAAATGAATTATGTACAAAGAGAATATTTTGAAATAAAATAATTTGAAGCTGTTTTTATTTTGTTTTTAAAATTGTATTTGTTGTTTTAGTGGTAGTAAGTCTGTAATGCCACGAATAGCATCTCGAACAGCCTAAGCATTGGCGTTTGTCGGGAAAGGTCTCGACATATCCCGTATCGCAGGTTGAGATGTATTGACGTCAGAGTCATTTTCAATATTCGGTAGTTTTTTTGTTTGAATTATGTTATGGAGCATACAACATACTAAAACCACCTACAAATTTTAATGGAAATATTAATGAACTCGTAAAAGATTTAAGATTGTTAGCAAATTACCTTTGGGACAAATCTATAGTCCATTTCATTCATTTTTTTTTAAATTCTCCATCTACTCTTCAATTTTCCGATCGTCTGCTCCACAATAATCCTGGCTGAATTGAGATAAGTATTGAATGACTCTTGATAAAGATCGAGGCTTCCAGAATATCCTTTCAAGAGCCATTCAAGTAAAGGATATGCAGGATCACCTATGGTCAAATATCCAACTTCTACTCCGTTGATGGTTTTAGTTATCTGAAAATGAAAAATATTCGACTGTTATATTTTATATATTTTCGACACTTTTGACAATAACAATTTACATTTGGTAATAATTCATTTTTATGTTTAAAGAAACCGGAGTTCCGGAAAACATGACTGTCATGGGATGCACCTGGAAACTTACAGCTGACGTCTCTAATGCTGTAATAATAAACAAATTAAACTACAATAAAGAAACAAACTACAATTAACAAATGATCACTCACATATATAGTCGACATCAGCTAAAATTTGCACATTATATGAAGGCCATACTTTTCGATTTATAAAATCTCCATGACCCTCACGTGGAGCAAGTATGGGAACATGTGTACCGTCTATAATAAGAACTATTTGAGGAATCCCACATATACTTTCGAATTTTCGTGCTATTTCCTCGCATTCGTCTTCTTTAGGCATTTTAAATATATCTTGTGCATGCTTTATAAACGCGTTAGTGAATTGGCGAATGCAGTTCCAAACTGAACATTTACTTATCTAAAAATAAAAACCATTTAATGAATATTTATTAATATTTTATAATAATAGCGTACCCCCATGTTATTTCCAATCACTCTATACTCAGCACATGATGCAAATTTATATAAAGCAACTGCCACTTTTTTTCCACAGTTATTTGTGTTCGTGGGCTTAGTTTTGTAGGACGAGGCTCGAGATCACTACGAACCATATCCCATATTTCCTTAAATGTTTTTTTATCAACTCAGAAATTATCGATCCAATCCTGATTGGAAAAAGATCCCATAACAACATCGTCCCACCATGTTGAACTGCGTTTTTTTGACCAAATCGTTCGTTTCCTTTTTGATGCAAATTTTGATAGAACTAATCTACACCGAAAAGAAATTCTTCTTAAAATAATTTTTTTTGCCAGCATTTTTTTACGTTGACGTTGTTTGTCCTTTAATATTTCATTAAAATCTTCCTCCGCTAAAACCATCCATTGGTGGAGCTTTGCGTTTTCCATTTATAACAAGCTATAATAATTCAATTAATAAAAATGAAGTTCTCAAAAATTAATGTTTATGCTGAATATACTTACTATATTTTTTAACGAACTTCTTATTTTGTTGTAGTATTTGATATTTATTTTGTTTTAAATTAATATTTGATTATAATTTCATCAGATAATTTTCGATCAATAATATAAAAATTCAAGTTTAGAAATATGGCTACCGTTGTTTGAATTTGAATTTGAAATACGTTAGCCGTATTCTATCTGTCAATATTATTCTGAGCGTTTATACCACAGATAGAATAATATACTATTTTGTGGCATAAACACTCCATGTATCGATAGTTTAATAGCAAAAAACTATTATTCTATTAAACTATCGGTGGTATAAACTTAGTATAAATAAGTTATAAAATAATGCCTTTTGCATTGGTTGCAACTTGTAGTGCCAATATAACAACACTACTATACAGTAAAACCAGTGCCAATATAAACTTGGATGCACTACTATATGATGATGTGAATCCTGTATATTGGTTAAACTATTATCGGTTCGAATCACGGAATGATTTAATAATACTGGCTAATAGATTAAATCACTGATTTCTTGGTTCGATAATTGCTGGGTTCACTTATTGGTTTATTTATTTTGTTGTCTGAGTAAACTTATTAAATTAATAAATTTTCTTGAATTAAAGATCGGTTTGTTTATTTTAATAATTGCATAAATTGTTATATTAATAGTTGTTAGATTCAATTATCAAATAACTAGTAAACTTATTAAATTAATATATTTTCTTAAATTAAAGATCGGTTTGTTTATTTGATTCACTGAATAATTTATAACATGAACGGATGCTCGTTTCACGTTTTGAATTTTTGAATTGAATTTTTGTGGTTACCGTTAGACTGATTATTGTTACTGTTTTATCGATTGAATCCAAATCGTTATTTTTTTAAATTTATTACGCTTGAGAATTGATTTTTTAAATTGAAACTTATTGTTAATTACTATGCAATCAATTCGACCTACTGAACAACTTTAGTTTTTGTTAGGTAGATTTCATATAAAAATCTACCTATTGGTATGTGCTTCATCTCGGAATTTCGGAAAAATTTTGGTGCCAAACGACTATATATGATAAGCGGAGACGGAAAATCAAAATGAAAAAAAAATTTATATATGTATATATATATATATATATATATATATATATATATATATATATATATATATATATATATATATATATATATATATATATATATATATAACGATATGAGATATAACGGAATTTGGCGGCACTCTCACGGTCGCATTTTTCGACCTACACCAAAATAATTTTTTGTGTGTGTTTTGGCAAATAATGTCTTGGACAAGTTCGTGAACTGGCCATATCCGGGTACCAGTTAAGCGGCTAGAGCCTAAAATGTCGAATAATCTAGGGCGCTATAACTTCCGTTTGAATCATAATATTTTAATAAAATTTATAAATATTGAATATTTGAACATATTTCTATCATTTTTATCCAAATGACAACTTTGACGTTCCAGGTTCCTGAAAAATCAGCTGTTTTAAAAATTTGCTAAACTTTGCTGTCCTTGATCTAGCTGAAATGGGCAAGCTCACACTTGAAAACTTTTTTACACAAAGTTCCAATATAAATCTTTCCAAAATTTAAAAAAAAAATAGTTCAGGTCTAAAGGTTGAGGACCCTGGTCTGTTGAAATGAAAACAAACGCAAAAGACAATGATTTCATCATGTTTGAGTTTATGTTATTTAAATTCATCTTAACTTTTAAGACAATTTTTAAACTATAGCCTCACAAAATTCCAGCTTTCTAACCCAAAAGGTTTCATTTTTATAAGCAATATAATGAACCTATTACAGACAAATCTCAAGCCATTTAATACCAAAGGAAAATTATCATATGCTGCTCTTTTGTTTGTATTTTTATTTTTTTTTCACTAAGTAAACTATGTATTTGAAAAAAGATTAAATGAGAACAAAAAAATACAACACAAAGATGATTTTTAATTAAAATTGTTTAATAATGTTTGATTATAAATTATGTGTGATGGTATAATTGTAGTTGTCACGTAGTTCTTTTGATCTTTATTGGACGTTTATTTGATCTTTGGTGGATTTAATATGTTATGACTAATTTTAACCAAATTAAACAAAACTGTTCCGAAATTGCATAAAGTAGTTTCGGTTAATGTATTAAATGTCTTTTGTGAAATTTGTTGGATAATTCCGTTTCTATTTAGTTTTTTGATTTCAACTAATTTGATACATTGATTCTACTTGTATGCATATCTGTCTGATCAAGAAATCTCCCAACAAACAATTTCCAACCGTTAAGCCTAGCGGTTTCAGAAAACCGTCGCAGGACTCGCAATTCACCGATCATTTTCAACTTTATTAGAAATTTTTGGGAATTTATCTAAGACTTCTTAACGGTTGCTATTTTAGGGTTATGAAACAGTAAAAAAACTAAAATATCATATCGGTTGAAATGTGTTTGTGAAATAACGGTGGGTTAACCACCCATATAAACTATCAACATTTTGCGGTTAACTAACCGTTATTCGTTTTGAGTTTATAAGTCGTGGAATTTCGGTTAATAATAATATATATTTTAACAGTCTTTTAATTACATAAATGTAACCTTTTAATTTTAGTTGCTTGTTATGGACTAACTAACGGTTTTTGGTTGGTAAAATTTAACTAAAATAATAAGTTTTTAAAGATCAGTCAAGAAACTGCTAGCAAACTATCGTAATATAGCTCTGTTAAATTCTTGGTTTGGAAACGGTTATTGATTCAATAGTTTAAAACCGTTCTTTTGACATTTAATGATATACATATAATAAAACAAATAATTTATTAACATAAAAAAATTGCTATTTTACGCAGCGATTTGCGAATTTTTTGTTCTAGTGGAGAATTGAATGTTGTTTTCCATCATGTTCATGCCTAAAAACAAAGTAAATAAGCATGGGTCCTCTAATTTTCAAAGATCGACCAAACCATTTACGCGGGCTACAACATATTATCGAAAAGTGAAAGTGATTAAAAATGCTATCTTAAATAAAATAAAATTAACAACGAATCAAACTTTAATAGAAGAACCGTCATATTGTGTTGTGAATGAAAATGAAAACTTGGCAGTAAATGCAAATCAAGCGCCAAATAATACAAATAGATATTTAGATGAAAGTTTAGTGCCATCATCTTCAATAACCAATTGCTCAAATGATATCTCTTCAACGTCAAATGAAAATTATGTCCAGGAGCAAACAAACTTTATGTGTCCAATAAAACAATTTAATCAAAATCATAATTTAAATCATTTGGCCATTAAAAAATTGAAACATTGGGCATTGTTGAACCAAATTTCCCAGCAAGCTGTAAACGAATTGTTAACAATTTTAACGAATTTCGGTGTTGATGGATTGCCAAAGGATGCGAGAACGCTTTTATCTACACCGTCGATATCAGTCGTCAATATAACAAAAATGGGCAATGGAATGTATTGGCATTATGGGTTAAAAAGATGTTTAGAAACCATATTTAATGATATTCAACAGCCATATGAGCTTTTGCTTTCATTTAACATCGATGGACTTCCACTTTACAAGAGTTCTTTAACAGAATTTTGGCCAATATTATTCAAAATTGACAATATGCCAAATAGCAACCCCATGACAATTGGCATATATAGTGGTGTAAAAAAACCAGATCCACAAGAGTATTTGGGAGAATTTGTCAAAGAACTTGTTGACTGTCTGCAAAATGGCGTTCTTGTAAATCAGCAAAAAATTTCAATCAAAGTGAGATGCTTCATTTGTGATACACCGGCAAGAGCATTTGTTAAAGGTACTGTTTATTTTAATTCCCAAAATGGCTGCATGAAGTGTACTACAATCGGTGAATATTATAACGAAGGGCATCATATGAGTTTTCCCCGAATCGATTGCCCATTGAGAACTGATAAGAGCTTTCGTAATAGAGAAGATCCGGATCACCATAAATATGAATCAATGCTTGAGGCACTGCCCATTGACATGGTTGAAGATTTTATAATTGCAGATTCGTAACATTTGCTAGATCTTGGTAAAAATATTGTAATAAACTTCGTCCAGAATGGGTTAACTTTATTTACTCATTCATGAATTGAAAGTTAACTCCTTTTTCAATCTTTTACTTGTATTGCAAATTGTATTGCATAAATTAATGTAAATTAAATTTGTTATACAAATATTTACATTAATGAATTAAAAGGAGTTACCTAATACATTTTGCATAAATTAAATTTGAGTTCTCTAATACAAATGCAAGTTTGAATGAAAACAGGTGTGGCCTATTTCAGATGTACGGACTACGTAGTATTGATTTCTAGTGGATTATAGAAGTTTCGAGTTATTTATTTTTCGATATAAATAAGCAAACAAAAATATCAGATAGTCAGTTTTAATTTTGCAATTAAAAGTGTTTTACAAATATTCGAAAGTATAAGGAATAATCGGAGGTACTTGAGCCTGGGTACTAATAGTGAGAGAATCTGAACTTTGGGAATAGTAAATACAGATTTTACGATTCCGAATATTATTGATTCAAATTGTGGAAAAGCGGCGAAGTTTATTGTACATAAATTGGAGACCCTGGAATTTATTGTAAGGAAAAACGGAAGCTGCTGTAATTTGGTTGATAAATAAAGTTTGGGATTTTGTTAACTAAAGATCTGTCTTTTTACTGTCGTGTTTGTTCAATAATCTAAAAGAACCAACGAAGAGTCGTTACAATATATTTCATTTTTGATATTTATTTAACTAAAAGAGGTACATTTTTTCAGGTGTAATGAAGAAATGTTTGGTAGGATGGACCCGCGGTAGTTTCAATTTTCGAACAAAATGGTCTGCAGCGCAGATTGTAGAAATCTCCAGGTTGCTTGTGAGCTATAATAAATATAGACCTACCGAAATACATCGCGCAATAAGAGGTCTAGATTGCTTAAAGTTCTGGAAAGGACTCGAGTTCCGTACATTTTTACTATACATAGGGCCTATGGTTTTAAAAAAAAATTTACCTTCGGATGTATATGTTCACTACTTACATCTATTTTGTGCTGTACGTATTTGTTCGCATCAAAAGCACTTGAAGTTTTTGGATATTGCAACGAGCTTATTAAAAGACTATATTGAAAAATACATTGATTTGTATGGGATTGATTCAATCGGAAGCAATTTACATAATTTGTGTCATTTAACTGATGATGTCAAAAAATTTGGTGCTCTCCCATCTATAAGTTCTTATCCATTCGAAAATACTTTATACATGTTAAAGAACAAATTGCGTAACGGTAAAGCACCATTGATACAAATTGCGAATAGAATCATTGAGCTACAATGTTTAGGTAGTGGCATATCGTCGAAGTAGATAAAAAAGTGGACAAACAATGATAATCGGATTGTATTTAATGGTTTTTTTCTTTCAAATAAAGAAAGAAAGAAATACTTTTTGACTAAAGGCAAAAGCGTTGTTCACATGATAAAAAGCATTAATATTGAAGGAAAAACTTTCATTTGTGGAGCAAAGGCCGTTTTTTGAAAAACCATTTAATTCAACATTCATTGATATATATTGTGCATCATTTTCTGGTCAATCTAGTCCAGAAATTTATGATTTAAATGACGTTGAATGTAAAATGGTAGCAATTAAGTGTGATGAATTCAATCACACATGTATTCCTTTATTGCATACATATTGTAATGAATGAAATAAATAGAAAATTCATTTGAGCTAAAATAATAATATATTTTGAATAAACGTAAAATTGATAATCTTTTTCTTTATTTATCTATTTGTCGTTGTTTGCGTCCAGCTTTACATATTTTTCATTGGAGTCTAGAAAGCAATTTGTTTTTAGTAAGGTTACATATTTTTAATTCGAAGACGGTAAAATTTTCAAAAATGGTAACCAAAATTAGTTAAACAAGACGGATCTGGGACGGTTTTTATCATAATAAAACAAAACCCATAAGGTTCGGTTATAATTGACAGAGCTACGACGGTTTTTTTCTTGTACATATATGAAATAAAATTTTCAAGATTTATTCATTTGTAATAAAATTATATTACATCATTAAGTATAAAATTTCAAAGTTATGAATAGTTCAATCAATCAAACTGACTTTACAAATGATAATATTTATTAATAATAATAATAATATATAATTTTACGATTATTCGTCAAATGCTGAGGATAAGCAAATATCTGTTGTTTTGCTCTCATTATTTTGGCGTTGGATATAACAATTTGTTTTGAGAAACTCTTGAACATTTTTATCACTGCTACACTTAGTGACACTGTCGTCTGCCTTATGTAATACTTCAAATATCATGTCAAGGATGTATTTGTAGATCACAAAGGGATCCTTCTTCTCAAAACCTTTATTCTTGCAAATACCAGTAAACGTAAATTTTGCTAGCATTTTCAAATCAAACAACTCTTCCATTATTCTGGGTAATAATTTTCTAGCTGCTGGATGCTTCCCAGAAGTCCCACCAATACGGCAAAGTACATTCACCTAAATCAAAAACATATCATTAAAATAAGTTAAATTAATTAAAATTAAAGCTAAAACAATCTTTAAAAGTCAATTACCAATGCTTTTTTGAAAACTGCATTGCCTAAAACTACAATGTCGAGATTGTTAACATCTTCAATCAATTTTAGTGGCATCTGCATAACCGAATTAACAATTTCGTCCTCTCTTTCTAGACTTCCTTTTGCTTTCGATGCCAAAGACTCAGATAAAACACTCAGTTGATTTATGATGTCATGATTTTGCACTGACAGCTTTGCAACTTCACTTACAACTGTTTTTACATTATTTTCAATATTTTTTACAAGTTCTTTATGCATATTTTCTATATTTGTGGCAACATCATCGATTCGCTTCTGCAATTCTTCAACACTGCAAACATTGCCACTCATATATAAAATATTGTCAGTAGTTGTTTGCAAATTAACTACTTCATTTTCATCGATTATATTTGTATTAGACTTTCGATAATCGATTTCCAAAGGTTGTGTTATCTGATGTATTTGCTGCGGTGGCTGTGGTACCAAGCTGCTAGTGTCAGTTTGATTCTGGATTTGCTGAAATTGTTTATTGTAATCGATTTCGCTTAGTAGTGGTAGCTGTTGCCCTGTACCCAATCGACGTCATTTTCGAGACAGCTGATATTCGGCAAAATAGCTAAAAAACAATATAAACTGTATTATTCAAGTATTTATAACAGAAAGAGTACGCCCTACCGGTGTTCAGCTTCTGTATCACTTAAATTTTCGTAAATTTTCTCCATACTTGTACCTTCCGCAAATGTTAGAAGCCCAGTTTTTTTAATGGTACAATCAAAAGTTTTCCATGTAGCCTTCTGGCTCAGATTTTTCATTTGACCGCAATTTTTCAAGGTTTTTTTTATGTGGCCATCGACACTGTTGGCGACACAACCATTTTGTCGGCACGGTGGTGACACTATCTGCTTCTGAATCATCTTCATGAATGATTACAAGTGTAAATGACATTCTAAAAGTAACAAATTTGTTGTTAGTTGAATATAAATATATAATATAAATTTAAAGACAATATCAAACCACCTTTATTTTTAAATTTAAGGATTTAGAAAAAATACAAACTGCGGACTAATTGAATATTCTCACTTAAATTATGATATTTTATGTTTAAATAAGTTCAAACAAAACCTACGTTGTCAAAACGCACGACCTGATAACCGGCATTTTAAACAAAAAAAAAAATAAACAGAAAAACAATAGTTAAAATTCATGAGTTTATGAACGGTTTTTGGATGCCTTAAAATTGACTGTTCAAATGTTATGATTTATAAACCATATTATTTTGTTAAAAAGAAAACAAGCAATAATTTTAGTTGAGCAACGGTTTTTCTTAGATAAAAAACGAACCGATCGAAAACGAAAACTGGCATGACTGTGGCCATTTGTAAAAATATGCAATGCTATTCACACGGTTCCAAAACCGCTCTAAAACGTAAAATCAAAACTGTATAATGAAAAATTTTTAATTTTTTTTTGGAATTGGCTTTTATATGTAGCGCACTATAATTTTTCGAGACATAAAGATCACTTTTACAATAAAATTTGATTCGCACATTATTTTTATACGTACAAATGCGCAACATGACAAAAATAATGTTTCATAGATTTTTCATTAATATTTTCTATTATTTAAATATTGGACTTAGATTTTAATTATAGCTTAAAAATATATCACATCGAAAACAAAACGATTACGAAAACAAAGGAGTAAGTTTACAGATTACAAACCGCTTCTTAACTATGGATCCACCGTTACAGAACCGTTTTAAGTTGACTTAAAACAGTTTTCATTATGCAATAAATAAAATTTAAAGTAAATTTTGTCATACGCAAAAACCGTCAGCAAACCATTTTAATCACCGTTCAAAGATTGACAATAAATTGTATTATAGTTTTTAGTGATACGCACAAAACGGTTCAATAACTGACGCACAAAGGTTTTTAGTACTGTTGGTTTACCATTATTTAACGTTTATACAATTGCTAATCCATACCCATTTATCGTTGTGGGATGGTTATTAAACCAATTTAGCGGTTTGTTATTTACCGTATAGTCGAGATCGGTCGATCAAATAACGGTTGCAGGGCGGTTAATTGTTTGTTGGGCTACCTTTTTCTAGCGGATATACTTGCCGCTGGACTTTTTTTTCTTTCATTTTATTGTACTTAAGAATTACGTAATTTAATTTTGCGAATTTAACATTTCTTTTAATTTTATTTAAACAAAAACGATTTTGTAATTTGAAATAACCCAAATAGTGGAAAATTATTTAAAAAAAACTAAAGTTTTAGTCAGCGTTTGTTTTTGTTGGTCAATTTATTTTTGGATATAAATTTATATTACTTAATTGATTAGTTTGGATATTGGGAAATGTTCATTTAAAAGTTATTTGAATATAGGAAAATGTTAGTTTGAGAGTTTAGGTGTTTTTGGGAAGTTGTTGTGGTAAAACACGTAATTGGTTTACTACAAACTTTTATTATGAGAATTAAATCGTAATATAATAACTAAGAATTTATTTAATTTTAGTTTTTAATTTCTATGTTACAATTTTTATTGTGAGAATAAAGTTGAAATTTGATTATTAAGAATTTATAGTTTATGAAAAATATGATTAAGAAATTTATGTAAATGTTACAATTTCTATTATGAGAACAAAATTGAAATTTGATTATATATGATTATTAAAATTTTATAGTTTTGTTTTATTTTATAAAAAATATGATTAAGGAATTTGAAATATGTTTAAGACATCCGGGATGTCGTAACTTCTCCCCCCTGAAAATGAAGTGATGGCCAGGAAAGTTGAATTTGTGATTATATAACGGCTAGGTTTGATTGAATATCTTCATCTGTTGGATCTTGTATGATTTGTTGAGTTCTAGGTTTCCAGATTTGTTTTTGAAGTTCTGTTTTATCGTCATTGCTACTATTATATAGGATTATTACAAGTATTATTCCTATAATAATATAATTAGTATTATATTTTAAATTTATTAGGCTGATAGCCTCCGTATTTTCAAGTGTCTATTTGTTTAGTTTTTTCATTGTTAAATTACTGGCTATTTTTGTCAGATTTGTATCGTTATACAAGGTTGATATGATTTGAAAAGGTTCTCGAAAAGTTGTTAATTCGCTAAAGTATTGTATCTTGTTTATTTTGATGGTACAGATGAAGTAGATTAATACCATCCCTTTTAGTGTTCTATTACGAGTGGTTTCGCTACATGTTGTTTCCATCAAAACTTCGGTATAAATTAAAGCCTGACAAATTTCTATTCATTTTAATCCTCTTGTAAATATATGAATGGCTGTTTCTTCGACTTCGGGCTTAATTGTTTTAAGTTCTGCCTTTTCTTTGTCAAGCATTTTTAATTTAATTAGATCGGAACACACATTCTCCAATTTTGTTGTGAAATCCACTAAACTACCTTGTTGATTTAAATTTTGCAGTTGTTCCATTTTTCTATTTTTTGAAATTTTGCTAGAAAATCGATTGCAAATAATTGTTTTAAATTCCTGGAATATATTTGGGGTTGCCTCAATGCTAATTTTGGTTTTCACGTTGTGCAAAATTTTTACTTTTAAAAGAAAATTTAGTAATTTTCCTTGATCCACATCTTTAAGTTGACTTTGATAAAATTCACATTTGTCAATAAAATCTTCGACATGCTTTGCATTACCATCAAAGTCAGGAATTAGCGAATTCGTCAGCTTTAAATCAAACGATGCCATTTTATCAATTGATTCTTTGGTATCGGGTATATTAGACTGATTAAACGAATTCTGAACTATTTGAATATCAAAAGTTGAATTATTTTGTTGATGAATTGTTCTTATATTATAATTTTTATTAAAGCTAATAACTGTATGTCCCGACTCACTGGATATATTTGAATTATCTTCGTCCAAATTCAAGGCGAAAATAAAATCTGCATCAAAGTCAAACCCAAGCGACTCGATTCTCTTTCTTCACTTTAAATCCAATAAAGCCTTTTGACGATAACAAATTGTTTGTTTTATGCCAGTTAATTGTTCTATATTTTGGTGAAAATATTGATTGTATAAAGCTGTAGCTGACTTTTAATGCTTTGACAATTTTATACTTGGATTCCTCGCTTTGATCAGCAGTAGGAATTTGTAATATTAGGTTATTAATTTGATCAAGAGACGCGGTAGTATCTCGCGCTCCATGTTTTGAAAGACACTTCTAGTATATATACTGTGCACCGGATAGGTTTTAAAGGTTAAGTTTTTCATTTTGAAAAGAATTGTACTTTTTGTACAACGGTTTTCAAAATTATGAATGAAAGTAAATATTAATTAACCAAATGTAACTAATGTTTATCAAAAAAAATTATGCATACTCATTTACGAAAGTTTTTAAAATCAAAATATTCTCTTCCCAAAATTATAGTAAAAGGCAAATATTTTTATACATTTTTATACCACGTTGGTAGCATTGGAATTTTATAGACTACATACACGATCCACGATATTTTAAAAGAAACTTTATACATTTGTAGGGTTTTATTTATATTATTTTTGAAAATATCCGTGAATCATAAAAAATGTGAAATTTTATTTGTTATGAAGAAAATAAAAAAAAAATATTTAGAATATGCTTTCTGTGAAAAGACCTATTATTGATATTCTTCGTAAACATGTGTTTGGTCAAAAGTTCTATTTATTCTATATTAAATGTAAATATGTTATCTGAGATAACCCAACAAATATTATATCGGTTGTAAATTTTAATTTTTGTTTCATTTTATTTTAGAATTTAGTTTGTAATTTAGTAAGGTAATTTCTTTAGCTTTGAAATGTTATGTTTTTATTATTGATTTTGTAGTGGTTAATATATTTAAATCTAAATAATTAATCACTACAAAAACTTAAACGATCACACGATCAGTTAACGACCATACTCATGACATGAACCATCTGCTACTTAATCAGATTCACGCCACCCATACGATAAATTAATTAATTAATTTATTTAATCAATTCGATTTTCGAACATCAAATTCAGTTCAATGCAATATTTTCTTTGTCATTTTGGTTGGCGGTAAAAAGGTAAAAAATATTCCTTCACTTACAATCGAGCTTTTCATTAAGTCAGATCGTGTACGCTTGAAAGTTTTTCAATTTAGTTATCAATTTATCTACACATCGAATTTATAACCAAGTTCTCTACACTTATATAATTAAATTAACATTGTGAATCAAAATAGTTTACAAATAAATTGTGTATACGTAAAATCTGATACGGAGGTTGTTTTTAATTGTACGTAGCAGCTAAAAGGAATATCCGATCAAAAACATCAGTGGTGACACCGACGCCGGTATTTACCGGGGAACAAAGATTGAACGCTTTGTCATTGGACAGCCTGGCACATTCTTGTGCCAGGTTAAAAGGTACGTAGTCGACGAAACAATTAAACATATAAAAAGATTAGACATCGTCAACTAATTCCTTTTCATTTCTTTGTTGTGCAATTCGTCAAAATACGATAAACGTGTAAGAGAACAGCTACGACAAGTAAGCCACCATGGAGTTACTTCTTTTTCACCAGAAGAATAAATCAAAAAATTTATAAAGGATTTTTAAAAACAATTTTTTAACCTACAAAATTCAACAATCAAACAAATAAAAAAAACAACAATAACTAATAATCAAATGAAAAAAATATATTGCCGATCATAAATTTTCGTTTCCTGTAAAATATAACCATTATTGAAGTCAACAGTTTTGTCAAACAACTGCAGTTTTGCTGACACCACCATTACAGTTTAAAACATAAAAAATCACCGTGGGATCACGAATTAAGATAATATTTTTCATATTATTTACTATTAATTAGTGTTAATCTTTGATTTTTTTTTTAATTGAAATTAATTTAACGTAACTCAAACAAGAAATTATTTTTCATTCTTGATTTTTTTATTGAAATTAATTTAACTCAAACAAGAAATAATTTTTGATTTTTTTTTTCATTGAAATTAATTTAACGTAAAATTTTTTTTTGCTCGTAAAGGACTAAAGTAATTAGCAACATATATTATTCCATCTCATTTTTGCTTCTCTTTTCCTTTATATATAAATAAACAAATAACTATAATATATTTAAAATTATATTCACATTATATTTGAAATATTTTACATTTTTATTTACGTTCGAAAATTTACTTCTTTCTGTAAAATTGAAAACTATGAAGCAATATTATTGCGCTATTAACTGTATCACGAAGAATACACAACGATATTCGCGTTTACTTTTCTATTTTTTTTTGTATATTTATTTTAACTTTTTCTTACCGTCAACCAAAATGTCTGACGACGAACAGATGAACGACGCTCTAGAACCGAAAACTGAATCTCCCCTAGAGCCCGGTGCCTCGTCGCAAATAAAACTCCAGTCATTTTGGGCACGGCAACCACAAGTCTGGTTTCGGGTTGTGGAAACAACGTTTGAAATCCAGAGCATCAAAAGCGATAAACAAAAGTTTTTGCACGTCTTGCATGCTCTCACGCCCGAATTATGCGAGATGGTATCGGACGTAATCGACAAACTGCCCGAAACGAACATGTACGAGGAGTTAAAACGAACGTTGTTGGAACGACTTGCACCTTCAGATGAACAGCGTCTAGAAGCACTGTTGAGTAGGCAAAATTTTGGAGACCAACGACCGTCTGAAGCACTCAGACGCATCAAACAACTGGCCGGGAACAATTTCCAGGACAAGATCATCCGTTCACTCTGGATCCGGAACATGCCAGAGATCATCAGAATCGCCCTTGCAGCGCAACCTGAATCAATGACGACAGAGGTGATGGCCAGGACCGCGGACAAAATGCACGAAACCATGTCGGTCAATACTCCACAAGTTTCTGCAATTCGACAAGCCACAAAATTCAACCAACCTAAGTTTCAAAGTGTGGACCAGCAAAAACCAGGTTCCAACACTCGAACTGTGGAAAATCGTCTGGAACAGTTAGAGAGAGCAATGGAACAGATGACGCAGTCACACCGAAGCAGATCCCGGACACGTTTCACAAGCCCCAACAGACGGGGAAGAACACCATCTCGTTTTCGCACAAGATCGGGATCTCGGTACGGTTCAACATCCAATCAATCTGGCATGTGTTACTACCACATGACTTTCGGAACTGCCGCTCGAAAGTGTAGAGAGCCTTGCAAATACGGACACTCTACCTCACCACCTGTCTCGACGCTCGACGACAAAAAAAACGATTAGAGCCAGAGGTCCATACGGCCACGAACGAGACCACGAAAACTTACCGTCTTTTTATACGCGACAGACTTAATAATTTGTTATTTTTAGTCGACACGGGAGCAGACCTTTCGGTGCTCCCATTCAAAAACAATTTATCAACCATATTCTATTCAAAATCAACTGATCTAGTCTTATCAGCTGCCAACGGCACGATAATCAATACCTACGGAACAAAGCTCCTACAGGTAGATATCGGCCTAAAACGAACATTCACACACGCTTTCATATTAGCACAAGTGAATCGTCCGATCATTGGCGCTGATTTTCTCAGTAAATTTGGCCTTTTAGTCGATCTCAAACGAAAACGGCTGATTGATTCAGCTACCCAGCTGTCAATCCATGCCACAATGGTTAGTGTTGATACGCCAACACCTATCCATTATACGATCGACAACGATTACGGCCTGCTACTAAAGAAGTTTCCTTCCCTAACAGCGGAGCCTAACTATAACTTACCGGTCAAACATAACGTGGTACATCACATTGTTACCACTGGTCACTTGCCCGTATCAAGACCACGCAGACTGGATCCAATTCGTCAAAAAGCTGCGTTCACCGAATTTCAACATATGGTTGAACTTGGAATTTGTCGCATTTCTTCTTCGTCTGTATCGTGTCCGCTTCACATGGTTCGAAAGAAAGATCTCGACTGGAGACCATGTGGAGATTATCGCAGATTAAACGCGGTCACGATTCCTGATCGCTATCCAATACCGCACATACAAAATTTTTCGATGAATTTGTATGGTTGCAAAGTTTTCTCTAAAATTGACCTTATCAGAGCATATCATCTCATTCCTGTTGCAAATGAAGATATCCACAAAACGGCTATCACAACTCCATTTGGCCTCTTCGAATTCACTCGTATGCCATTCGGTTTACGCAACGCCGCACAAACGTTTCAGCGTTTCATTAACGAAATCGTTCGAGATTTAGACTTCGTTTTCGTCTACATCGACGATATCTTAGTGGCATCGATAAATGAGGAACAACACAAACTCCATCTGGAACAACTCTTCCAGAAACTAAGCGAGTTTGGCGTTCACATAAAGAGTTCAAAATGTGTTTTTGGCGCAAACACTCTCGATTTCCTCAGCCACACGATAACACCTAATGGTATTCTGCCTTCTCAAGAACGAATTAATGCCATTACGGAATTCCCAGCACCAACATCAATCAAACGTATTCAGCAATTCATCGGTATGATAAATTACTATCATAGATTCATACCGAAACTAGCTGAAACACTAGCTCAAATTCACACACACTTGGCTGCTTTACTGAAAAAGCCCAAGACTCCGAAAAATTTTACTTGGCCAAACGAATGCCAACTAGCATTCAACAAGTTAAAAACTGAATTGGGTAATATCACGTTGCTAGTGCATCCACGTAACGATTCTGCATACAGTATCACTACGGATGCATCGAACATTGCTGTCGGAGCAGTGTTACAGCAACGTAATAATGATTGTTGGGAACCACTGGGATTTTTCTCAAAGAAACTTTCAGACGCTGAAACTAAATACTCTGCATTCGATCGAGAGCTACTCGCAATTTACCTAGCTATAAAACACTTCAGGTATTTTGTCGAAGGTCGTGAATTCACAATTTACACCGACCACAAGCCTCTCACACGCGCAATACAATCTAAAACGGAACGAAATCCACGGCAATCTCGTCATTTAGATTTTATTAGTCAATTTACTACCGATATCCAGCATGTGCAAGGTAAAGACAACACAGTCGCGGATGCATTATCTCGTGCATCCGACAACGAAACCGCATCAGTTGAGACTCACTTCAACTACGATGCTATCATCACTGCACAAAAAGCAGACTTAGAACTTCAGAATTTACTTTCTGGTTCCGTATGTCACGCTAGTTCATCAATGAAACTAGAGCTTTTTAAACTTCCAGGATTCGAAATAGTCTGCGAAACATCAACGGGTAACAATCGCCCATACATCGCAGAACCATTACGCAAAACTGTGTTTAACACTTTACACAACTTGTCACATCCTGGTGTCAACGGTACTCGTAAATTGATCACAGCTAGATATTTTTGGCCCAGTATTAATAAAGATATTAATCATTGGACGAAATCTTGTTTATCTTGCCAACGCTCTAAGGTTCAACGACATACAAAAAGTCCAACAGGACAATTCGAAATTCCACAATCTCGTTTCGAACACATCCACATAGATATCGTAGGACCGCTTCCTCCTTCTAATGGATGTTCTTATATTTTAACTTGCGTTGATCGATTCACTCGATGGCCAGAAGCTTTTACTATGTCTGACATGTCTGCTGCTACCATAGCCACGACATTTGTCAACAATTACGTATCACGATTCGGTGTTCCACTGCATATCACAACGGATCAGGGAACACAATTCGAGTCTAAACTCTTTTCTGAATTAACGAAACTTTTAGGCTCTCATCGGATACGTACAACGGCCTACCATCCACAAGCGAACGGAATGGTAGAACGGTTCCATCGACAATTAAAAGCTGCACTTATGGCCAGAGGCAACACTACTCAGTGGAGCTCCGAAATACCAATAATTCTTCTAGGTATTCGAGCCACAGTGAAAGAAGATCTGAAGTGCTCACCCGCAGAACTTGTCTACGGACAAACACTGAAACTGCCCGGTGAGTTCTTCGTTGAAAATCCTCTTTCACAGCTGCCTACTCATGATACAGTCATTGATCAACTTCGAAATACAATGCACAATCTAATTCCAACAGCTACACGACAAACTAAACAAAACGACATTTTTGTTCCGAAGTCGCTAGAAAACTGCGACTATGTTTTCGTTAGGGTTGATAGAGTACGTATTGGTCTACAAACCCCATATGAAGGTCCATACAGAATCATACGACGTCTACGAAAACATTTCGTTATCGACATCAAAGGCAAACAACAATCTGTCTCGATCGACAGATTGAAGCCAGCGTATGGTATCTTGTGTTCAGCTGATCGTTCACCAGCTTCTCGAACACACAAAGCTGTTCATTTCGAACAGACAAACTAAGCGGGGGCTTTCATCTACGAGGGGGGTACTGTAGTGGTTAATATATTTAAATCTAAATAATTAATCACTACAAAAACTTAAACGATCACACGATCAGTTAACGACCATACTCATGACATGAACCATCTGCTACTTAATCAGATTCACGCCACCCATACGATAAATTAATTAATTAATTTATTTAATCAATTCGATTTTCGAACATCAAATTCAGTTCAATGCAATATTTTCTTTGTCATTTTGGTTGGCGGTAAAAAGGTAAAAAATATTCCTTCACTTACAATCGAGCTTTTCATTAAGTCAGATCGTGTACGCTTGAAAGTTTTTCAATTTAGTTATCAATTTATCTACACATCGAATTTATAACCAAGTTCTCTACACTTATATAATTAAATTAACATTGTGAATCAAAATAGTTTACAAATAAATTGTGTATACGTAAAATCTGATACGGAGGTTGTTTTTAATTGTACGTAGCAGCTAAAAGGAATATCCGATCAAAAACATCAATTTCTTCTGATGAGAAATAAAGAAAACAGTTTGAGAAAATTTTATTATTATTTTAAGAGTTCCGTACTTTCAAAAAGTAAAACGAAACCCAATTATGGTGAGACTTGATTGTTTGTAATCCCATATTCTGCACAACGACTTTCTCACTGAAAAATGAAAAGCTTTAAATATATGTATTTACGTATATATTTATGTGGTAAGATAAGGCGAAAATAAAAAAATGTGCCGATTTCGAGATTGACGTCATATAAAAGTAAAAACTGAAAATTTTTAAATCTAACTTTCAGTCAATCATAGACAATAAAGTTTATGGAAGACACCAAGGGTTCTTGGCTGATTATAATTAATAATTTTAAATAGCTAGCTCGATCGATTTCAGCTGTTATGCTATCCTCAAGAGCTTTTATAAAAACGTTATGTTATTTTTTAAAATTATTAATCATAGACTATAGTATTTATGTGTGTTTCTCCGGTGTATATCACAATTTTATTTATTTTCTAATGCATTGCGTTTGACTAATTTTCGAATATTTCTATTACTTTTTCATGAGTTGGGGACTGGGGACTTATTAACTCTCTGATATTCCTAATTATAACCTTCTATAACTGGATAAATCACAAAAGAGTGCAGAAATGTTTACCATTTACCAACACCAATAATTAATCTGAATACAGTCAGGGCGTGATCAAGATCTTGTCAGTCCAGAAATAACAAGAACTATTAGGGCAATATGATGTATATTTCTGGACCTCATTTGATTTTTCGTATATGAACCCTAGTTGGGCTATCTGTTCAGGGCTTGATAGGAAATATCTTACTAAGGTTTGCCCTATTTAATTATATACGGTGTGCTTGATTCATTGTATTAAAAGTAAATGCTTTTTGTATCAATAATCAAATACCAGTGGTTATAACAGTATATTCTGTCACTAATATTAATCAACAGTGATTTTTGAAGCTATCTGATTCTACTTTACAAAAAATAGTCAAATCGCAGCAAAAACAACCAAAAGGCTGTAAAAACCCCGCGCCATGTTTTGGTTTAGCTTGAAACTATCATTTTAACTATAACATATTAAATTCTTGTATCTTTTACTTTACAAAAACTTCTCAAATCATTAAACACAAATTAATAAAATTTCTTATTGGCATTTTGTTTTCTAAACATCTACCTTTTTTATTTAATTTAAGTAAGACTCTAGGACTGCATATCACAATTCTAAAATATATAATAAATATACACGTATATTTCATAAATATACTAATATATATACTGTAATAAATTTAAACAGAGGAAATAAAATTTATTTTTTTTCTGTAAAGACCGCTCGCTTTCGCTTACTTATCACTCTTGAACAAAAACCTTAGCGCGACCTTTTCTTAATAAAACAATAAAGTCAACAGTAGAGTGACTATGGTTGACCCATAGTAATATTAGTATAAACATTATATTGAATATTTTTTTAATATTTAATTGGACGATTTAATTAAATTAAAGAAGATATTTTGTAAGTTTCAGTTGAGATTCACTTTTTTTTTATCAAAATTTTTTTTTAATTTATTTGAAAATTAAAATTAATAATATTATAATAGTAACATCAGTGAAGTCATTTATTTGGACAAAACATTCTTTTGATATTTTTTTTTTGTTCTGACCTGAAGATTGCTTTTGTTAAAAGCAGAAACGTTGTCAAATAAAAAATAAAAATGTTTTAAAAAACTTGAACAAAAAAGATTTATTTATATTTTGGACTTAAACGATGAAAAGACAATAATTATATTGAAATAACCATTGGTCAAATAGCAATCCTAAATGAATCACAATGAATGTTAAAATTCAGTTCGAAAAGAAATTTATTAATATTGTAGCTTCATAGTTATCTTTATTGTTATAGTTGCTATTTACTAGACATTCTTACAGCAAATCATGTCATATATAAAATTTTACATACCGTAATAATTTAAAGGTAATTTCAAATAGATTACTATACTTAAGCAAAATTGTAGAAAATATTATACTGACATAATTAATATAATCAGAAGTCCACCGCTAAAATCATCGGATTTTCACAGTCACCTGACAATAGACCTTACGAATGGCATTATTAAATTAATTGAGAAAAGGTCGCGCCAAGGTTTTTGTTCAACAAATAAGTAAGTGAAAGCGAGCGGGTTTTACAGAAAAAAAAAATAAATTTTATTTCCTCTGTTTAAATAAATTTTAATATATGTGTATATTTATTATATATTTTAGAATTGTGATATGCAGTCCTGTAATGAAGCGCTGCTTCGCTGGTCAACAACGAAGTGGCATAGCAGGTCGCGCACCTGGATGAGATTTATTTAGCCCCATGCTAGCTTCAGCCATAGGATCGAGAGAGAAATACCTGCTACTCCAGCACAAATAACTGAAATGTACGCGTAACATGAGATAATAACGGATGTAAGAGAGAAATACAAGTGAACTAAACAGACTCTGGCGACCCCTCGCTGCGAAAGAACCACGATCACCGCGTCCCACCCCATGATTTACACACATTCACACATTCTCGTACTGCATACACTCTCCCATGCACACTCACGCACCCACACATACGATCACAAAAATACGCACCTTCATACAAACCATCATCCATACGATATCGGTCGGTATAGAAATCGGTTAAACTTAGACTTTTTCTTGACGTTACTTGATTCAGCAAGTAACTTTCATTTCAAATAACCTCATTGCTCCGAACTATGTTTCACCTTTCCGTATTTTTTGTAACTTAATTGGAATAGAAGTAGCGTAACAATCAAGGCGGTTTACTCTAATCTTGATTTTATCACCTCCTATATTGTTATGAGAATAACTATAATAAGATTTTAAGGTAAGCATTATGTTAAGTACATCTTTTAACGCCAAATATCGGTGGATGTGACCAAAGTTATCAAAAGGTAGATGATTTTTCTTTTCGTGATTATAAAATTATATTGTTTTAACCATCGTTGTGTTCGGTTTGAATACTAAATAATATTATCAAACAATTCGCAGATCACGGTAGCCTCCTTAGTCTGCCAAATAATATTCAATAAAATAAATATCACCAACGCTTTCATTTATTTCTATTTTAGAGCAATCCAATCACAAAGAAAACGATTCAATACAACAAAGCATAATAACTTCCAGGCCTATCGACTACCACTTTAATACTCTATATCAACTTGTGATGTCTGGTTGATTTATATTTTGTATGAATAATTTAGTTGTTGTAGTCTTACAACCCACGCAACCATTATAGGACCCGCGGTCTAATATATTCAATACCCAGTTATATTGCAAATCAAAAATGATTGTATTCCCAATAAAAATATAAATAATCACTTCACAATAAGGTTTTTGGCTGCCAAATACCGATTAAGTTCTACGTATAGGACCATTCCACTCCACACACCCATATTCACACCTTCATACACCTACATACTGATACCCATTCAACACACATGCATAACTATATATATAAAAAATACAACATATAACTCACCCCATGGTATCGGTAACTTCCGTTTCTCGGATCCCGCTTCTCGCCTAGCCGACCATCTCTCCCATTCCTTTCAGAGAGGTGAATGCGTAGTATTCAAGCTTGTAACAATGAAGCAGGCAACAGGCACTGGTGGATGAAGGATGAGCAGCACCCAAAAGAAGCGCATGCGCTTTCGAATATAATCAATACTGCCACTGTTACGAATGCTTTTCCAATGCCAATTATTTACTAGGTGAGCACTCAAAAGTTAACTTCAATTTCAACGACGCAAACACATTTAAGAATAATTTAAGTAAATTTTGTTTTTGTTTTATTTGTATCAGGAATTGATCGAAAGTTATCTTAACAATACGCAACATTAACGTGTTCTAAAACTAATTTTATTAAATTTTTAGTATATTGTTATGTAAACAAGATTATGCAAAAGTTAATTTAAACTTAGTACTATCACATAAGATACTAAGAATTTTTATATTTGACAGTTTTCCATTTTTAATAATTTTAAAAGATGACGAATCATAAATTGAATTCGACCTTGAACATTAACTTCACCTCATTTACTATTAAATTTTTTTATATATTTCTTTTCTAGTATTTTACTAATTTTAAGGAATTATAACAGATGATGAAATTAAAAAAGTTAATTCGACATCGAACAGTAATATCACCACATTTACGATAAATTTTTTTTATATATTTTTTCTAATATTTTGCTAATTTTAATGATTGTAACAGCTGATAAATTAAAAAAATTTAATTCGACATTGAACAGTAATATCACACAATTTACTATAAATTTTTTTATATATAGTTTTTTCTAATATTTTACCAATTTTAATGATTATAACAACTGATGAATAAAAAAACTAATTCGACAACACAAGAAATATATATACACCACTGACATAATTATGAATGATTTACTATTTTTGCTTTTATTCACACTTTACTAGAATAATTATGCCTCAAGAATGAATAGACCATTCTGACTAGTTGGAAGTTGATTTCTTGTTTTTATAAAATAAAACTTGTGTTATACCTTTTTCCTTGTTTAGAATCGTTGGGCTCGCGTGGTTGCTCATGTACATCCCATATCCAGTTAAGAAAATGGTTAACATCACAGAAAAATCTTGTTGGGTTTCTCTTTGTTGTGATTTTATTTGATTATAAGTAAATCAATCTCCAGACACCAACACATTGTCAGATTCTCGATATTTATTATACTTCAATGCAAATGAGTTACCTTTTTCCGCATCCAAAAGAAAAATCCAAACAGACACCCAAAGTATATGTTGGTTTTTTTATCCCACCATTAATCCGGTGACTTCCTTCTGAGATGTGGCTGCCAAACGTCAAAAACAAAAAACAACATTCATCCAGTCAGACGAAAAGTCGAACAATGAATTTCACTGGTAGACTAAGAGACCCTCTCAGTTTGAGAGTTGGTATTTATAGTCGTGGAAACAAACCTAATTCGGTCAGTTTGGCTTACTTATTGATGCTTCGTTGAAAATATAATAATTTTTCCTGGATGACCCCAATAAATAAATTTTGCTATTTTCCTCTATATTGTATGGCTCATATTAACCAAATTGCAAATCAAATCATCATCTTTTTCTTGTATTCATTTAATAATTAATTAGTATTCATCCTTGTATTCATTTAATCATAATTCCCATATAGTAAGTTTATCAATAAAACTTTGATATTATTTAACAGTGTAAAATTCTTAACAAAATGGCTTCAATTCTCTAAAATCTTAAAAAGAAAGAAAATTTAATTAATTATAATTGTATAAGAAGTTTTGTAAGGGATTAGACTCAATAGGAATATTGTAAAATGTTTATAATTTTTATTGAGATTTTTAGGTTAAATGATAGTATTTGAGTTACTATAGATTTTACACCACGTTAGCAACTTGTCCTTGAATGTTCTGTTGAGTTTTGAATTTTTTCCACACAGAACGAAAAAGATATTATATTAAGTAATGATAAAAAAACAATTTTTCGGAGCACGGATCGTCTCTACGTTAATCCGGGATTGAGAATCTCTTATTAGAAAAAGGTTACTAGCAGTTCTTATTTATAACCCACTTATGATTAAAAAAAATTTCACAAAAATATTTTATCAAGATATTCTTAAATTTTCGGCATCCACGGTTTATCTTTATTCAGTTTTATGCTAAAGCAATGAAGGTATGCAATTCTTATGCATATTTTTAGCAGGATGTATTATGCAAATTCCACAAATAAAACAAAATGAATTTGGACTCTTTTTACACTTGAAACTTTTTGAGAAGCAATTTAAATAGATTTAACTTTACATTTAACGATTTTAAAAGAGGTCTTAACTGATGTTTGAGAACGACTGAACTTGTAAAATATTATTTACGATGCGGTACAAAACGAAAAAATAAATACATAAACGCGGTTGAAATAAGGAAAACTCAAAATGGCTTGCAATTTTTATTCGAAAATCTGTTTAACATCTTATATATAAATCAATTATGTTACGGAATTTAAATTATTCTTAGTAAAAAAATTTATTTCCAAATTTTTAGTTTTGCCTGTTTTTGGGAAAACCTGAATAACTTGGTGCAATCTGCACCAAAATTCGTGTTGATTAACTTAAAAGAAAGGGAGTTGAATTTACCACGCGCTTCAAGAAATTAAAAAAATTTACAATCATTGTTGAACACAACATCAACACTTTCATATACTATCGTAGAAAAAAGTCATTAAATATACATTTAGCTAATTTAAATATTTAAATTTGCTAATTTAAATAAATTTTATTTGAAACAAACAAACACATGGAATAATAGATTTAATACATAAGCAACCAAAAAATATAATTATGACCAAATGTTAAATTTATTCAATCGATATTATTTATATTTAAATAACATGTACAAATAACAAATTCAATAAAATTTTAATTTTTAATAAGGTTTAATAAAATTAATTAAAGTAAAAAATCAGGAGTTTTTTGTATTTTTAACTGTTAAGAAAAACTGGTACTACCTTAAGATCGTAACTACCTTAAGATCATAACAACGAATAATCCAAACAATCCATTATGCTAAGTTGAAGTAAACGACTACACACAAAACAAAAAGTCGTCCGGTTCAACTAAATGTTATAAGATTCATCGATTAAGCTATGTTCAATCAATATCAATAAAAATTAATTTCAGAAAGTTTATTACCTACTAGATCATATTTATAAAAAATTTAAACGTTTGCCGAAAAATAGTGTAGTTAATTCGGAGCTAAAGTGACTTTTTGTGTTTCGTCTATAATTATTGTAGAACTATAGACGAAATAATTGTAGAACCCAAACTATAGACTGAACCCAAAAAGTAGCACTTTAGCTCATTAAATAATACATTATTACAACCTAGTTATCATGCGGCTGAAAGTTGAACTTAACGCCCGTAAAATAAAAGCCCGTTGCTATATGAAAAGTTATTATGTATATTTTTCTACTTTACCGCCCGTAAAATAATCGCCCGTAATTAGTATATTACATATCTAGAGTTGTAAACAGCATTTTACATGCGAGGGAAAATTTTGCGCACGAGACGCGTAGCGTCGAGTGCAGTATCTTCACGAGCATGGAAAATGCTTTACAACTCGAGATTTGTTATATACTTTTCCTACGACTTTGTTTTAATGCCCAAACGCATATAATTACTTGAAAAAATGAACTCCTAATTATAAATTAAATGCAAATAGTTAACAAATTGTGGTAGGCTTTGCATTATTCTGTGTCAAAATGAATTGAAATATTTAATTTTTAAAAATCAAATTTTTCTTTAAATAAAAATTTTTGTTTTTATTAAAAGCGTGCGGTAATATATATATGAAAATCCATTACCGCACGCTTTTTTTTACTTACCGCACGCTATTTGAAATAATCAATTTACATGTCATGGATAGTGTGATGTAATTTATAATTTACTGTGATAGGAGTAGCAAAAGAACTATTACAGGCAACGATTCAATTATTTTCTTCTATCTTTAAATTAAATTAAAATAGTTATTAAAATATCGAGGGCTGAAAGTTGAAGATTACGCCTGCGGTTCATATTGAAGCCCGACGCGAAACGAGGGCTTTTATTGAACCAAGGGCGTAATCTTCCTTTCGGCCTGAGTGTATGTACAACGTTTTACTCACAACTTAATTGTTAAATAAATCAATTTTTGAATTTTTTAAACTCGCTAGACATTTGGAAAATTATACTAAACATTCCATGATTCTCTCTATAAACTTCATACAATAATTTAATTGTTTGTTCTAATTTTATGATTATTTTCCGAGCGATTATTTTACGGGCGGCAAAGTAGAAAACTACACTAATGTTTTATATAGCAACGGGCTTTTATTTTACGGGCATTAAGTTGGAATTTCAGTCACGATAGGATGTAAAATGTGTTTTACGATTCGTTTGGCGTAAATAAATTTTTTCTTTAAATTGCGACAACTGTCAATTATTTCAGAAAATTTTTTAATAAAGTTATAGCCTTATGCTGTGTGCCTCACACTAGTATTTTTTGCTAAATCACTGACTTTTCTAAATTAATTGCTAGTGCACATATGCTATTCATAGACGTCACTCGTATCAACGTACAACCTGTGCCTGACCTTATTTTTAAATTAGGATCTTTTTAAATGTCAAAATTTGTAAACATTGTCATAATGGAGGATGATAATGAAATTGTATTTGAGAGCTTGTTTTTTTAAAATACATCATACCAATATTTTCTTTTGTATAAATTTGAAATATTTTCTATTTTTTTTTAAATAATTGTTTTTAAATATATTGACGTTAAAATGAATTGACAACTAAATTGAAAAGCAAGCTAACGAGGAGACTTTTCGTCGCCGCCTGGTGGTCAATAGCGCATCTTGGGTATGAAATGCAAAGTCACTGATTTAGCTCAAAAAGTTGGTGTGAGGCACACAGCATTAGTATTGGTAGTTGTTCCGGATGAACCAGCTGCTAGTGGAGCTGTTTATTTATTTATTGGAGTGGATGAAGTTGATAATGCAATAAATTCGTGGAAATTGCTTAAATATCAATAATCTGTAACGAAGGGAATCCAGACACACTACCTTCGTGTCAAAAACTTATTATATTCCCTTCGTCGCAAGTTTTTGTTATTCCAGAAAATTTTAATTTGTTAATTTCGATGTCTTATGACATTCGATCTATTTTCAACACAGTTTCCCATGTTTCGGTTTTGCAAATTATGCAAAACATAATTTAACATTAATTATGTTTTGCATAGACTCATTAACTTAAGTGTTAATCAAATTTCACTTCAGTTAATTCTTGTTTTTTTTATTCCCATCGTCTTTTCAATTTTCTGGAATCTTGTTTTTTTTGTCGATTAAGAGCATTTGACAAAGGGCTCATATTAAACCGATGTTTCGTGTAAAGCCAGAAAATCGTTGGTCGAGACTCGCAAAGTATCTCTTGATTTATATGGTTATGTGAGCTACTAACTACACCTTTTCCAATTGTAATTCAGAAAGCGTCAATTGTAGTTTAGATTAGTCAATTGTAATTCAGATTAGTCAATTGTTATTCAGAAAGCGTCAATTTTAATTGAGAAAACCACAATTACAATTCAGAAAGCGTCAATTGTAATTCAGATTAGTCAATTGTAATTCAGATTTGTCAATTGTAATTCAGAAAGCGTCAATTTTAATTCCGAAAACGCCAATTGTAATTCAGAAAGGGTCAATTGTAATTCAGGTTAGTCAATTGTAATTCAGAAAACGTTAATTGTAATTCAGAAATAAAACACATTTTATTTTAGTATAGCGAAAAATTGAGATGAAGTTCCAAGTATATATACATAGTATGTCTTAGTATTTTTTTAAATAAATTACCGACCGACCACTATGTCATTCATTATCAAGGCGCTAGCTTGGGGAACTGTACAGTGTTGCATAGCACGAGCGCAATCACTCCCGGTTATGGTGTTCGTTGCATGATCTATGTATAATATCTTCCAAGTAGTAGATCAATCTTTGTTACATTACGCCAACACCTGCAACGTTTGGAACACGAATGTTGCTTTTGGCGTCCGATTTTCCTGTAGACCAAATATTCTCAATGGGATTTAGCATCGGAGAATATGGTTCTAACCACAAAAGAGAAGCTGGCGTACCATCGATCATTCTTTTGAATGACAAGCTGCGTTGTCCACAACAATCACAAAATCTTCCAGTTGATTTCCCACATCTTGCCAATTTTGCATTAAAACAACTACCCAGTCGTTTGCTAACTGGGCAGCAAATGAACCCTTTCTGCGTTCCATGTATACGGTTCCTGTAGCTGAAATTGCTCCAATTAAATGAATGTTGTGACCTCTAAATGCTGGAAGGTATTGTACTGTTCTTTTCCCAACTCTTACACGGCCTCTCGTTCGACGAAAAAACAAATTAAAATTTGTTTCATCCATCCAAACAACTTGTTTTCCTTGCTGTATGTACTTGTTCAAGGATTGTACGTATTCAGCTCGTTTTGTTTCGTTCGCGTCAGAATTCATTGTAACAGGTTCAACGTGTAATTGTGTCGGTCAAATCACAAAAAATTATCATAATGTAACCGACGAAAACATCATCTAATATCTGAAATATAACCACCATTATATCCGTCAAATTACCAAACATAACCAAAACGTCACCGACACAAATACCATCTAATAACTGAAATATTATAACGTAATTGTGCCCGTCAAATTACTAAAATCAACTGAAAAGTAACTTAAATTATAACCGTACGAAGGTTGAAATGTAACCGACACGCTTCTCGCTCGGTAACCCTTACCGCCTATTGTCTTAGCAAAATACTGTAACAAATCAGTTACGTTACCACTTGTACCCGATAACAGTTACCGGTAACATTTCGGTCTTTTTACGGTTACAAATAGTGAAATTGTCTGTCGGGTTATGTGCCTATGGTCTGGCAATATAAAAACTCTGCAACACAGCTTTATGTAAATTATTTTTGTCAGTTTGTTCTTCTACATTCACGGAACCCTCGGCGAGCGAATTTTATTTCACTTGACCGGCTTTTCTTTATATCAATTGACGTTTTCTGAATTACAATTAACGTTTTCTGAATTACAACTGACGTTTTCTGAATTACAATTCACTAATCTGAATTACAATTGTCCTTTTCTGAATAACAATTGACTAATCTGAATTACAATTGACGTTTTCTGAATTACATTTGGCCGTTTCTGAATTAAAATTGACTAATCTGAATTACAATTGACGGTTTCTGACTTACAATTGACTAATCTGAATCACAATTGACGCTTTCTGAATTAAAATTGACACTTTCTGAATTAACATTGACGCTTTCTGAATTACAATTGGAAAACGTGTAGTAAATACGGACGGGTGATTTGTTTGTGTCTATTGTTTTATTTTGGCTATTTTTGTTTTATTTTGGTTTTTTTTGTTGTGTTCGTTTGATAAAGTTTTGATTAGTATTCCATTGAGTGGTTTAAGTGAAATTAATAAAGAAAAATTTAATTGAAATTAGTAAAGAAAAATTGATTTGAAATTAGTAAAGAAAAATTTATGTTCAGATCAAACATAGTAATATAATTTCATTTGTATTGGCGATTTAAGCAGTAAGAAAAGAAATAAAAAGAAAAGAAAATTTCCGAAAAATATATTAATTGAAATTGGTTATGTGAGTGTTTTCTTTCGCATTTGGAATATCAACATAAGAGGAAGAAAAAAAGGAAAAAAATAAAACCAGGTGAGTGTCCTCATTTAGCTATAAGATTTGGTTGGGTATTATGTGTTGGAGTAGGGTTTGTGTGGTTTTCGAGTAATAACATGAACTGGCGAAGCATTCAAATGGGACGTGAGACGATGGCAAAATTAATGAAATGTCGAGTCCGTTGCCCACATCCCCGTTGATTGATTATGTGTTCTTCTGAAATGAGTTAACATGGTGTTTGGAGAGGTCAGGTAAGCAGGAATGTCTGGGCAGTGTTGCCCTCCTGAAATTTTTATCTACCGCTCAAAACAAGGACTATCTGGTTGCCGGATGAAACACACGACCCCGAATGACTGAGCGAAGTCGAGAGCGGTATCCGGATCCACAGCCAGGTGGACAAATCTCTGCTCCCATCTGGGGGTCTAGAATGCACTGCTAATCGTTAAAAATCCTTTATAGTAATAATTACTCTGATTTATGTACAGCCAAATTCCTTATAATACAGGAACAATATCAACGTCATGTCTTTAGTAAAATATTTAATCTTGATTTGGAGTTTCCTTTAGCTCAAGCGTTTTCATGTGATCCAAATATAATAATAAATCGATAAATATTTTCATTAATTGGAATAAATCAATTTTCGCCATAAATTCTTCTATTCACTATTTCAATTATATTAACTGTATTCACTTAATTAAACTCAAATTTTAATGGTAATTGTATATAAGGGTCATTCCAAAGTGACTAACGTAACATTTATACCGAAATTCACAACTTTGTCCCCATATAACTAATATAGTAAAGATTATTTAAAGCACTTGTTGACTTTTTAAAATGTAAATCGAGTTTATTTATCTAAATCAGTAAGCTTTTTTATTTAAATTAAAATTTTTAGATATTTTTTAAATAAAAATTTTTAGATATTTTTTAAATAAAAATTTAAATGTGACTAACGTAACATTTTTTATACTATTAAATTAACACCTAAATTATGAACCAAAATTCTCTAGATGTTGAAAATGTACATAAAATTTATTGATAAGTTTCTTCAATGCAATTAATGTATTTTTTAAAAAAGCCAATAACTTTTTAAAAAATATGTTAGTTTTTCATAAATTGACGCTTTTGATTAATATGATGTGTGACTAACGTAACGTGACTAACGTAACACAAAAGAATTCATTTATTTAGAATGCTTACCTCATTTATTTGGAAAGCAAAGTAGTCCAATTCAGACACCCCAAACTTTAGCTTTCAGAAAATAAAAAGTCTAAAACAATTCAGTTTATTATATTTGTGCTATGCTATATTCTTTTTAGATATATTTTCATTCGTATATTAAGCCTTTTTCACAACCATGCGCTTAATTGCATTCTAAACAAACTAACTATTTTGGAATTTTCACAATTGTTGCCATATCTTATAGTAAAATATATGATAAAAAAATTAAAGGCCACAGTTACAGTTTTGTGAAGAAAAACAATTTAGCTTGAAGGTTGACTTTAAAATGGAATGACCCATAACCACAAAATTATCGAGAAAAATGTAAAAAACCGGTTTTCTGTTTTTAATTTATAACTATCGCAAACATTTTTATATTTTCATGAAAATCGGTAAAAATCTTCTTTTTTGTGTTTCAAACAATCCTAAATTTTTTCAAAGCGAAATATTTATTTTCGATGTTTTATGAAGAAGATTAAAAAAAAAGACCTAATTTTCAATCGAAAAATTTGGTTGGCAAATTTTCGATTTTTGAACTTTACCTGTGCTCATTTTTTTCGTTGAAATCCCAACTTTAATAAAGAATTAAAATATAATATTGTTTACATACAAAAATTTCTTTAAAAAAGCGAAAAACCGAAAAAACTACTTTTGAAAAATCGATTTTTCGATGAAAATCTGAATTTCCTTTTCTTTTTTGTAAATAAACAGTAAGAAAGTTTTAGATTTTTATTATCTACAACTTTTACATTTAACTTTTTTCGATAGGATGCATAGTTTAGCTGCAAATCGCAAAAAACTAATACCTACCCCTAAAACGTATATACTACAACCCCCCACCCCTCTCCGGGACTTTTGCCCAGTCCGGTCGATTTTTCCTTAATTACTTAAACCATTAACTACATTTTCCGATCATTCGTATACTGCTAAGAATTTTTCGTCTATTTCGATATTTAAAACAGTGGCGTAGCGACATACGGGTTTGTTCGGGTTTAAACCCCCCCCCCCCCCATTGAAATTTTAAAGTTTCTGTCTTCTAGAAGAATTGCTCTAATATTCTAATATTAAGTTTTTTCCCTGACATCTTACGAATGAATTGAACGGTTGCTTTCTTTTCGTTCCACAGAACCCCACCCTCCACTATGTTGTTATAGTGATAGCACACATACTCACTAGCACACATACTTAAAATGTTGACTGCCAGCTGCATGCCACGATGCGTACTATAAGTGGTACTATCAGATCCACCCCTTTACTTTAACCCTGTGTTAAGCAATATCGCTCCACCTGCACTCAGACGCTCGCATGCTCTCATGCGTGAACATAAAAAGGTAACCAACAACATCACGTTACCCTTGCACGAAGATGACGGTGACCACACTCGTCGTTTGAAGTCAAGAAAGCCTCCACATAAAACTGCCAGCAACCTGCTGGCAACTAATTTTAATATCTTGGATGCCTGGGACACCTCCTGGCATCATCAATACAACTGGCCTTTCTATTACTAACCCGACTTCTACCCAACCTGGATTCGATCTGCCACGTCATACCTGGACTACACTAAACCGAATAAGAACGAATTATGGACGTTGTGCTGATTTTTTCTACAAGTGGGGCATTTCAGAGTCCCCTGAGTGTGACTGCGGAGCTCCACAACAAACCATAAAACACATTGCAACTATGTGTCCAATTCGACGGTACAATGGCGACATCTCAGACATCCATTTGGCAACTCCCGATGTAGTAGCATGGATAGACTCGCTCGATGTAAACATCTAATATTCAAATGTACTGCCTAATGTTCAAATATTTTACTTTTTACTTTTATACTAAAAGACGCGCAATCAAATTGAATGTAAGTTCATTTAATGTGTATCCATGTTTTGTTTTAGGTAGATTTCATAGACGAGTCTACTTATTTTAAGTTTAATTTTTAATGTGTCACAAAAAACCATACGCTAAATAAAAAAAAATAGTGATACAATAATTTGGAAAAAAAAACAAATATTATGTCAAAGGTAACTTGTTCCACATATTTTTATTTCAAAATTTATGCAAACTTGTAATTTTAATTTAGAATAATAGTTATTTGTTTAACTAGGCAGCAAAGTAGTAGATTGACTGCCGCGGCTGATAGTTCATAGCCGAGCGAGCGAGGCTAGGAATTCAGCCAAGGCAGTCAATCTACCTTGCTGCCGAGTTGAACATATAATTTTTTCTCCGATTAATTACAATGATATGTAATTTAATAATTATTACTTTAAAAATAAAGCAAAATTTTAAAAATGAAAAAAAAAATCGATTTAAAAAATTTTTTTTTTAATCGCAATATCTGTTTATTTCTATGAAGTCTAATTATTTTGCTGCCTAGGCAGCAAAGTACTTGCTTTGCTGCCTAGGCAGGAAAAGTGCCACTTTGCTGACTGAAATAAGTCTGCAAAATTTATATTTGCTGTCTATCGGAGAAAAACATTTTTTTTAAAAATATTTTACTTGCGGCGAATAAAAAATAGTATATGATGCACGGACATAAGCTATTTTGGACTTAATGTGGATGCAACTCCACATACGTCCAAAATCTTTAGCTTTAAGTCCTAGCATCATAATGTACTATTCTGGCGTCTTTTATTTTTGCCCACTGGTCTACTATTTTGTCTACTATTCTTTCTTTATGAGTACATCTGTAGCCCTATTCCTGTACATCGTGAAATAGGATTTGAGAAATAAATTACAGCAATTTTTCATAACTAGTATTCCGTGCTGGAAATAACAAATAACAATTTCGTAGATCGGACAATAGATAAGATCGGACAAAACAAAGTGTCCTGGAAGTTGTTCTAAATACAAAACAAAATTAATTGTGTTAGAATAGTTAAAATGATATCTAACGCCTTGATATTTTAAGGAGTTTGATTAATAAGGAAAATCATTTTTCATCCCTTCCTAGACACAGGTTTGAGGCGAATCAATAGGTAAAGTGTCATTCAGTTTCAAATAAGCTTAAATTTCAAAATCACTAGCACAAAAATTTCTATTTAAAAATAACCAAAATTATCATTTTTTAAAGTTAATAAAAAATTATTCGAAATTTGCTTTTTTAAAGTTAATTAAAAATTATTCGAAATTTGTTTTATGAAAGTTACATAATTAAAATTATTCGATATTTTTGTTTTATATTGCACCAACTCTCACCAAAATATTTTATAAATCCTATAAATCTTCTATTTTTCCATCCTGCTGGAAGTTGGCCAATGTCCAGCCTGTCCCAAAAAATGAACGAAATGTGATATTTCAAATTACAGACCAATAGCCTTACTCCCAGTCCTGTCTAAAATATACGAGCAATATATTAATTCACACATATCCAAATTTTTGGAGGACAACCATTTGATAGCATGACAGCCAATACGGTTTTCGAAACAAAAGATCAACTACCGATCTATTGAACTATGTAGCACATCTTTGGAATAGCATACTTGAGAATGGTGGTGAAACGTACGTAATCGCATTAGACATCTCAACAGCATTTGATCGAATCTGGCATGCCAACTTGATCAACAAGCTCGTTGCGTACGGGTTTCATCCCGCAGTTGAGAAGTTGATTCAAATTTTCTGTCTAACCGATACATCTTGGTATCTATAGATGACTTTATTTCTGAGTCCAAATTAACTAACGCTGATGTACCCCAAGGCTCAGTTTTATCTCCCACTTTATTCTTAATTTATATCAACGAACTGTTGCAAATCACCAATAACCCAATAAATAGTTTTGCAGATGATAGTACACTGCACAAGTCATTCGTCCCCCTATCTTCAAAGGGTAAAATGCATGAAGAAATAAATCCCGCCCGGAGAGACGCTGCCATAAATGTAAACGAGGACCTGAAAAAAGTCGCTGATTGGGGTGACAAAAATTTGGTCAATTTTAATTCCATCAAAACACAGCTATTGATTGTTTCCAGATCAAAGACCGAGTTTCCCAATAATATTTCCATTAATATGTGTAACGACCAAATAGACGAATGTGAAAACAGTCGTTTATTGGGAGTCACAATTTCCAATGACTTACTCTGGAACGATCATATCATGGCCATGGCAAAGAGCGCATCAAGAAAAATCGGCCTCCTCAATAGATGTAAAAAATATTTTTCTCCGTATCAATTACTCCACATTTATAAGTCATTCATCCCTGCATGGAGTATTGTTGTCAAGTTTGGGGCGCTGCATCTGTTACCATCTTGGGCCTTTTGGACTCTGTCTATAAGGTTATTATATTTTTATATTTATATTTTTATATTGTATTTTTGTTTGGGTTTAACATGGAAAAAGGGACGAATTTAGTGATAGCAAATTGCATGGTTTATTGCAGGGGTGCCCAACCTTTTCGACCCAAAGAGCTACTTTTTTTTTCTAAACGTTTGGCGATCGACCAAACGATAATAATTGACGTGCTAGTAAAATACAATAATAAAAAAATAGTTTTCATTTAAAAAAAAAAGAAATTTCTTTATTTAATGAGATGGTTGACATTGAATATCATCAGCTATTTTTGAGTATTCGGCTTCATAATAACTTACAGCTAACGTAAACAATCATCAAGATGATTTTCAGTCATACGTGTACGGTATTTAGATTTTACGTAATTCATATATGAGAAAATGACGATTCACATAAATATGTGGATCCAAAACATGAATGCATTCTAAGATAGACATCTTTTAAAAGTGGATATTTTTCAATAGAAACAAAGTTCCATATATCAATTTGATCCCGCGATCTCAAGCTTATGTCACTTTGTAATTCAATTAATTGCATTTCTAAGCTACCTACATCCATACTAAATGTTTTTTCGAAAAGTGCAACCATATTTTCTATATTTATTTTCGAAAATGGTGAATTTAAAAATGAAGTAGTTGGACGAAGTACTTCAAAGTCTACAAATCTTTGTTTAAATTGCAGGAAAATGCTTTCCAAAATATTACTGAATTGTTGGTAATCACAAATTTCTATATTTGATTTCATTTTCTCTGCTAAATTCGAAAAATGCTTCAGATCTTTCTTATTAATTTGAGATATCCACAATTCCAGTTTAGTTTTAAATGTATCGATACATGAAATCATTTCGGTTATAATTTTGTTTTTTCCTTGCAAATCCAAATTTAGTTCATTCAATTTTGTTGTCAGAGCCGTTAAAAATGCCAATTTTTGCAGCCAAATCTTGTCGTAAAGTACAACAGCATAGGGATCGTTTTTTTCGTCTAGAAATTCTTTTATATGTGGCAACCGCTTACGAAATCTTTCCAAAACTTTGCCTTTGCTCAACCATCTTGCTGAGTTATGGAGAAGTAGATCACCGTACTCTGCATCAACGTATTCTAAAAGGGATTGAAATAGCCTCCTTTGTAAAGCTTTCGCCCGAATCGAATTAATTATTTTAATTACTGCTTTCATAACATCATCAAAATTCAACATTTACCTACATAACGATTGTTGATGAATTATGCAGTGATATGTTATGAAATTAGGAAAATCAATATCTCTCTTACAATATGCCTAAAATCCATTTTCAAAACCAGTCATAGAAGGAGCACCATCCGTAGTAATGGAAACGAGCTTCTTATGGGGAAGCTGTTCAGATGATGCGAAAGATTTAAAAATATTGTAAACGTCTTCTCCTCTGGTTCGTTGTTTCAATGACAGAATTTTAACAAATTCCTCCTTTGAAGTTGAATCAGGAAATACTAAGCGTACAAATACGCTAAGCTGAGATATATCACAATTGTCAGCAGATCCATCAAATTGAAGTGAAAACCAGGCACAATTTTCAAAATCTTTTTGAAGCTGTGATCGCAAGTCAATTGCCAAGGTTTCAACTCGTCTTATTACAGTTTGTCTGGAAAGTTGCGTGCCATCGATTGTATTAACAATCTCAGTTTTATTTTTAAAATTTTGAAACAAGCTGTCTGCTGCTACTAAAGGCTTCTTTAAATATTCACCGTCTGTAAAAGACTTTTTGTGCTGAATAAATATTTGACAAACACGTAGCGACTAGCGATGCAATCGTTGCCATTGTTGATTTACTACAACTTTTTTTTTAAAAAAGTTTGTTGTAAAGCTAAACTTTTTTTTAATCTTTGTAATTCCAATTTTTTTTCCATACTTTTTGGAGGGTATTTTTGGTCGAAGTTTGCGTGTAGAGTAGTAAAATACCTGTTAAGATTACCTCTCTTCGGTAGCGCAACTGTCGTATTACATATCAAACAAGTGCATTTATCTTTGTATATAATAAATAGAAATTCTTCTTCCCAATCATCGTTGAAATGGTGTGTTTTAGATTTTTTATTAGAACTCATAACTCCAAGTTTTTAACAAATATTTTTCACAAAAGAAGAAATCCCCAGCTAGAAATTATTAACATAGATGTGGATAATATTTTTAAACACACAAATAACCAATAACACTTTCTTGTTAAGACTTTGTTTATAAATAAAATACAATACGAACGCAATCCCTGCTTTTTCTAATAAAAAGGTGCTATTTAAATTTTAAAATTGTCACTGTTAATTAAATTTTTTCAAAAGATTTCACTTTTTGAATCAATAAATGCAAATAAATTGTATTAGTTTTTCTAAATTCTAAGAAATTAGTAAAAGAGTAAAATAAAATTAAAATAAATCTGCGTTTTGGTAGGCAGTTGATCTGTCGACAAATTTTTTCTGTCGTCAGTCAAATGTTTATATTTAAATCTTATTCCAATCTAATAAGACCTTTTCTTCTGTGTTGTTAATTTGATTATTAAAACGTTTTGTGCAATGGATGATGATTTAAAAATATTCCTATTTTTGGAATTTGCATATATATGGGCGAAGAAGAAAAATGCATTTTGATACATTGTTTTGAAAGGAAAAATCCATCAAACGTTCAATTTTAGTCTTGTATGTTTCTGGTAGTAATTTCTTAGAATTTAGAAAAACTAATACGATTTATTTTCATGTATTGATTGAATAAGTGAAATTTTCTTATAAAATTTGATAATTAGTGATAATTTTCGAACTAAAATAAATATTTTTATGGAAATCTTGTACATATATATAAAAATATTTATATGGAAAAAAGAAATTTGTCGAGATCGACTTGAAATTTCTTCGAGATCGACCAGTCGATCGCGATCAACGGTTTGGGCACACCTGGTTTATTGACTATTGGATGGTTTATTTTTTGGATGGTATGTTGCCTTGATGCATAGCAACATGGTGCTATGTAGTTTTTGGTCCATTGCTTATGTGTTGCAAGGCCTGAGCAGTTCTTGAGATGACACCATTCTTTACAGCTATTACACTGAACGAATGTTAATGAACGAATGTTGCCCTGAACGAATGTTGCCCTTAAAATGTTTTTGCATATTGCACATATGTTAGTTGGTCCAGGATTTCTTTCAATACCAGCCATAACAAGGAGGATCTGAAGCAGTGAGGCCAGTGACAACTGCTTCTTTATCCAAAAAATGGAGCGTCGGAGTAGCACCTTTCGTCGAAATTTTTGTGATGGTCCTTGGTAGGAACTGGGTTCCGAGTACTCCTGGGGCGTAGACCCGTCCATCTTGAGAAGCATCCGTTCCAATAGCATTGCTTGGTTTGGGCATATTCTACGAGCCGATTCACAGTCTGGAATGATTAGAACAATGCACGTTAGTACCCTAGGGAGTGGGCGACCGCGAGGTAGACCACGACTACAATGGGAGACCGACGTAATAAACAACCTTAAAAAAATCGGCTGCCATGGTAATTATGTCGCTGTTGCGAATGACCGTGCTGAATATTCAAAGCTGATTAGCCTGACAACACTCCTACATGGAGCATGAATGCCGATTAAAAAAAAAAAGAAGAAAAGATGATACAATCAGCAAACTACTCAAAAACCTCTCCATTTAGCGTTTCGAGAAATGATTACAAAGTCACAAATTCATATTTCTTTCGAAATTCCAAAAACATTGTAAAAATTAAATAAAATCAAACTTTTTCCAAAATTCTAAATATATTCCAAAAATTATTACAAAACCAAAGATTAAACTTTTTTCAAAAATTCTGAAAATATTGCAAAAATTCAACAAAATCAAAAATTGAAACGTTTTTCAAAATTCCAAAAATATTTCAAAAACTATAACAAATTCAAAAATTTCAATGTCACATTTACGTCATACAAAGTACAAGCAGCTAAATTTTTTTTCCAAAAAATTGGCTAAAAAAGTAAATCAAAATCATTTTTTTGACATAATTGACAATATCTTTTTGACAAACTTACTTTTACAATTCTTTTTGACAATCGCCGCGTTCGATTTGACTGAAGCAAATGAAAAATTGAATGCAATTGTTGTTGTTTTTTCAGTTGTTTCAGTCAAATCGAACGCACCTAATATGTACTTTTGACAAACTTACTTACAAACAAACTTTTGACAAACGATAGAAAACGTTTAAAAACTTGTTTAGTTTTACCAAAAAATTTCAATCAAAAACTTCAGATTCAGAACGATTAACAACGATAGAAATTCTAATGGAAAAAACCCATTGAAACCAAATCTGAAATATCCCATAGGTGACGATAGATGCCGATTGGTTTGTTTTTCTTGAAAAAATTTCAATCGTAAATTTCAGATTCAAGCCGATAGGAATCTGAACTCTGAAGGCGGAAAAATAGGTTAGGTTAGGTTAGGATAGGATAGGATAGGTTACGATTGGTGCTACATATGGAATGTACGACAAAAAACTATTCAAAACTTGTTCAGCTTTACCAAAAAATTTCAAGTCGTGATCTTCAGATTTAAAACGATTAACTACGATAGAAATTCCATCGTAAAAAAACCATTGGAACCGAAAAATAAAAAAATCTTATAGATAACGATAGATTACGTTGGTTGATTTCTCCTGAAAACATCTCAATTGTAAATTTCAGATTCAGCCCGATAGAAATCTAATGACGGGAAAATACGATAAGCTACGATTGGTGCTATATATGTAATGTCGGATAGAACAGGATTCAAAACTTTTTCAATTTCACCAACAAAAATTTCAATCGTGATCTTCAGATCCAAAACGATTAACTACGATAGAAATTCTATCGTAGAAAAACCATTAAAACCGAAAACTGAAAAATCCTATATGTTACGATAGATTACGGTGCGTTTTCTATCTGGCAGATATAGTCTATGCGTTTAGATTGATTAAATCCGATAGAAACGGATAGCAAACGATAGAAAACTATTCGTTTTCAATCGTTTTCTATCGATTTTTTTCGATTTTTTTATAAGGGTGGCGTTCTTCTGTTCAAATCTTGCATCAAACATGATTGTCGGTTTAGATTAAAATATTATTCGAATATACATACAAATTATCGCTGCATTAACAAATTTTTATTACTTTTTGATTTGTTATCTCAAATTTAATTTTAAGTTTTAACCGTAATAGTTAGTTTGTATAAAAAATTTATTTAACAAAACAGCGCTGTCATCATTAGTACCACGAAACTTGAAGTGTGTGACAGTATAACCAAGCTATTTCGATAGTACTAAATATAAATTTAGACCAACAGGCAGCAACTAGTAGTAAAAACAAATATTCCAACAAAGTGACATGTGTGATGAAAAACAAACAAAAAATAAACAGTTTTCTGCATAAATCATTAATAAAATGATATGTCGTATAATTACAAATTCGTATATACGTTATCATCATTGTGTGAATTTGATTCATGTACTCTACAATCTAGGTTATTTAAAAACAAAAGATGCCGTTAAAAAAATGGTGTAAAAACTTACTGTGAACTCATGTTTAAAAATTACGAAAAACATTGTTAGGCTAATGGATATTTGAAAAATTATCGTTGAATATAGTTTAGAAGATAATATAATTTTGGAAAAAGATGGAATTCGTCAAAATCAGGTGATGGAGTGTAATTTATGAACAAACGTGACAGTCAACAAATCAATGGGCTTTGTAAGTACTTATATACATAATATTTCTATTTCTATAAATACAATCGGAAGTCACAGCCGATGTCCTACTAATATATTTAAGTTGATACTTTCTAAAATGTTAGATTTATTGCTCAGTTTTGTTCGTCCACTTTACTAACATATACTTTGATGTTGTTGTAGCGATGGGTAAGGTGCTATCCGTTCGAGTTCGTATTTAGATTCAAATGCACTGCTATTGCCCGTAGATTAGAACCCCTTAAATTTTCCTTTGTTAAGTCCGTCATATTATCTGGAGATGTAAATATGTGGTTTATTTGTCATGTTCTTATATGCGGGGCACTTGTCAATAATTTCTGGGTTAATTCTGAGGTTGAATTATTTAAGGTTTGTAATTAACGGGATCTCAATTTGGATAGACCGTGTCTGTTGCTGCGAGGTAGTTAAATTTACTTAGAAGGAGATTGTATGGATGCTGCTCTGTGTGGCAATCCACAAGTATTGTTTAGTTAGCATCACAATTTGTTTACTCATCAGTAACATATTTCAATACTGACCACGCTGGGGATCTCTGTGAGCCTTCAACTTGCATCCTGTTCGCAAGACTGCGTTTTTGTGTGTTTTATAGCTAACTCTATTCAAGCGAGTGTCAGACGCTTAAGATTTTAATCTTTGTCTCGTAAACTTAAGCCGCAATTAGACTATTGCAGAACTCTGCAATATTTCTGCAATGGTATATTGTAAAATATTCATTGCAGAAAAGTTTGGCAGTGAACTCATTGCAAAACATTGCATTGACTCATTGCAATGTTTTGCAATGAGTTCATTGCCAAACTTTTCTGTAATGAATATTTTACACACTACCATTGCACGACTATTGCAGAAATATTGCAGAGTTCTACAATAGTCTAATTGCGGCTTTACGCTTGTACTTTCATTGCATCATGCCTGATTTTAAGTTTTGAATTTTCCTTCTTTGGATAATCATTGCATTTGGGTAGTAGAGCAACCATAGTCTCAACAATTCGGCTTTTTACCGTAAGAATGAGGATTTTCTCAATGCAGATGCTTAGTGTCATTGAAATAAAGAAATGAAGTTTTCAGTTGATAATCTCAGCTTCTAAATGATTCATTCAAAGAGTTTGGGTCGTTTCCTGTCGTTTGTACATAAATTTGTAGTTATTCCTTCCGGTGGAATAAGTAAACTATATAGATGAAAATTAAATAATGATGGGGAGAACATTCCACCTCGTGGAACTCCTCAGTACTGTCTATTTTGCTTAGGCGATAAGAAATTTTAGAAATGTTAAACGACCTCTTAGGTGCACAAACAGCACCTTATTAAAGCTTTGTATATAGGGATGTCATTTAAAAGTGCAGTGTGCGATTAGACTCTTGATGATAGGTCGGTTGCGATTAAAATTGTTCTAACGCACCCGTTTGGTGCGTCACAGAGTTGGGTCTATATTCTGTCCTGGACGGTGAATGTGGAACTATATGATATTCTTTGCGTTATCAGCTTTAAATTTGCGTAGATGTCTTGGTCGCTTAACTTTGATCTTGATTATTTTACATGTTTACTTAGCTTATCTGTAAAGTGTGGATTATGTTTGTTGCGTTCTTTCTAATATTATCAGTAAGCAATCGTTTAATGGTTATTTACAGGATGCCGAAGGTGAGCAAATGCTTTTATGACTTTTCAGAGGTTTAATTGTTGCAAGGTTTGATTTTCTCACTATTTCTCCATTTGTTTGCCTTGTACTCTATGTCTGATTTGCATGTTGAGGTTATGGATGCTAGCATCAACTGAACAGGATGGTTGAGGTCATGGATTCTAGCATCCACTGGAAATTTCTGACGGTCTAAAATTATAACCACCAATTTGACCAATATTAATTCACATGTTCCAAGTATAAGATTTTCGTTGGTATATAAGTTCTTTTACAGTCAGTTATTGATGGTATAAAAATATTGGCTTCAGTTATTTCCTACTGCGGATAGTGTGGTTGTACAATGTATAACAATTTCAAATATAATAAAAGCAAGATCATCACCTGTTTCCTTAATCCGGTAGTATGGTTTAGTTGTTCTTGGTTTGGAATAACTCATACTATCACTAATCTTAGATTTAACATTCAATTTTCAATTCAATGGTTACTTGAATAATGTTATTGTACATATCTTGTGACAATTTTGTGCTATGTAATATGGCGTCCATTGTTTATTTGTGATCAAATGTGAGCCGTACTTGAAGTGACACAATTCCTTGCAACTGTTGCGCTTTATAGATATTGTATTTGCCCTTCTTAAAATATTTTGCATATTTGTCGTCAGAGCCATGTTTTTATTTGTTTAGAATTTCTTTCATTATCAGCTATTAAATGACAAGAAGAATTTGAAGTAATGATATCTGTAACGGCTTCCTTATTATCCTAAACAGGAAGTGACGCAGCTTCCCTTTTTGTAGAAGTTGTTGAAAGGGTCTTTGGTTGAAATTGAGTTTCTAATTTCTGGGGTTGATTCGACCATCTTTAAAAGTATCCTGACTCCTTGTTGTAACTCGTTAATCATCCGTTGTCGTATCTATACTAACAAAAGCAGCCGCCTCTCTCGTGTTTGTCGATAATTTCGATAATTATCTTACACCTTAATTTGTTTTTTTATTTAGGTATTCGAAAAGATGATCATGTAAGTTGTTCTTGCTTTATTAATTATTTTTCTGTTCTGCCTCCTAACAGGAAATATTAGCCTACTATCCCTATGTCTACTTTATTATTATTTTTATTTAAATTCGGGAAAGTCGCGGGATTTTTTTTGGTCAGTAAAAGTCATGGAAAGTCATGAAATTTTAATTATTTCTCTGGAAAAAGATTTATTCCACCAAACATTTTTTTATAAAATTTATATTTCATATATTCCTTATAATTTCCTTGTTTGTTTTATATGTATATACAATATTTTTGCAAGCGACATATCTTATAATATTATGTTAAGCTTTGAATTTGAATGCTTAAAAAGTGTATGATACTCTAAAATTTTATGTAAACGTTCAACTTAATATTTGCACAAAGAAATCCCTTTGCATTCTAGCGCTATGAGTTACGACAGTGTATGATGTTAACAGTTAGTACCTTGGCACTAACCGACTGACAAGACGGGGAAAATAATATTGTTGGGGCACGCGTATGATACGCCTGACTCATCCGGGTTACTGGTGATTTTCAACATTTCGTGGATATAGATTAAACGTAGAGTGGAGAAAAAATTAAGTCATGAGTACACCAGCGTTAATTAATGTTGACTGAAAAATAGCCATATTAGTAAATGGTGGAGATTTCACAATATTCTACAAATACTTTGTGGACGAGCATCTTTTTGAGAAGATCAAATCACTTACCTGTGCCTGCTACATTTTTTCTTCTCATCAGAGCAACTGCCTCAACCCCGTTCCTTGTTTACATCATTACATGTAGAACTACGACCTTTTAACGTGATTTTTTCAACAGAGTTTCACTTTTCTGGAATTGATTTTCCTGAAAATACCCAGCTTTTTAAGGTCGAATAAACTCCTCAAAAAATTCAAACTTGAACCTGAGTTAGCATGTTACCTTCGAATATTCAGACATTAATGTATGATTTATTATAATTCACACCAAAAAAACATGATTATATATAAAGAAAACAGAAATGTATCGGTGACTCTGAAAGGTTTGAATCATCTTTTCGATGGCGGGATAAAAGCCGTAATAACGCTTGTTGATTATGGTTTGTTGATGTATAATCTCTCCCCTTCTTCAGGGGTTTCCGGCACAGTCGAGACTGAAGCAAAGCGTTTCACGAACAAAGTGTCTTTCGGAATTTAAAGAATAAATGACGCTGTAAAAACTTTTGTCGGAAATCGGCATATTCGAAACAACTTATTCGTTTTAAATTTTCTTGATTTGTCTACTGTTAGCTTTTAGACACTATAGGATTTACGAGGATTTACGAAGTTTTCGTTGTGCATCTAAATGTTAAATAATCATGTTAACTTCTAAGAGCCAATTTCGACCCCTTCGGAAAATATTTGTTGTGGTTGCATTATTCAAAAGTGGAATGAATTTATTAATGACAAATTGAATGGTTTAATTAAACTTCTGAGCAGAACCGTTTATACGTCAGTATAAAACTATGGCGATCGAAATGGAAATCTATGAAAAAGTGAAAAATTTTATTTATCTTGGAAACTCGGTTTAAATTACTCGGTTTTGAAAAGTAATTTTTTTTTTCATTTCTTAAACACAATTAACATGAAATTTTCATTTTATTTAGACTTTGAATATCCGAAGATACCATTTAAACTAGAAAAGGAGATGAGAAAATTAAACGACTGATGAAATAGGGATAACAATACTGATTGTTTTAAATATGTACCAACAGACATCTTTTGAAATATCAAAGCAACGAGTTCATCGAGAAAAAAAGGAGGAGTATTGCGTTTTAAAATTTGATTACTCTATTAGAATAATTGCTCTGGGAAGACATAATTCTACAACGAGGTATTTGTTACGAAGCTGTTTTGCCAAATTTTGTTTTTGACCATCCTCTATCTAAATAGCCAATAAAAAATTTGGTGTATGTGTGTGGGTGGGTGGTTTCGTGACATTCCTGCAAAGGATCTTGATGAATCTTTGGTAAATGATCCAGATTCACTTGTAAATAGCAGATCTGGATTCATTTCAAAATTGGACAAAATGGCGGGGGATCTCCCGAACATCTCTAAGTTTAAATCTTCAATAAGTTCTAATCACAGCTTTCGGTCTAATTGAGACTTGGTATATAAGGTTTTAGCACTGTTTTCAATATTTCTGCATACCAACCTCCGGTTCGTCACTTCCGGTTAAATTTTTTTGTTCTTGTGTTTATCCTACCCTACTGTAGCCTACAATTACCGATCTTTTATGACACGTAACACGTTGGTAGAAGGTTTCAATGAATATGAGAAAGATTTGATTTTGGGGTACATTGGACTAAGGGTTCCACCAAGGGTTTTTAGTTTGTTGGAAACGTACAACATTCGTTCGTGAATGAATTTTGATATTTTAAAAAATGATGACAATATGTAAGCCAAGGAGCTGATTAGATTTTGAGCCATATTGAACAAAATGCTGGGAAGTCTTCCGAGCGCACCTGTGTTTTTGAAAGCTTCATAACATCTGTACCTAATATTTGAATTGGATGAATCTTGGTACATAAGCACTTATTATGGTTCACAACAGTTCTGCATCCCAACTTCCGGTTTGTGTTTTCCGTTAAAAATTTTTTTAGAATATTTCTCGTACTACAGAATTTATATATGTTGAGATACTACAGTTTTAAATTCAAGATTTTATTAAGATTTTTATCTATACGATAGCAATGTAGTTTAGAATTATGTTACTAGAAATGAATGTATTCAATTGAATAGAATGAAAAATTGTAATGAAAAGCGAAAGATCCGTAACAGATGTTTTATCTCAATTCCGGTCGGTTCGGAATTCGAACCGGCGTCCTTCTAATCAGAGATTATGGTTAACCATTTAACCAAATCGATCAGCGACGCGATAAAAATTTGTTTTTGGACGATCGACTTAACATCACAATTATTTTAATTCATTTTTCGTGTCAATTTTTGTCTTATTTTTTATTTATTCTACGAACACGTTTTACCGTTCTTCATGCTTCAACCAAGTTGAGATTTAACTAAGAACATTATGGATCTACGAATATGGGAGACAAATTTCAACTAGTGGAGAATGGTCACTAACAAATTTAAATTCAAGATTTTATTAAGATTTTTATCTATACGATAGCGTATATAGATAAAAATTTTAATAAAATCTTGAATTTAAATTGGTTAGTGGTCATTCCTCCACTAGTTGGGCTCCCATATTCGTAGATCCATAATGTTCTTCATTCAATGTCAAATTGGTTGAAGTATGAAGAACGGTAAAATGTGTTCGTAGAATAAATAAAAAATAAGACAAAAATTGACACTAAAAATGAATTAAAATAATTGTGATGTTAAGTCGATCGTCCAAAAACAAATTTTTATCTCGTCGCTGGTCGAGTTGGTTAAATGGTTAACCATAAATTGTGATCAGAAGGACGCCAATTCGATTCCCGAACCGACCGGAATTGAGATAAAACATTTGTTACGGATCTTTTGCTTTTCAGAACAATTTTTCATTCTATTCAATTGAATACATCCATTTCTAGTGACTTATAATTCTAAAGTACAGTTTTCTTTAATCTTTTTATAATTGGAACTGCGCAAAATCTATAACATTGGTTAGTCATTATTTAAAGTATTTGATGGATATTAATTAACTATTATATATCCAGAACATTTTGATTTTAGAGCTGTGGTGAAGTTAGCCTATGCATTTTTGACAAATCCGGGGTTCGCCAACCAAAAAAATACTTCAATTAAAATTTATGCGAATTAAAAAACCGTTAATAGCTAGACATGACAACAAGACATGGGATCTTGATGAAACCATACAACAGGTGATCTTTTTGACTATGATTTTAATGTATGTCGGGAGCATACAACATTCGTTCGTAAATTAATTTTGATGACACTTTGACAAAATATTTAAATATGTAGGTGCAATGAGCTGATTAGTTTTTGAACGATATTGACAAAAGTGGTAGGGGGTCCCCGAGCACCTGTTTTTTGAAAGCTCAATAACATCTGTACCTGACCAACGAAGTTGATAAAACCGGGTCCATAAACATTTAGTACGGTTCACAACAGTTCCGCATCCCAACTTCCGGTTTTCCCACTTCCTGTAAAACAAATTTTAGTGTTTTTATTCAAACTACAGCCTACAACAATGACGTGACTGTGATGGAACTAGTGCAAAAGATTTCAATTAGTGTGAGAAGATAATGATCAACTTTTGGGACACATCGACCAAAGAAACGGCGGTCCACCATACAACTGCTGACTTTTGTTTTTAAAGTTTGTTTGGAGCATACAGTTTGTAACGTCCGTGATATTCGCCTAAACAATAATAAAACCAAATTCATCTTCGTTTTCTAATTCAATAAAAATGTATTTCATTAGTTTCCGTTCATTTTTACATTAATAATAATTTTAAAATTTTCTAATACTTAACTGCTAGTTAAATTTCGAATATACTATAAAAAGCAAACGAACGTACTCAATTTCATTTCCAATTCTAACGAACAGATGTCGTTGCTAATCTTTGTTGAATTTTTAGGATTACACGATTTGATTTTTTGATTGGAGGAGGTCAAAAATCAAAAATCACATTTTTGAGATTCATTCAGTTTTTAACTTTAAATCAGAAAACATTTTAATTGTGCTTTTATGTTATGCAAGATTATATTTTCGTGAAATTAAATTCATAACAAATAAATGTAGTTATAATAAGTGAAATGATAACAACATATTAAAATGTATCGATTATTGTGTATACAAAATATATCACAAAATAATTTTAAAGTGATACTGAAAAATTATGTAAATCTTTCGAATGAATTAAAAAATTATCGTAATTCATTAACATTAGTGTCACATGCGAAATATGAACTTAATTCTTTAAACAACTTTAATAAAAATGTATAATAAATGTTGGTTCGTAAAGCAACTTATAATTTTTATTTGAATTACGAACAAATTGGAATATTCACGCCGCAATGGGGCACAAAAAAATACGAATAATAGTTTTATGTGCCAGAAACCTCGCTCGAAAGGATCTATTTCATGCTGCTGAGTTTTTGAAAATTAAACTTTGAAAATTAAAAACAACGCTGGAAGTGAATCACCAATCAACAGTTGTAATATAAGGTATTTTTCTTATTTTATATTAGTATTGAAATTTAGTTGTTTTTGTGTGTTTTAACTTGGTTATTTTGATGATAGAATAATTTTATAAAACTTAAGAGATTCCCAATTTTCAAGCTTCGTGTGGGGACAAACGCTATCCCGTAGTATCATTTTTATTGATTTGTGATAAAAGTTCAATCCGATTCACGAAGTGAATCACCTTGCAATAGTTGGCGTTCCGAAACAAAGACCTGGGGCTTTGTAGGGATATTTTTTTTATATAGGGCGTTGTCAACCGGTTTGGGTGTTGCCAACCGGTATATTTTTTTTTAATTTTTTTTTAATTTTTTTTTGGAAAAATAAAACCAGTTTAGGGTTTTTTGATAAACCAGTGGGTTTTTTGGTGTAATCAAATTAATTTTTTTTAAAAAAATTACCTTTAAAATTAATTTTTCCTTAAAAATAATATATTTTCTTTAAAAATAATATATAATATATAAAAATAATATATTAACGTAAAATAATATATTTTTGTTAGAATACTATCTAAATTTTAAATCTTTAATAGAAAACGGTAAATAATTTAAACCACAGTTTTTTTATTATTGGTTTTGGGAAAAATATTTGTAAGTAGATATAGATATTTGTTTTTTGAGTTTTTCAAAATGTACAACTCAAACAGGAGGCCCCTGTTCCTCATTGTATAATTAATTAAAATTAATTATTTTTGCTTGTTTGAAAAAAAAAACCGTTTTGGGACAGCAATTTTTTTTTTGGAGATTGTTTTTTTTGTGCTGTCATTCGAATTTGTTTTTGTACATATTGTACATATTTGTAAATATTTTTGTAAATAATTTTTTTGTATATAGTTCCAATGTAATTTTCATTGTACATATATCTTTTTTTGGAATAATATTGTACATATTTTCATTGTACATATTTTTTTTTTGGAATAATATTGTACATATTTTCATTGTACATATTTTTTTTATAAATAGTTTTTGGAATTTTTTTCGTGTACTAGGTTTAATTAATATTTTCTCAGCGGTAGGCCTAACAAGCCATCCATGGGGCTTATCCCCTTAACATTAATGTGGTTCTTAGATCGCCTATGGCCATCGGGGTTATGCGATCGAAGAACATTGGTTTCTTCCTTCATTCGGCGAGGAAGTTCTCAGGGACGAGGAGTGGTGTTGCTGTGTTTGTACTTAAGTGCAAACCAGTAGTACCATTCTTTGCTCAGAGGCTTCTTCGGTGTAATGAAGAGAAGAACCAATAATACTTTTGCTTTCAGGATCAGAGGCTTCACCTCATACAAATTCAGAAACTTACCATTTTTTTCATTTAGTTTTGCAATAGAACAATTTTCATAGAGTTTAGGGTTTGAAGTCTGGTGCTCGGGAGCGTTCTTCAACTTTCGCATTAGGTTTAGGTGTAATTTATTTGTAGATTAAACAAGCACAACTGGGTCAGTAGAAATGGACCTAGTGTCTAATCGTGACAGTTGTGATTGTTTTATTAGGTTGGGGAGAATCTGTTCTGTAGAATCTGGTCGTTAGGGGCTTTTCTAGTCAGTTCTCACATGCATTGTTGGAGTGGGCTCGCGAACGCGATATTTTAAATTTAAACAATATGGATATTGTAGCATACTTACTTTTTAAATTGTCTCCAGACGAATCTTGATTTTGGGAATCTCTTATGATATTAAATAAAAATAAAATAAATCAAACAAATTTTTCAAAAATTAAATAAATAAAATTTTTATTAAATAAATTAAATTTTCGTTAATTAAAATAATTTTAGGTAAATAAATAATTTTTTCGTAATGTAAATAGTTTTAGGTAACTAAATAAATAATTTTTTTTAATAACACAATACATCAAGATATAAATAAATATTTTTTATTTTTTTAAAAAAAATAAATCAATATTTCAAAGTTAGGACGGTGCATCCAATAAATAAGCATTCTTCTAAATATTTTTATTTTTCAATTTTCTTTTAAAAATAAATAAATATTCTTAGGGGTGCTATCGTCAATAACTAATTTTAGGTATATATATATATTTCAGTATATCTGAAATTAAATAAATAAATTATATTTTTACACATACAATATTTTAGGAATTTTTGTGAAAGATGAAGTAAAGATTAGCGGCGACAGCGGTTTTTTTGTTCTTTTACAAGTTTGTTTTTACAAATTTTTTTTTTGGGGCGTTCGTTGTTTTTTTTCGTTTTGCGTTTTTCATTGTTTTCATTTTTCCATCGTACTAACTACATTTGTTGTTGGGAATTGGTTTTAGTGTTGTTGTTAGCGAGTTCATAATTTTTCGGGTTTTACCATCAAAATGTCAAACCAACTAGACGTTGACCATCCGTTTTATGGTTTGGAACCCACCGAACTACAGATCGAATGTCTGGTTCGGGGTGTGAACTTCAGGGGGAACAATTGGGCAGAGGACTTTGCAATACCACAATTGGGTCCATCACTCCAAGCTGAACACATACACAATAGTCCAGCATTAGTACAACCGCAATTATCATTAAATTATCCATCAGTACCACAGGTACAACCACCACCATTATATCCACAAGCTCCACTTACAGCACCACCACCATACAACCAACCTCCTCAGGTATGGCGTGACGCGGCTCCAGCGTTAGCACCAGTGGAGTACCGAGGGGTTCATGGAAACAATTTGAGTCGTTATGACTCAAATTGGGTTCCAACCTTCACAGGAGATGGTCACTCTCCTGATGTTCATGAGTTTGTTCACAGAGTGGAGGCGGCTGCCAGGAGGGACCGTGTGAATTGGGACGACCTTAGGTCTATCGTTCCACGGTATCTCAAGGGGGCTGCCGACAGATACTATTTGAACTTAACTCATGAATATGAGGTGGTGACCTATCCAGTGCTAAGGGAGGGACTCCTACAAACCTTCGGTACGCTCACTGATGATAAGGCAATCTTGCGAGTTCTTCTGAACCGCAAACAAAAGTCAAAGGAGAGCGTGTACGAGTATCTGGTGGAGATTGGTTCGTTAAATCGTCGTTTAGCACGTCCATTTGCTGACCGTGAAATGCTAGAAATTGCTCGGGAGGGACTGAGTGGAGCTCAAAAACGCTACTCTAGCTGCAACAATACATTCAATTGATGAACTTCGGACTTTATGTCAGAAGTTTGAACGGTTGTGGTCCACACCAGTTCCGACCAGAACATCAAATTTAAGAATTAGCAAGCTACAGCAGGTGGATGATTATGAGGTGGATGTGGAACTAGATCGAGATGGATATATTGAAACGATGGATTCAAAACAGCCCGAACAACAGCACGAAGAAGGCGACGAGAGATGTAGCGACGCAGGACGATCGGCAACCACCAACGAAACCCAAATAAAATCATCGAATACATTTAATTTCCCATCATTACATCGAACGTATTTTAGACGTCTGGAACGTAACATCAGATATTGGAAGATGAGGAAATTATTTCGCAAAGCTTGTGTTTCATCTATCCTTTCAGAAACAAAGGATCCTCGGCCGCGATTGACAATTAAGATTTTGGACAAACATATTTCAGGACTATTGGATAGTGGAGCGTCAATCACAATACTTGGAAGAAATTCCTTGGAATTATTGGAAGCAGCAGGTACAACCTACCGTAAATACACTTCGTGTATTCGTACGGCGGATGGTACTGCAAATAAAATTTTGGGTTACATAGAAATTCCAATAACTGTGAATGGCTCCACTAAACCAATGCGGTTCCATATAGTCCCTGGGTTACGAGAAGAGCTCTACCTGGGCATAGATTTCTGGGAGAAATTTGGTATTGTTCCTTCTTTTGTTAGTGAACTGACTCGTACAGAGCTACAAACCTTAAATATACATAACCTCACCACTGATCAGCAACATGAACTGGATATGATCAAGGATTCTTTCCCGTCATTTGAAGTGTCTGGACTCGGAAAGACTTCTTTGGTTGAACATGTCATCGATGTTGGTGATAATGCACCTGTTAAACAGAGGCATTATCCTACATCGCCGGCTGTTCAACTAAAGGTTTATGCCGAACTCGACCGAATGCTTCAAATGGGCGTGATCGAAGAGAGTAACAGTTCTTGGTGCTCGCCAGTGGTTTTGGTACAAAAAGAATCTGGTAAAAACAGATTATGTATTGATAGCCGTCGTGTCAATTCACTAACTAAAAAGGACGCTTACCCACTTCCCTTGATTGATGGCTTACTAGGTCGTCTAAATAGCACAAAGTACATTTCCAGTATTGATCTCAAAGATGCTTTCTGGCAGATTCCTCTGGCAGAAGCATCTAGAGACAAGACAGCCTTCACAGTGCCTGGTCGTCCATTGTATCAATTCCGGGTTATGCCCTTTGGATTGTGCAATGCTCCCCAGACAATGTGTCGGCTAATGCACAAAGTGATACCACATCAATATCACGAAAATGTCTTTGTTTATTTAGATGATCTATTGGTAGTCTCTTCCTCGTTCCAGGAACATATGGAATTGCTGTCCAAAGTCTCTTCATTGTTAAGAGCGGCTGGGTTAACAATAAACCTCAAGAAAAGTAAATTTGTTCTGAGAGAGGTGAAATACTTGGGATTTTTGGTTGGTGAAGATGGTCTTCGAACAGACCCTGACAAGGTAAGAGCTGTAGCGGAGTATCCAGCTCCATCTACAGTAAAACAAATACGTAGACTTTTAGGAATGGCCGGTTGGTACCAACGTTTCATACCAAATTATGCAAGCGTGGTATCACCGATTACGGATTTATTAAAGAAAAGTTCTGGGAAATTAAAATGGACATTGGAAGCGCAAGCTGCTTTCGAAAATTTAAAACGATTGCTGACTACAGCACCGGTATTAGTAAACCCTGATTATAATAAAGAGTTCTTTATTAGATGCGATGCGAGTCTGACAGGGATAGGTAGTGTACTGTATCAGATCGACGAAGACGGACAAGAGTGTCCGATAGCCTTCATGTCGAAAAAACTTAATAAAGCTCAACGAAACTATTCTGTTTCTGAGCTTGAATGTCTTGCGGCAATTCTGAGTGTGAAGAAATTCAGGGGCTATGTTGAAGGTCACCGATTTACAATTGTGACTGATCACTCAAGTCTGAAGTGGCTTATGTCACAGAAGGACTTGAGTGGTCGTCTGGCTAGGTGGAGCCTAAAACTCCAACATATGGATTTTACCATTGTCCACCAAAAAGGTACCCAAAATATAGTCCCTGATGCTCTATCTCGTCTTTATGACGATACACACGAGGAATTGACGGAAGCATTAACACATCACATTAACGACATTAAAATCGACAATGAAGGTTATCGGCACAAGGAATATACGGATATGATAGCTAAAGTTCAATCATCTCCTAAGGACTTTCCATCAGTTAAAGTCGTGGATGATAAGCTATACATACGTATTGAGCCAAGATCTGATGCAATACCCAACGATGTTCCTGTGTGGAAACTCTGGGTACCAAAACCGATGACTTCAAACATGATTCAGAAACATCATGATGATAGTACTGCTGCTCATGGAGGTGTTAAAAAGACTTTAGAATTACTTCGACGTCTTTATTATTGGCCGGGCATGGCGTCACAGGTACACAACTATGTTGTGTCCTGCGACACATGTAAACAAACAAAAGCCACGAATCAGATATTGCGTCCTCCGATGCAATATCAATTCGAAACAGCACGTCCATGGCAGAGAGTCTATATAGATTTTTTGGGACCGTATCCTCGTTCTACACTTGGGAATACGGTGTTATTGATAGTTCTGGATCATGCTACGAAGTTTGTACTACTGAAACCACTTAGAAACGCAACTTCACCGAAGGTGAATGCTTTTCTAAGGAACGAAGTGTTTCTTACATATGGGGTACCAGAGTTTCTACACAGTGACAATGGCAAGCAGTTCACTAGTAGGAACTTTCAAAGTCTTGTCAGATTTCGGCATTAAACACATTAGGACCGGTGTCTATAGTCCTCAAAGCAACGCGTCAGAGCGGGTCAATAGGTCAGTTTTAGCAGCAATTCGCGCGTTCATAAAAGGTCAACATACCAAGTGGGACTCACAAATTGGTGAAATCGCGTATGCACTGCGGGCTGCAGTACATTCAGCTACCAAGTACTCACCGTACTATTTATTATTTGGTCAACATCCAATATCGGATGGGAATACTTACCATTTGTTGAGATCACTACACACGCTTGATGAAGATGCTGGTGAGGAAATAGAACGCTCTGATCATTTGACTCTGCTCAGGAACCGTGTTCAGGAAAATTTAAAAGCAGCTTTCAAGAAATCGCAACATCAGTATAACCTGCGATCTAAACTACGGACTTTTCAACCACAACAACGTGTGTTTGTACGGCAACATCATTTGAGTGACGCTACAAAAAAATTCTCGGCAAAATTGGCTCCAAAGTTCTTACCTGCGATGATTAAGACTAAGATTGGAAATGTACTCTATGAGCGCACAGATATGAGCGGTAAGAATCTTGGAGTCCATCATGCGAAGGACATCAGGGAATGATGTCTTTTCGTTAGGTAAGGTAGTTCCTCTGTCTGGTTGTTGTCTCTGGGGTTCACATCTTCAGTGTCATATTTTACTGGTTGTATCGAGGGTTCAATGGTGCCGACGTTAGATGGATGGATGATCGATTTCGGTACTCACTGATAGTTCCTAGGAACTTCATGAGTATTGAAATTGATCATCGACCCTGGCGTTGGTTACCATTGATAACTCGATCCCAGATACAGATTAGTTGTGGGAAGTAGTTCGGTGGTTTCTGACGTAGAGGGGGTGACGACGTTTTTGTGATTTCAAGGGTAAATATCTTGATTTTTACCTTGAATTCATGGTGTAACGTCCGTGATATTCGCCTAAACAATAATAAAACCAAATTCATCTTCGTTTTCTAATTCAATAAAAATGTATTTCATTAGTTTCCGTTCATTTTTACATTAATAATAATTTTAAAATTTTCTAATACTTAACTGCTAGTTAAATTTCGAATATACTATAAAAAGCAAACGAACGTACTCAATTTCATTTCCAATTCTAACGAACAGATGTCGTTGCTAATCTTTGTTGAATTTTTAGGATTACACGATTTGATTTTTTGATTGGAGGAGGTCAAAAATCAAAAATCACATTTTTGAGATTCATTCAGTTTTTAACTTTAAATCAGAAAACATTTTAATTGTGCTTTTATGTTATGCAAGATTATATTTTCGTGAAATTAAATTCATAACAAATAAATGTAGTTATAATAAGTGAAATGATAACAACATATTAAAATGTATCGATTATTGTGTATACAAAATATATCACAAAATAATTTTAAAGTGATACTGAAAAATTATGTAAATCTTTCGAATGAATTAAAAAATTATCGTAATTCATTAACATTAGTGTCACATGCGAAATATGAACTTAATTCTTTAAACAACTTTAATAAAAATGTATAATAAATGTTGGTTCGTAAAGCAACTTATAATTTTTATTTGAATTACGAACAAATTGGAATATTCACGCCGCAATGGGGCACAAAAAAATACGAATAATAGTTTTATGTGCCAGAAACCTCGCTCGAAAGGATCTATTTCATGCTGCTGAGTTTTTGAAAATTAAACTTTGAAAATTAAAAACAACGCTGGAAGTGAATCACCAATCAACAGTTGTAATATAAGGTATTTTTCTTATTTTATATTAGTATTGAAATTTAGTTGTTTTTGTGTGTTTTAACTTGGTTATTTTGATGATAGAATAATTTTATAAAACTTAAGAGATTCCCAATTTTCAAGCTTCGTGTGGGGACAAACGCTATCCCGTAGTATCATTTTTATTGATTTGTGATAAAAGTTCAATCCGGTTCACGAAGTGAATCACCTTGCAATAAGTTCTTTCATTTAAAAATTTTAATGACACTTTCATAAAAGATGTAGATTTGAATGACAAAAAACTGATTTGTTTTTCGACCATTTCCTAATAAGTGGTAGGGGCCTCCCTAGCTCTTGTTTATTTGAAACTTCAATAACATTAATTCCTAATAATTGATTTTGATTAAACTTAATCAATATACTTAAAGTATGATATGTAAAAGCTCTGCATCTTAATTTACAGTTTGTCACTCGTAAAAAAATTTTTTACTTTTTCTATTCGTACCAAAAATTGTAGGTCTATTGGGATACTGCGGCTTTCTTTTAGCCATTAGCCAGATAACCATTAGTATTTGATGGATATAAGCTTTCTATATATCAAAATGTTCTGGATCTGGTTTCTTTCCAAAGACAGAGAAAAAAACCCAAAATGTAAATTAAAATTGCCTTCAAAATAGATCAAAACATGCATTCAAATCGAGAATAAAAAACGCATTTTATCCAGCTCAGCATTTTCTTTGAAAAAATGTGATGTGAATGTGAGTTCGTAGCAACTTAAAACAATTTTTGAATTCTTACTTTTTGTTTAATGATGAATTGTTTAACTATGTACACTTTATCTTACCTTTACAGTTAAATTACAAAATATTCGAAAAAGTTCAACATGGGAAATCACCGTCATAGAAAAATTCTAAAACACAATGATGTGCCCTGATGTAAAGCAGTTTTGTTCAAATTTCGACTGAAATGTTATATTCAGATCATCGCTATCTTTCTGGTAAAAAACCATAATGTGATCTGTGTTCATAAACTATGATTAATATACAATTTAAAAGGATATAAGTGTAAGAAATGTGTAAAGTGTAAATAGTGTGACAAAGAATAATTAGTGTGTTTTGGAAATTGCAACTTATATGAGTTGTAAGTATTTTCTTAACGGGAAATTAGTGATGCATATAAAATAGTATGGCACCCAAACAAACAACTGATAAGGTAGGAAAGCTTAATTTATCCAAATTACTATTTTCGCTTTATTTAATCATTTTTTTAAGTGTTAAAACTGAAACAAGTATTTTGAGATCTTTAGCTTTTTTAAGATAGTTAATTGTAGATGTAAATCGGTTCTTTATGCTCTGAAGCGGCAATTCATTTATTTAACATTTAACAATATTGAAGTTGTAAAATCTTAGTTAATGATATTTTATATTAAATTTTTAAAATTCAGTATATATTTTATTTAATTAATTTTACAAATTTTGTTTTATTGAAACCAATTAATTAACTGTTACTTTTACCATATTTCTCAATATAAAAATGAACGTATCTAGTAGAATTTTTTTACCATCGAATACGAAAATTGGTTGCTGTGCGCATATTCATATGCACATGTGCGAACATTCAGTGTCTCAGACTAAAATATTAAAAAAAACTGTTGGGGTCCGATTGAAATGGACAAAAAACGCATAAAATTAATAAATTACTATTGAAATTCAACCAATTATAATAGAAAACCAAAACTAGTAAAAATATGAATGCTTTTGTAGGTAGTATAACAAAATTTTGATACTTAAAAATAACTACAATAAATATAACGACGTCTATGTAAACAAATGTCACGAACTCAGCAAATGGTACGAACTAGGAGTAGAAATTTAACTAATGTAATTGTTTTCAAAACAAATTTATCCCATAATAAATAATACATCTCTGTTTTACTTTTTGTTTCATCTTTTATCTCTTGCTACGGGCTGTCTGTCAAAAATTCATTGGTAAAAAAATTCTACTATACTTATGGTTAAAATTTATTCGTTTTGAAAACGATTTTTGTGATTTGAAATTAAAATAGATTGAATAATTTCAACAATGGATTTCGTGTTTGGGTTGATAAAGCCTTAATTTAACTAAACCGAATGGGAAATTCGAGTTGAAAAAGGTTTGTAACATAAATAGGATATTATTTTATGTAAGAATATTATTTTATTTTTCTCCATTTTATGTCTAGCATAACTGCTTTTATTTAGGGAAATGTGTGTTGGTCTAAAACTTTAATTTTTTTTATTCATCCAGTCGAACATGTTTAACATTACAAAAAACATAAAATATAAAAATTCCAATTGCTTCTTTACTTACTTGAGTTTAATTGATCTCAAAAAATCCCCAATAAAATATACATTATTTAGACTTTTTAAATATCCGAAGATACCATGTCAACTATACGAGTAAGAATTGTGGGAAAAAGCAAGGAAAGATAATATGGAAAAGGGTTATTCCATTGTGACAACAATGTAACATTTTTAATCTTTTCAACTCATGTTTTTACCTATTATTCATAAAAAACATTGTTATTTTATGGAATTTTTGTTATTTCATGCTAGTATGCAGGTAAGAAATACACTGTCAATGACAAAATCAGTAAATTATATTTATGTTAAGTAACGGATCGTGTCATATCATCGAAAAATCATACCGTCGAAAATCGTTACATCGAAAAAAAGCAATAAATTGAAAAATAAAAATCATACCGTCGAAAAATCACACAACCGAAAATCGCAACATCGAAAATCATATCACCGAAAATTCATTACGTCGAAAAGTCATAGCATCGAAAAATCACATCACCGAAAATCATATCATCGAAAATTTGATTCACAAAATCGAAAAATCATACCATCGAAAATCGTAAAATCGAAAAAAAATCATATCATCGAAATATCATTACATCGAAAATATTCGATGTAATGAATAAATCATTACATCGAAAAATCATATCATCGAAAAACAGTGTGTACTCTCCTCACAGATGAAACTTTTGTAAATTAAAATGTTAAATGTCAGCAGTATATGTTAATTGGGCAATTCGTTTGAAAATGTACATTTATTTGTGGATTTTTTTTTAAATCAAAATTTTGTATGAGTGGAACGAATGAAAAAATCTAAATTCTGAATTTTTTATTTATTGCTTTGAAATGCAGTTTTGCATACATTCGGCATACATTTTTAGTAATTTCTTTTGGTTTACATAGATAATATATTATGTGCTATCATATTTTCAAGATAAAGTTTTAGGATTCCAAACAGATTTTTCTACGTTTTTTTTGAATAATAAATACTATGCCCTATAGTATTATATTATATTCAACCTGTATTCTTTTGAAAATGCGCATGTTTTATAGTTTTTTTTTGAAAATGCCTAAAACATTTGGTATGTTTAGTATTGACGAAATTTGTATTGGCGAAAGAAAGTGTGTGTCAAGTGTTTTTCAAAAAATAATGAAGTGTGTTAAAACACGAAAATGAGCATTTTCTGCTTAAAAAATCGATCATTCTAAGTGATTACGAGTAGTAACATTGAATGTGGAGAAAATTTGATGGTTGGCATTGATATGTGGGACCAGAACCTCGATTATTGTATTGTTAGTGTGTCAAAAAATACTGTCAAGTGTGTCAAAAGAATGATTTTCATTTATTTAACCCAATTTTTTGGAGAAAAATAAAATTAAGTATGTAATTATGTTTATGACTTGAAATGTATTTGAACATGAAATTGGACATGTTTCTATTCAGTTTCAACTCCTCCCAACTTATAGGAACAATTGGGAAATATCAAGTTGTTGCAGATTAAATGTTTTAAAAAAAAATGTAATTATGAGAAAGATATTTCTTTTGTAATCGTTTTGTGTGATTCCACGACTTCTGATTAACAGGAACAGTTGGAAAATAAGTTTGAATTTTTGATTATGTTATAACTTTGGCAATATTTTTAGAATTTTGAAATTTCAATCTTTGATTTTTGATTAATTTTTGGAATATATTTAGAATTTTGAAAAAAGTTTAATTTTTGATTTTATTATAAGTTTTGGAATATTTTTAGAATTTTGAAAAAGTTTTTATTTTGTTTTGATTTTTGCAATATCTTTAGAATTTTGAAAATAGTTTCAATTTTTGATTTTGTAATATTCTCTTGAATATGTTTGAACTTTTGAAGAAAATTGAAATTTATGATTTTATTATAATATTTAGAATCTTAGAAAAAGTTTGAATTTTTGATTTTGTTATAATTTTTGCAATATGTTTGGAATTTTGAAAAAAGTTTCAATTTTTGATTTTGTAATAATTTTTGGATTGTTTAGAATTTTGAAAAAGTTTAAATTTTTGATTTTTTTTTAAATTTTTGGAATATTTTTAAATTTTGAAAAAAAATTTAAATTTTTGATTTTATGATAATTTTTAAAAATTTTAGGATTTTTGAAAAAAGTTTGGATTGTTTATTTTGTAATATTCTCTTGAATATTTTTGGATTTTGAAGAAAGTTGGAATTTTTGGTTTTATTATAATATTTGGAATTTTTTTAAATCAATTCAATCAGAATTACGGCAATGTTTACGGTCTGAAAGACCTAAGTATTACATACATGAGTCACAAGTGAAATGGAAATTGGAACAGGTGGAATTGGAACAAATTGGAACAAATGGAATTGGAACAAGTGGAAATTCTCACCCCCACTTTTTTTTGCATTTCTCGACGTTTTAGGACCTACTGATTCTAAAAAAGCAAAAAAAATGTATGTCTAGAATTAGAAAATTGGAAAAATGTTTTAATTTTTGATTTTGTTAATAATTTTGTCCTCGTACAAAGCTTTTGATGAAAACTATATAAAAAGCCTTAACACAAACACAATCCTTACAGTTTTATTATTTAAATTTGTAATGTCATAAAAGGAGAAAAATCAAATTTGCTTAAAAAAATTTTGCAAGAAATGCAAATAAAAGCGGGGGTAAGAATTTCACTTTTGGCTCATGAATGTAATACTTCGGTCTTTCAGACACAAGTAATATAAATACATAGCCGGAAAAAAAACGCCTGATTGAATTGATTTAAAAAAATTCCAAATATTATAATAAAACCAAAAATTCCAACTTTCTTCAAAATCCAAAAATATTCAAGAGAATATTACAAAATAAACAATCCAAATTTTTTTCAATAATCCTAAAATTTTTAAAAATTATCATAAAATCAAAAATTTTTTTTTTTCAAAATTTAAAAATATTCCAAAAATTTTAATAAAATCAAAAATTTAAACTTTATCGAAATTCTAAACAATCCAAAAATTATTACAAAATCAAAAATTGAAACTTTTTTCAAAATTCCAAACATATTGCACAAATTATAACAAAATCAAAAATTCAAACTTTTTCTAAGATTCTAAAAATTATAATAAAATCATAAATTTCAATTTTCTTCAAAAGTTCAAACATATTCAAGAGAATATTACAAAATCAAAAATTGAAACTATTTTCAAAATTCTAAAGATATTGCAAAAATCAAAACAAAATAAAAACTTTTTCAAAATTCTAAAAATATTCCAAAACTTATAATAAAATCAAAAATTAAACTTTTTTCAAAATCCTAAATATATTCCAAAAATTAATCAAAAATCAAAGATTGAAATTTCAAAATTCTAAAAATATTGCCAAAGTTATAACATAATCAAAAATTCAAACTTATTTTCCAACTGTTCCTGTTAATCAGAAGTCGTGGAATCACACAAAACGATTACAAAAGAAATATCTTTCTCATAATTACATTTTTTTTAAAATCTTTTAATCTGCAACAACTTGATATTTCCCAATTGTTCCTATAAGTTGGGAGGAGTTGAAACTGTATAGAAACATGTCCAATTTCATGTTCAAATACATTTCAAGTCATAAACATAATTACATACTTAATTTTATTTTTCTCCAAAAAATTGGGTTAAAAAATAAATGAAAATCATTCTTTTGACACACTTGAAAGTATTTTTTGACACACTAACAATACAATAATCGAGGTTCTGGTCCCACATACCAATGCCAACCATCAAATTTTCTCTACATTCAATGTTACTACTCGTAATCACTTATGATCGATTTTTTAAGCAGAAAATGCTCATTTTCGTGTTTTAACACACTTCATTATTTTTTGAAAAACACTTGACACACACTTTCTTTCACCAATACAAATTTCGTCAATACTAAACATACCAAATGTTTTAGGCATTTTCAAAAAAAAACTATAAAACATGCGCATTTTCAAAAGAATACAGGTTGAATATAATATAATACTATAGGGCATAGTATTTATTATTCAAAAAAACGTAGAAAAATCTGTTTGGAATCCTAAAACTTTATCTTGAAAATATGATAGCACATAATATATTATCTATGTAAACCAAAAGAAATTACTAAAAATGTATGCCGAATGTATGCAAAACTGCATTTCAAAGCAATAAATAAAAAATTCAGAATTTAGATTTTTTCATTCGTTCGACTCATACAAAATTTTGATTTAAAAAAAAATCCACAAATAAATGTACATTTTCAAACGAATTGCCCAATTAACATATACTGCTGACATTTAACATTTTAATTTACAAAAGTTTCATCTGTGAGGGAGTACACCCTGTTTTTCGATGATATGATTTATATTGATATTTTCGATGTAATGATATTTCGATGATATGATTTTTTTTTCGATTTTACGATTTTTGATGGTATGATTTTTCGATTTTGTGAATCAAATTTTCGATGATATGATTTTCGGTGATGTGATTTTTCGATGCTATGACTTTTCGACGCAATGAACTTTCGGTGATATGATCTTTCGATTCTATGACTTTTCGATGATATGAACTTTCGATGATATGAAATTCGGTTGTATGAACTTTGGGTTTTGTGATTTCTGGTGATTCGACGATTTGATTTTTCGATGTTATGATGCGGACTCAAAATTCATTATTCACGAATCGATTACAATACTTTATTCTCTGACAAAGAATTGTGCATAAATATAAAAACATTTTCTTCAATTAAACAATAAATATTTATTGTTTTAATTGATAAATCAAATTTCTTAAATTAAAAAAGCCCTGATGATTAAAAACGCTCATCTTATACAATCAACCAAGTTCAACTAAACGAAATAAGAGAATTTTACTCAAAATTTGATTTTTGAACAAAACTTATCAAAGCAATTGTGATTATAATTTGACAATTCAACTCACTAAATAAAGTTTCGATAAGGTCCAATAAAAACGCTTCATTTACTATTTTTTAACAAATCAAAACGATTGTATCGATTATTTTTCTCTGGTGGGAAGGAACAGCGAATATTTTCGAATATTTTCGGCCTACTTAATATATTAATTTAAAACAAAAATTCACATACAAAATTATGTGAAAATGCAATTTGCAAATAGTAAAAATGTCCGTTTTCATTCATAAATGATTGCATGTTTATGTTTATTTGCCAAAAATAAATTACAAATTTATAACATTTATGTGCCTACTAAGATGAAATAATATTTTATTATGTATGATTATGTTGTATGAAATAATGTTACTATTTCTGTTCGTTAAATTGTCTGCTAAATACAACTCCCCGACTAGAAATTAGATCAGTATAGGGTCCGATCCGGATCAGGATTGCCTGAAGACTGATCAGGGATGAATCAGGCCTCCTGATCCGGACATGATGAAAAATCGTCACGCCATATAGGATCCGTACAGGATCCGTTTAAATGATCCATGCCGGATACATTTCAAAGATCCATTCCGGATCCATTTCAAAGATCTATTCCGGATCTATCTTAAAGATCCATGCCGGATCCATTCAACAGTTTCATGTCCGGTCTGGTCAAGAGATCCATACCAGATCCGTTCAAAGGTTTAGAATTAATTTTGTTCTTAAATATTAATTTGACATTAAATAAATGAAAAAAATATTACCATTTTTCCTTAATTTTGTTCATAATTTCAAGTACACTTCTAATGCTTATAAATTTAACACTCAGAAAAAAAAGATAGCTTATTTAACGTAAAGTATATGTAAATTTAACTGAGCCAGAATTGAGCCAGCGGAGGCATAAGTAAACTAAACTAAATTGACTAAGTAAAATCTACTTAAAAGCATGTAAAACATTTTGCGCTGTTATGCTACTATTATGCTACCATCTTGTCTCACCAAAAAAATGAAAAAATTTAGTTTTTTTTGCAATTATTAATCGTTAATAAGTTAATCGTTAATCGTTTTATCAATTCAGGGTGAGAGAATTTTATACACGGCAATGGATTAACAACGGTTAAGAAGGGCCCTGTAAAGATAAAATGCTATTTATTATTAATATTTATTTTGGACTTAACCCGCATTCGATCCCCAGACCTCTGTGTACAAGGCAGCAGCATTAACCATTCGTCTATCTAAATAATTATTTACATCAATTTATTTATGAATATTATGTTGATGCTTAAGTTTAGGACGTTCGAGGGTTCGATTCACAGACTGACCACTATTTATTTTTATTACATTTTTATTATTTTTTTAAAATAACATAAAAATGATTCCTTTTTATTCATAAAAATTCAATTTCACAGCATTTCAATTTATCGATACTGTAGTTATTTTAAAATTATATAGACCTAAACATTTCAAATTTATTCCGACAATAATAATAATGTAACTAAGGTAACACAGAAATAACAATTATATATATGTCAAATTCTTTTTGCCAAAACATTGTTCTGACATTTTTTGCTCTCAGATCAATTTATTATTTGACATTACGTGTTTTATTTGGTCAAAAAAAGTGAGTTTTCACCCTAAAAAGATTTTTTTGAATCTAGAATTTTAACTATAGAGCAAAACATAAAATACAATAAAAAAAAAGAAATACATATATCTCTCAAAATTAGTAAACAAACAAAACGCCACGCCAAAACGTAAGAACATGTGCTGCATAAATTGACAGCTATACATATGTAAATTTTACTATTATTTTAACTAAAATTTACGTTTTATATGACTTTAATACTCGAAGTCATACGTAATTTTGAAGATGTCTTAGTAAAAAGTACGTATCATATAAGCAATTTTCAGCATACTTAAGTTAATCTCTTTGGGTAAATAGTGGATTATATATACGCGTGTGTATAAGTATGTTTAGCACCATTTGCCATGTAAATTTAGCATTTTTCGACGGTTATGTTTTACAAAATTGTTAAGTAAATGTAACGACCATTAGGTAACTTTGTTTTCATCTTTCAAAATTTACTGTTTCAGCAGTAAATTTATTTTCAAAAATTTTACAATTCCAATTTTGCTTTATTAACGTGGCACAGGATAATATTACTTAAATTATCAATACTTTGCACTAGTAAATTTTAGAAAAACGTACGTTATGTTTACAATTTTGGAGTTACTATAGCGCATAAGTAACAAACGCATCGTTTTTTTTTTCTGAGTGCAGCAAGTTTGTTAATTATTTCTTATTTTTATTTTATTTAGTCCAAGTTTTGGCATTATTGATGATTTTTCCAATGGTATCATAAAACTCTGTCACATAGGCTCTTATGAAGGTATGGATCCAAGTTTGGATTCGAAAACTAACTTCACCCATACCTGCTTTAGATCACTTGTCATATTTCAAATAGAATAATTTTTGATCAACATAATAAGTATTTCACCAATTACTGCTAACAAAAAACATTTGGAAATTCTTGAGTAAAGAGGAGATGCAAGATAAAAATTTAAATTATATGCTTTAGGGTTAATAAGCAAGATCCCTCACAACTATAAGTTTGACAATGCTGTTTTCGATTCTACAATAAATTTGTACTTATAAGTACAAAATATTAAACAATTAAATAGATTCAGTCTACAGTTAATTATTACAGTTAAGTATATTATAATTAACTTTTTCAAAAGTTATTAAAAATTCGTGAAGAATGAGAAAATTTTTTGCACAAAAAAATTTTAAGTTAAGTACCCGAGCAGAAATTTGTCAGGGCTCAAGTAAGGCCCTGATCAGGTTTGCCCTAACCTGGATCAGGCATTGGTAGGACAGCCTGATTGGGCCCTGATCATGAGTGTAACGCTTTTGCGATATCAGGTCCTGATTGGGATTACCGGATCAGACCCTGATTGGGAAAATCGGATCAGGCCCTGATTGGGATATCCGGACCAGACCCTGATATATATTTATATACTATATACATAAATTAATCAAATTAAAATAAAAAAATTACAATGGAAAAAATTAAAACATACATACCACCTTAATGACTATTATTATAGTCTTTCAGCCGAGAAGCTATAACTAAAACATACATGAAACGATTTTAACTATATATTTCTAAAATGGATAATACTCTAGTGAATTTTAACCAATTGAAATTTCAGCTAGGGGTCAAATACGAGAAACCTGATCCGGGCCGGATGTATTCAAATTAGGTAAACCCTAAAAGGGTATTCTAAATCAGGCCCTAAACAGGCCCACATCAGCTTGCTCTAATAGAGATTGCCCTTGTAGGACTGACCAGGCCTTGATCACGACCTGACTGTATTCAGGTTGTCCCTAACTAATTTCTGCTCGGGTAAATGTACTATTATGACGTCGATAATATAATCAAAATAATAATTCAGTTATACCATTAATAACGAATTTATTGTTTAATGAGCAATATATTATATACAGAATGGATCAGGTAAAAAACTAAATTTTGTATTATTATCCAGTTCAGGACATCGGATAAGATGAACTTTTTCGATCAGAAACTGATCGTATGACTGGATCAACGGATAAAGTACTGCACGCTGATCAGTAACTTATCAGATAGCCGGATCAACGGATAAAGTACTGCACGCTGATCAGTAACTGATCAGATAGCCGGATCAAGGGAAACGGTACTGTACGCTGATCAGGAACTGATCAGATAACCGGATCAAGGGAAACGGTACTGTACGCTGATCAGGAACTGATCAGATGGCCGTATTACGGAAAATCTGATCCGGATCTGATCATAATCCGGGTTCCCTGAACTAATTTCCAGTCGGGTCGTCACCAAATTATTAGTCGATTATTTTTCAACATTACCACTCATGCCATTTGAGGTGACCTCAAATGACATTCGTAATAATGATTATGAAAAATAATCGACTATTATTTGACGACTCGTGATAATTATATATGAAAATAATTTTTTCTACTATCCAACATAAAAAATCTACTTTCGATGTTTGTTCATTGAATCGAAAACTTCTTTTTCGTCACAGGTGATAAAATAACCTATACGAATTACTTTCGTACCTAGTGACGAAAGTAATTTTTTAAAAGCCATCTATTTTCTAATTTCTTAACTAGAATAAACCATCCTAGAATACCCGTTAAGACAATCAATTGATTGAATGAAATAATTTTGTTAGTGTTAATTTGTCTCTGTTTGGAGGATGACGTTAATTTATTTTTGAATTATTTACGGACAATTTACATTAAAATTGTAAAAATAATAATATTTAAATATATAACATTCATATATTCTTTTTAAATAGTATAATAAAAAACAGTTGGTGTTAATATATTTTTAAAAAATATTATTTAACAAAAATGAAAAAAAAAATATTTATTTTACGTAAAATAATTTAGGTTGTGTTAAAATATATCAAGAATTTACGTAACGTCATACCCATTCAAAAACTGAATCAAAACTGATATTTTTATTTTAGAAATCTGAATTTGATTTTGTTTATGACAAAGTATAAACCGTCTTTAGTTATAAGCCTACTAGACGCAAAATTCAAAAACAGTAAACCTTCAAAGATGTATTATTTAATGATTTTAAGAACTTTATAGAGTAAATAGAATAATAATATAAGATTTTGTAGTGGAAATAGAATAAAAATATCACATCATGAATAACTACTATATGTATGGATATGTAAAAAATTAACGAAAAAACAATAAGGCTTGTAATTAAAGACAACTATGTCTTTGACATAAAAATTGGATAATTTATTCATATCGAGTCATCTATTTTTTAATAGCAGAAATATAAATACACATATACAATTTTAATTTGTAACAGTGTATGTTTTAAAATGTGAATTGTATGTAATTATAATGAAAATGTTTAAAAATTAATAAAATTTTTTAAAAAAGTAGTAGAAAAAGTAGTCTTCTTCTCGCCGAAAATCATATT
>OY856186.1:330238273-330469273 GCA_963693315.1 Diogma glabrata | reverse complement strand
GGACAAGTTCGTGAACTGGCCATATCCGGGTACCGGTTAAGCGGCTAGAGTCTAAAAACTCGAATAATCTAGGGCGCTATAACTTCCGTTTGAATAATAATATTTTTAAAAAATTTAAAAATATTGAATATTTGAACCTTTTTTTATCATTTTTATCCAGATGACAACCTTGGCGTTTCAGGTTCCTCAAAAATCAGCTGTTTTTTTAAAAATTTACTAAACTTTGCTGTCCTTGATCTAGCTGAAATGGCCAAGCTCATATTTGAAAACTTTTTTTCACGTACTTAAAATATAAATCTTTCCAAAATTTTCAAAAATAATAGTTTAAATTTAACGGTTGAGACCCTATGGCTGTTGAAATGAAAACAAACGCAAAAGGCAATGCTTTCATCATGTTTCAATTTATGTTATTTAAATTCATTTTAGCTTTTAAACATACTTTTCAACTATAGCCTCAAAAAACTTCAGCTTTCTAACCCAAAAGGTTCCATTTTTATAAGCGTTATAATGAACCCCTTGCAAAAAAATACCAAGCCATTTAATACCATAGAAAAATTATCAAAATCTCTTTTGTTTTTATTTTTTTTACTAAGTAACCGTTTGAAAAAAGATTAAATAAGAACAAAAAAACACAACAACAAAAGATGATTTTGAAATAAAATTGTTTGATAATGTTTGATCATAAATTATGTGTGATGGTATAATTGTAGTTGTGACGTAGTTCATTTGATCTTTGGTGGATTTAATATGTTATTAAAAGTAGTTTAAGCCAACTTAAATAAAACTTTTCCGAAATTGTATTGATGGAGTTACTAGTTAGTTCGGATAATGTATTTAATTTGGTTCGATAATTTTTTTGAATTATTCTGTTTCTACTCATATTTTTTATTTAAACTAATCTGACATATCTAATTTTATTTGGACACAAAACTGTCTGACCCCGAAATCTACCTATTTCTAGCGGATATACCTGCCGTTGGGATTTTTTTGTCATGGTTTGTTTATATTTATAATTGTTCCGTTTTTTTTTTTTAAATTTCACCAAGTTAATGGTTTAATTTGATAATGATACAATTTGTAAATTGTAACCGGACATTATTTGAAAATGGCACGTTACACCGTTCAAACTTGCTGTAGTGACTTCTGTGAAAAAAATCTTTTGTATTTTTTACACCTGTTTGCCTTTGCAAAATCTTTTTCCAAACATGTTGCTTAAGAGGTGCCCCAGCATAGTCATGTGGACCGTTGCCGTGATACGAGCCACCAAAGTTCCACTCAAAAAATACATCGGACATAGTCATACTTGCGATGCAGTATCGATTTTTAAAATGGACTCCATCACTCCAAATAATGACAGTTTAACCTCTGTAAAGGCATGTTGTTTTGTGTCAGACATAATTCCATATGTCGGTTTCATCAAATCTCCATCAGGATATTTCCTGAAGTAAACAACACTTATGTTAATGGTCACACTAGAATCATCTGCACTTTTCCAGTGCGCAGCCATCACTTCATTTTGATGTTTGATTTGGAAGTTTTGTGCAAAATCTGCTTGCTTCATTTGGCTTCAGATTGTCCTTTTGTTTTCGAAGCTCTTTTTCTTGCCTTGTTATGTTGTAAGAATGCTCTGTTAGTTTTGTGAACTGTTGAGTTAGTTCTTCTTTTATGGTTTTATCACTGAAGTATATCGTCTATAGTTTCCCTAGATTCCATAGTTCCACTCTTATTTCCTTTGATATAAGTTTTCCTTGCAATAGATTTTTAAACAAAGGGGAACTTTTATTGCATCTGTTTTTCATACAGTCAGCTGATTCATGATTGCTGATCACAGATAGTAAGTGTAGCAAATCATTGACATGTTTGATGTTGTCCTCCTACTTGCATTCACGCATCAAGAAACTGGAGTTCTTACAATGGGGGCATCAACACACTTCATGGCCTTTCGATTTCACTTTTTCTACTTCTACTGGTCGAAACTCGCAAAACTTTAATAGTCCTATATGAATGTTGGGATTTATTATCAGCTTTAAATAAATCGTGCGCTTCCTTTTAATTGTATATCAACCAACACTGAGAAAATTATTGTGGTTACTCCATAATCTGCTGGTAGCATGTACATGTTTAGATGTAACGTAACATGTTTACTTAAATCATTGTTATTGTGTTAACTATAAACATGTCATTGTTGCATTTCCTACAATAATATGATCAAATAAAACATAATCAGTAACTATTATATTATGTGGTCAATCATGTTATTTGAACACAATATGTTAGGTGTGACTATATTATACTTACCCCAACTATACTTTAGAAACATTATAAGGTACTATCAAACATATTATTTAAAATAAGTATTTTTAGCGCAAGTATATTATATGTGGAATAACTATACTCAGTAAACATAATATTTTATTGCCAATCATACTTATTTAACATAACATGTTAGTCTTAATATATTATATACTTACCTTAAATACGACTCGTAAACATAATATACTGCTACTTACATATTATTTGATTATGTTATATTTATCTCTAATATACCAATATGATCGTAGAACTCAGTTCGGCTACGTTGTAAGTGGTACTGTAAAATGGTTGCGGAATAGAGTTGCTATATAAGAATAGATTAGACTTAGAAGTAAATATAACATAACGTAGTATAGAAGTTATTCTAAAAATATTTAGTTAAGTTTTGGTAAAATAATATCAATTTGTTTTATATTTAAATTTTAAAATGATTTATTTTATTACAACCAATTTATAAATTCTTTTCCCGATTCTGTTTTACATATATATGAAGTTTTAGGTGTTTTAATTTCGTCTATATGAATTGAAAAAAAATCATCGACAACATTAACTTCGAAAGCATAAAAATGACTATTAAAACCGTGATTAATTATCTTTTGCAAACAGAAAACATATTTTTCTTGAAATTTGCAAATTTGAAGAATCAGAGAAAATTCGGAAACATTGTCTTCGTAATATCCTGTATGTACTACCATGTTTTTTTATATAATACGTCGTTATATTCGATAAAAGATATTATTGATAAAAGTAATTTTAATTTAAATTTCAGAGCAAAATGTTCATTGAAACAGTCACTAACAACACCCGTATTTATAGAACTATTCGTACAAGAACTATTAAGTACATAATTAGCAAATTTAAGTTGGTACTTAATTAATAATTTTTTCAATAAATTGACTATAGAGTTACATGAAGATGCAGTTTTCTAAAATATTTTATGAAACGATTCGAAACGCATTGAAAATAGCTTTTTAAGCGGTCCAATTTCCTTCATTATTCGACAATAGTGAGTTAAATTATGATATTTGGGTTTAAGACCGCTTTCAGATAATTTCAAGGACAGATTTGCGTCCATTAACACCCTTAGAACGCATGTTGTTGTGGGACCTTGGTCTTAAAAGGTTTTTATGTGTTGTTGTGACACATATTGTAATGCCTACTACACATCACATTTTATTAAAAAAAAAAAAAAAACATATGATGATCTTTTATTAAAATGCCAAGTAACTTGGTATTTTAATAAAAGTTCAATGCTCTTTTGGTGATTACAAAATCTAAGATTGAAACTTTTTCCAATATTCTTAAAAAATCGCAAAAATTATAACAAAATCAAAGTACAAACTTTAAAAATTCCAAAAATTATAATAAAGTCAAACATTCAAACTTTTTCAATATTCAAAAAATATTCCGAAAATTATTACAGACTCAAAAATTGAAATTTTTTCATAATTTCAAAATTATAGCGAAATTTCTTAATTCACAAACTACAAATTTAAACTTTTCCCCAAATTCTAAAAATATTGCAAAAATTATAACAAAATCTAAAATACAAACCTTTCTTAAAATTCCAAAAATTGAAACAAAATCGAAAATACAAATTTTTTTCACAACTCAAAAAATATTACAAAATCAAGAATTTAAACTATTTCCAAATCAAAAATTCAATAATCTGTTTCCAAAATTCTAAAAATATCGCAAAAATTATAACAAAATTAAAAATACAAACTTTTTTCAAAAAATTCCAAAAATATTCCAAAAATTATAATAAAGTCAAAAATTTAAACTTTTTCAAAACTCCAAAAATATTCCTAAAACTCTCACAAAATCAATAATTGAAAAAATATCGTAAATTAACATAAATTATTGAATAAATGATACAATTAGCAAACTAGTAAAAAACCTCTCCATTCAGCAATTCCAATTTTTAGAACCAAGCAAAAAACCCAACAACTTTAAAATAAAAATAATAAAAAATGATTTTTGAATTTGTTTTTTATTTTTCTAAATATTTAAAATTATATACAAAATCGAAATAAAAAAACATCACATTTTTTAAAAATATAAAATATAAAAAAATCGTTTCAAATATAAAAAAAATAAAAATAATATCACATATAATAGATAAAAATTTCAAAATAAAAATAAAATTATTTTAATTTTTTTTTTATTTTTATAAATATTTAAAATACAAAATCAAAATAAAAAATATCACATTTTTTAAAAATATAAAAAAAATATTAAAAATTAAGGTTTAAAAAAATAAAATAAAGTAAAAATTATCATTTTTCAAAATTAAGTATACATAAAATAAAATATATAAAATTTAAATTAAATTTGCCGTTATTATTTCATAAATGATTTATTTACGAATAAGTGATATGTCTGTTTGTCTGAATTGTATGGGTTGGTTTCTTGTAAGAAATTCAGCATAAAGACAGCAGAATATTCCACAGTCAAATGCATTCTCTTGACGAGGAATATTTTTGATGTTATTTATTTTCCATTGACTGTTTTCGAATTCGCTTTTTTGTTTATTTGAACATTCTTGATTTAAATATAAGGACAATTTTTTTAAAATTAGATTATTTGTCCCCCCTCCCCCCATGGAGTTGTAGTAGTCTATAGATTTTCTCCCGAAATCTTGATTTCTGTTTTCATTGATTGGTATCATAACTAAATCCATTGAAAAAATATCAAGTTTTTTGGTCCACCGCCTGACCCCGTCATAACCGGTGGTCAATAATTTTGCCATTAAAAAAGTATTGAAAATAGATATTTTGAGGTAGCCTTTTTCTTTTACTCAATGAAAAAAAGTTAAAAAAAAATTATCCTTTGCCTCATGAATAATAGAGAATAAAGTTAGCTATAATAAATCAAAGTATTATCTCTTTGCATATTAACTCAAATCCTATGAGTTGTTTTAATTGGACTTTCTTTTTAACAAAATAATTATTATTCAACAATACCAAAAAAATAGAATCACGGGACAAACAATTCGCCCCCAGATAAATCCTGGAGATGGGAATCTCTTAACTGGGTTTAATTAACCTAACAGTACAATCACAATATAATGAAAATGTTTGCAATAATTTGGAATAATAAGTAAATAAATAAATACATTAAATAAATAAATAGATTTTATTTCAAAATAAATAAATAAATTTAATAAATAGAACAAGTAAATAAATAAATACTTTAAATAAATAAATTGGTTTTATTTTCAAAATAAATAAATAAATGCATTAAATAAAATAGAATAGGTAAATAAATATTTTTGATTTCAATAAATAAAATAAATATATATTTTTTTTTTCAAATAAATAAATAAATAAAAATATTTTTTCTTTATTTTAAATAATAAAATAAATAAATATTTTTAAGTAAAAAAAATAAATATAAAATAAATAATTATTAAATAAATTTAAAAAGAAAAAAAAATTGATAAATAATTTTAATGCATAGCTGTATTTTTTGCAGCTATACATAGCTATATTTTTTGTATTCAGCCAGGTTTTTTGTTTCTTTTTCTTGTGACGTGAATTCTCACATCGTCATTCAATAATAAATATTTTACATCATCAAAGCAATTATTGTAGCAAGTCGCGATTGGCGATTATCATAGTCCTTTCTTCTAGAATAAACAGCACATAGTGATGTTATTTCTATCATCACTATCTTCGTTTCTCCTAGTTTTGTAACGACGGACTATTTCCAATTTTTACTCTGAAAATAATGGTTTTCAAATTCAATAATAATTTTATTAATTTTCTCCAATTGTACTAAACATAGACATTTATGCGTACTACTATACATTTTTTTTGATGATTGCAAAACAATATTGATGAAGTTTGCAAAACAACATAAAAAAGGTAACACTTTTTATGCTTAATCCCAAAAATGTAACAATGTTCTTACTTTTGAACTCAAACATGGAATAAATTTTTAGTATGGATCGTAGTGATCTCGTCACATCCATTCCAAAAAAAAAATATGTAGAGTTACCCGTGGTGATTTTTTTAATTTTTTTGTTTTCTTGTGTTTCGTTGAAATGTCTTCGTTAGGATAATTGTATGTGTTGCTAGGCAAATTTATTTTAGCGGAATTGTACGATTTTTAATTTAAATTTCGAATTCTCGAATTCCATTTTGAGTGAGACAGAATCTCTTCTGAGATGGTTTACAATTATGAATCATTTTACTTAGACGTGTGGCCGACGTTACAGAGTAAAAATATTTCCATTGTTGGTCCGCCTTGATCTTTTTGCTTCATTCCCAATGTTTGTTTATTTAAATATTTTTTTTTTAATCTTATTTTTTGTATTTATTTCATTTTGACTGTTTTTCTTTATTTGGGTTTCGACCTGCTTTGGTCATCATCAGAGATAAAGCATTAGTATCTGACCCAATGGCCGTTTTTTTTAATGAGGTCTGCTCCTCAACATGAACTATTTTTCGTTTTATTTGGAATTATATTAAAATTTTCATGTGTAATTGTCCTATCTAGTATGAATTGTAATCAGTTGACTTGTTTTGTTTGTATAAACAAATTACGTTTTGTAAATTAAATAAAGAATTAGTTTTGGTTCAAATTTTATAGTTTCATCAACAAACGTTGCTTTATTTGTGTTGAGAACATCATCAATTTTAATAAATTTCTCTTTGTTAAAAAAAATAACAAATGAAATGATGTCTATCTAAATGAATTAAATAGTTGAAATAATAGTTTTTTCCTTTTAATTGCAACGTTGTTGATATATCTTACAAACGCAATTCAGTAAATTCAGGTTGTATCGCAGGTAACACACTTTTTTGTTTTGATTTTTTATAGGTTTCATCTTGTATTATAACTGTTCCTGTTTTATATACATTTAACCAAATGAAATCTTGAAAATCATCTTCTATAATTGAAAGCCTGTTACAAGCGTTCCAAGTTTCGTATCTTTTTCCATATTCCTGTACAGTTGTTAAAATTAGCTGTTGAAAACATTCTAATTTTTCTGTTTCAATACGAAGAACGATTATTTTTATTCCTCTGTTTTGTATTATACCAGAGCAATTTTCGTCCAAACAAGATGGTATAATTTCATATGAATTTAAATTTAATAAATCAAAAGCGATGTCTGTCACATCAGCTTCCATATTATATTCATTACTTGTTTCACTTTGGATGAACCTTCTTTCGAAAACATTTTTTTCAATCATAATTTTCCTTAAAAATTGGATCCATGATGTATGTCGTTGTTTTCTGTTCTTGGTTCTTCTTAAAATAAGTAAAATTTCATACAATCTATCAGCACTATTAATAGCAGCTTCTAAAAACTCACAGTTTGTTTCTAACAAGTAGCCCATGTGCAATTGAATTGTATGGACAAAGATTAAACAGATTCCATTTTGATTTAGAATATAACGGATATTTGCTAAATATTTTTTAGCCCTAGAGTTCACAATTGGTATATTAATTTCCTCCTGCTCATTTTCTAATTTTATTTTCTTTATACTATTTATCTGACCATTCTAGAATTCCTTATTAAAGTTCTCCTCTTTAATTGGTTCATTGTTATATATCCGAGTTTTGTAGTATAAGGAAAAGTGGTCTGAAAAAAAAGATGCACGGGTCCCCCAAATTCATTCTTAGAATTTGAAAATACAATATCTATTTGAGTGTTAGCATCTGTTGTAGATGCTTCACTTAATAGTTGATTATTAAACTCAAGCAAAATATTACTCAAACTATTTTGTTTTTTCATATTGAAGTTAAAATCTCCTATGATTGTCGGAAAATATGTATTGGGGGCAGCATTTATTTTTTTTTCGTCATTCTTGTAGAAATATTAAAGTTGGTGTGTGAGGGGATTTGTATCCAGTTATGAAATAATGTCAGTCAATTGTAATTGCTCTCAAGTCGATATGCCAAACTGTGCTCAGTTTCGTCATATCTGCCTTCCACGATGTAAGCATCGTGGAAGGCATCTGCAGGTAATGGTGCTAGTACCCTAAAATTATTTGGCATTTCAGACTCATCTACATTTATTACATTCGATTCAGCCATAATAATAATGCCTGATTTCCAATACCAAATATCATTCAAAACATCGTCCTTATGTTTTTGGAATGAATTTACATTATGATAAACTATTCTTTTTCCCGGTGTATTATCCAAATTGTAATAACTCAATTGTGGTTTTTTTTCCATTTTCAAGAATTCCATTTGTTTTATAAATTTGTTTTCCTTTTCGTTTTTTGATTTTTTTGGGTGGCTCAAAATCGCCCAAAATAAAGAGTCCCTCGATGTCACAACGTGATAGAGCAACATAATTTAGAGCAGCCCTGTGATTTGTGAACTGTGATGGCTTCTGCTGGAACGATAGGAAACTGGTGACAATATGCAACGTGCATCTCTTTAAAAGCTCGCGTAGACGTTATTGTGATTTTGGTTTTTTGAATAGATACACAATTTAATTCGATACCATTTTGCTTCATAAATTCAAGGAACGGTGCTTTCTCTTCTTTACCGACATTTGAATTATGGAATACTAACCACAAAATGATGGGCTTCTTTTAATCTTTTCGGTCAAAAGTAATGTGCTGTAGAGTTCCTACAGCTCCATTTACAAGACCATCACGCGAATTTAAATTTGTTACAATCATGTACTTGATACCGATTTTCACTTTCAGTTCATATGGAACATAGGATTCGGTTATATCGTTCTCACGATATTTTTTCAACATCATATTTAGTTTTGGAGGTGGAAATTTTTTTGTCTATAGTGTCAATTGTACTATTCCAGTACTGTTGGAAATTCGTGTTTAATTATAATTTCGAACATCTTCGTTTTTATAAAATAATCGGATGGCGTTGTTAGGTACATTAGAGTGATTACATTTATGTGTTTGATGAGTTTCACGTCTTCCTTTGGCATTGTAGAAAATGCACAATGGATTAGAGCGTCAATGAATTTTTCATTCTTTTGACGCAAAACCTCTGTAAATTAAAACAATTTAAATTCTTGCCACAAGAACATTAAACAATATTCTTGTGGCAAGAATTTAAATTGTTTTAATTTACAGAGGTTTTGCGTCAAAAGAATGAAAAATTCATTGACGCTCTAATCCATTGTGCATTTTCTACAATGACAAAGGAAGACGTGAAACTCATTCAAACACATAAATGTAATCACGCTAATGTGCCTTACAACGCCATCCGATTATTTTATAAAAACGAAGATGTTCGAAATTATAATGAAACACGAATTTCCAACAGTACTGGAATACTACAATTGACACTATAGACAAAAAAATTTCCACCTCCAAAACTAAATATGATGGTGAAAAAATATCATGAGAACGATATTGCCGAATCCTATGTTCCATATGAACTGAAGGTGAAAATCGGTATCAAGTACATGAGTGTAACAAATTTAAATACGCGTGATGGTCTTGTAAATGGAGCTGTAGGAACTCTACAGCACATTACTTTTGACCGAAAAGATTAAAAAAAGCCCATCATTTTGTGGTTAGCATTCCATAATTCAAATGTCGGTAAAGAAGAGAAAGCACCGTTCCTTGAATTTATGAAGCAAAATGGTATCGAATTAAATTGTGTACCTATTCAAAAAACCAAAACCACAATAACGTCCACGCGAGCTTTTAAAGAGATACACGTTGCTTATTGTCACCAGTTTCCTGTCGTTCCAGCAGAAGCCATCACAATTCACAAATCACAGGGCTCAACTATGCAACAAGACTGTTTAGATTTTAGAAAAAAGCAGCCTGGGTTTTAGCTGCGCTAAATTATGTTGCTCTATCACGTTGTGACATCGAGGGACTCTTTATTTTGTGCGATTTTGAGCCACCCAAAAAAAACAAAAAACGAAAAGGAAAACAAATTTATAAAACAAATGGAATTCTCGAAAATGTAAAAAAATTACAATTGAGTTATTACAATTTGGATAATAAACTGGGAAAAAGAATAGTTTATCATAATGTAAATTCATTCCAAAAACATAAGGACGATGTTTTGAATGATATTTGGTATTGCAAATCAGACATTATTATTATGGCTGAATCGAATGTAATAAATGTAGATGAGTCTGAAATACCAAATAAATTTAAGGTACTAGCACCATTACATGAAGACAATATAATTAAATTAAAATCAAGAGGATTAGTAATTCTGTCTAGAGATAAAAGTGATTTACAAAATCTCTCACCACTAAGCATCGTGGAAGGCAGAAATGACGAAACTGAACACAATTGGCATATCGACTTGAGAACATTTACAATTGACGGACATTATTTCATAACTGGATACAAATCCCCTCACACACCAACTTTAATATTTCTACAAGAATTACGAAAAAAAAATAAATGCTGCCCCCAATACATATATTACAACAATCATAGGAGTTTTTAACTTTAATATGAAAAAACAAAATAGTTTGAGTAATATTTTGCTTAATTTTAACAATCAACTATTAAGTGAAGCATCTACAACAGATGCTAACACTCAAATAGATATTGTATTTTCAAATTCTACGGATGGATTTGACCCGTGCATCTTTTTTTTCAGACGACTTTTCCTTATACTACCAAACTCGGAAATACAACAATGAACCAATTAAAGAGGAGAACTTTAATAAGGAATTCTAGAATGGTCAGATAAATAGTATAAAGAAAATAAAATTAGAAAATGAGCAGGAGGAAATTAATATACCAATTGTGAACTCTAGGGCTAAATATTTAGCAAATATTGAGCAAGATACTAGAGAGCAAAACATTTTACAAAATGTTAACGACAACAGGAAACGACGAATCACGACAATTAAGCAGCAGAAACCAGTTAAACGGCTTTCCATAATGCTCCCATTGGAATCTTCTGATTATTTGGATAATTGTCTACAAGATATAGTGGTGGATCCGTTATATTCTAAATCAAAATGGAATCTGTTTAATCTTTGTCCATACAATTCATTTGCACATGGGCTGCTTGTTAGAAACAAACTGTGAGTTTTTAGAAGCTGCTATTAATAGTGCTGATAGATTGTATGAAATTTTACTTATTTTAAGGAGAACAAAGAACAGAAAACCACGGCATACATCATGGATCCAATTTTTAAGGAAAATTATGATTGAAAAAAATGTTTTCGGAAGAAGGTTCATCCAAAGTGAAACAAGTAATGAATATAATATGGAAGCTGATGTGACAGACGTCGCTTTTGTTTTATTAAATTTAAATTCATATGAAATTATACCATCTTGTTTGGACGAAAATTGCTCTGGTATAATACAAAACAGAGGAATAAAAATAAAAGTTCTTCGTATTGAAACAGAAAAATTGGAATGTTTTCAACAGCTAATTTTAACAACTGCAGCCAAATTCTGTAACTGTGAAGCGGTGAAGTGATAAAAATTTCTTCGTTTATTTTCATTAAAAAACTTATCACTTCACCGCTTCACAATTACAGAATTTGGCTGCTGTACAGGAATATGGAAAAATATACGAAACTTGCAACGCTTGTAACAGGCTATCAAATATAGAAGATGATTTTCAAGATTTCATTTGGTTAAATGTATATAAAACAGGAACAGTTATAATACAAGATGAAACCTATAAAAAATCAAAACAAAAAAGTGTGTTACCTGCGATACAACCTCAATTTACTGAATTGCGTTTGCAAGATATACCAACAACGTTGCAATTAAAAGGAAAAAACTATTATTTCAACTATTTAATTCATTTAAATAGACATCATTTCATTTGTTATTTTTTTAGCAAAGAGAAATTTATTAAAATTGATGATGTTCTCAACACAAATAAAGCAACGTTTGTTGATGAAACTACTATAAAAATTAAACCAAAAAACTAATTCTTTATTCAATTTACAAAACGTAATGTGTTTATACAAACAAAACAAGTCAACTGATTACAATTCATACTAGATAGTACAATTACACATGAAAATTTTAATATAATTCCAAATAAAACGAAAAATAGTTCATGTTGAGGAGCAGACCTCATTAAAAAACGGCCATTGGGTCAGATACTAATGCTTTATCTCTGATGATGACCAAAGCAGGTCGAAACCCAAATAAGGTAAAACAGTCAAAATGAAATAAATACAAAAAATAAGATTAAAAAAAAATATTTAAATAAACAAATATTGGGAATGAAGCACAAAGATCAAGGCGGACCAACAATGGAAAATTTTTTACTCTGTAACGTCGGCCACACGTCTAACTAAGTAAAATGATTCATAATTGTAAACCATCTCAGAAGAGATTCTGCCTCACTCAAAATGGAATTCGAGAATTCGAAATTTAAATTAAAAATCGTACAATTCCGCTAAAATAAATTTGCCTAGCAACACATACAATTATCCTAACGAAGACATTTCAACGAAACACAAGAAAACAAAAAAATTAAAAAAATCACCACTGGTAACTCTATATATTTTTTTTTGGAATGAATGTGACGAGATCACTACGATCCTGCTGTTTATATAATACAACATTGTGTTTGATACCATTGATACTTCATCAATCACAATAATCTCGATATGCCTCGATTTTGCACGTATTGTGTTTGCTGTATCTGGATTTAATAATGATTTTTGCCCCAAAATCATCCGTTTAGTTGGCAAACTAAATGCACTATTACATGTAGCCCCTCTATAAAAAAGCAGCTATCCCCCTTGGAGCTGTTAATAACAGTTTTATTTCTCCTTTATCTCCACCTCGAATGTTGTCAAAGTATTGCGTCATTGTTTAATATAAACAACTGATGAAGTAACTTTTTCGTGTTCCAGCAGATCCAAGCACAATTAATTTTTCATCTTTTACACCATTTTTAAAAGAATGTGAAATATGCATTATCAATTCCCTTTGTTTTTCATTTAATCTTTGATTTAGCTATAGTAAATCAATGGGATCGATGCGAGGTGGGGCTGAAATTTGAAATTCTTGTTTATCATATATTGTGTCTGTTGTGCTTTTGATGCCGTTGTAACCCGTCGTTACAATTTTCAAATATAACAAATTAAACATCCTGAAAGCAAACAAATGTTACAGAAAAGGTACTAACAATATTCGATCTATTGTGTAAACATGATAATAATTAAAATATTTCTCTTGATATCATCTGATCAACTAACTGTAATGTTGCAATTAAAAAGAGAAGTGGAGGGAAAAACAAACAAAAATATATTTTTACATTTTCGATAATTATTGATTTTTGGAGATAAGTTGATCAGTTCAATTTGGAACCCTAAAAAGTGAAGTTGATTTTTCTGGAGTTGAATAAGTTTTAATTTTTATTTAAGAACACAAAAATTTTGATGCTAAATAGTTTTAGATCTTTGATATAGATAAATAAGTTGATTATTTTAGAAGTAACATGTACCAGTTCATGTATCATAGTATCATAGTTAGTGTTATCCAACTGTTTCTTTTGTAACCGTATGGATATTGTTCATCATTTGTTCAATCATTAAATTAATTCAGAGATAAATTTATCTATTGGGTTCTCATTTTAATTGGAATCGACTGATAATTATAAGTGGATTAGTACTGGCAGAGTATTTTGATTATTATAAATTTTTTTTTGTTGAAACAATTGTATTAAAAGAAAAACGGCATCGGCTCGATTATCCGTATGGATATTGTTCATCATTTGTTCGTAAATACCAAAGCAGTGAATTAAAAAATAAGGAAATAAGCAGCTGAGCGAAAATAAATTGTGTTTAAAGAATCATACAATTTATTCGGAAATAAATTTACATATTTGGATTTCATTTTTAATTGAAATCAGCTGATAATTATAAGTGAATTAATACTGGCAAAGTATTTTGATTATTATAAATTTTCTTTTGTTGAAATAATTGTATAAAAGAAAAAAAATGGCGTTGACTCGATTATTCGAGACGCAGGTTTTTTTTTCCTGTTAACTGTAGAGGTTGAAAATGTGCTTAGAGGTGAAGTAAAAATTGAAAATATAAGTGAAGTATTAATTGAAAGAGAAAAGTTTATAAAAACAAGTTTATAAAATAGTTTAAACAAGTTTATAAAAACAAGTTTATTAAAAAAAAAAATTTTAACAGTGTCTGAGAACAAAAAAATGAAATAAAAGAAAAAAAATGAGAAAAAAATGAAATTAAATGTTTCCCTGTGTTGTTGTTCCCCTGTGCATACATAGTTAGGTCTAATTTTAGGAGGTGACGGGTAAGCTAAGAATTTTTTTGAATAATTTTTTTTATTATTTTAAACATACATTCTCAATAAAACTTATTTGAAAAGTTGATGAAATTAAATTTTTTTTTGTTTTCCTTTTTTTTATTTTTATTTTATTTTATTTTTTTTTTCCTTAAATTAAATATGGGCTAACGGGGGGCCGCAGGTGGGAGTGGTGGTTGGTGGAGCGACGGGTGAGGTGCGAATTCCAAGGTAAGCTAAATGTATATTCCCTAGTTTTAATACCGCTCTTAAATATACCCTCCTGGTTCATCGGTTGACCCACGAAATCAGTTCCCGAAACTTTAGCCGGTTTGCAAGAGAGCGGTCCGATGAAAAAAATATAACCAGGAGGATTCTGAGAACGGAATCAAGGTCATCTTGTTTCTTTTTGTAAACTGGATGATCTTGTGAACGTTACAGGACTTGTAACCCGTCGTTACAATTTTCAAATATAACAAATTAAACATCCTGAAAGCAAACAAATGTTACAGAAAAGGTACTAACAATATGCGATCTATTGTGTAAACATGATAATAATTAAAATATTTCTCTTGATCAGGGTTGCATTGATTTAAATCATTTGATTTAAATCAGTGATTTAAATCAGATTTAAATCAACTTGATTTTTTTAAAAAAATCATTGATTTAAATCAATTGAAGAAATTTCTAAAATTTTAAGCAAATTCAAAATAAAAATTTGATTTTTTTTGATAAAATGTTTTGTGGTAGGAATTTCAACATGTGTCACAACTACACATAAAAACCTAAGGAAACAAGATCCCACAACAACAAGCGTTCTAACAAGATGATGAACGATATACGCTCACCATTTTTTTAATATCTGAGCTATCTTCACCTGACCAACGGCATCTGTATCAAGCCACGCTAAGACAATTGCATCGTGCTTGCGACTGAGAAAAATTAAAATGTTAGCCTATCGTCGTAAAACTTCAACAACAAAGTCACAGATTAAACCACTAGAAATATTGACAAACCCACATAAAATGCATATGAACAGATTCTAGAAATAATTAATAATTACATATCAAATAGAGTATTAAATGCAAATCAGTACAACCCGATTACGAAAAAAAACATTTCCACTAAAAACTATCGTTACTATTAAGATCGTGATAGTATATAAGTCCTTAACATTTTCCTGACACAAGTTATAAGACGTTGTTCCATATGACTTGCCGTTTAGTGTTAACCAGTTATCTACATGTCCGAGAAACTTTTCGAATCTGCAGAATTGGATATCTCTGACATCACTCTAAAGCAGTAACAAAGTATCTTAGTTTGGCAAGTAACGCTTTTCATGTCGCTAGAACAACAATCAGTATTTCAGTATAAAAATCTAGTAATAATCTAATAAAACTGTTCCTTTACTTTTGTCTAGCCTTGCATTTAAAAAAATATAGCCAAAGCTAATGATTTATATAAAGTAGTTAACATAGCATGAGAATATACAACTTCTTCAAATAAATAAAGTAAAAAAAAAAAAAAAAAAAAACTTCTTCAAAAATTAAACCACATTTTTTTAAAAATCAAAAAAATCCGATTTAAATCAAAAAAAGCGATTTAAATCAAATAAATCCGATTTTTTTGATTTTTTTAAAAAAATCAGATTTTTATGCAACCCTGCTCTTGATATCATCTGATCAACTAACTGTAATGTTGCAATTAAAAAGAGAAGTGGAGGGAAAAACAAACAAAAATATGTTTTTACATTTTCGATAATTATTGATTTTTGGAGATAAGTTGATCAGTTCAATTTGGAACCCTAAAAAGTGAAGTTGATTTTTCTGGAGTTGAATAAGTTTTAATTTTTATTTAAGAACACAAAAATTTTGATGCTAAATAGTTTTAGATCTTTGAAATAGATAAATAAGTTGATTATTTTAGAAGTAACATGTACCAGTTCATGTATCATAGTATCATAGTTAGTGTTATCCAACTGTTTCTTTTGTAACCGTATGGATATTGTTCATCATTTGTTCAATCATTAAATTAATTCAGAGATAAATTTATCTATTGGGTTCTCATTTTAATTGGAATCGACTGATAATTATAAGTGGATTAGTACTGGCAGAGTATTTTGATTATTATAAATTTTTTTTTGTTGAAACAATTGTATTAAAAGAAAAACGGCATCGGCTCGATTATCCGTATGGATATTGTTCATCATTTGTTCGTAAATACCAAAGCAGTGAATTAAAAAATAAGGAAATAAGCAGCTGAGCGAAAATAAATTGTGTTTAAAGAATCATACAATTTATTCGGAAATAAATTTACATATTTGGATTTCATTTTTATTTGAAATCAGCTGATAATTATAAGTGAATTAATACTGGCAAAGTATTTTGATTATTATAAATTTTCTTTTGTTGAAATAATTGTATAAAAGAAAAAAAATGGCGTTGACTCGGTTATTCGAGACGCAGGTTTTTTTTTCCTGTTAACTGTAGAGGTTGAAAATGTGCTTAGAGGTGAAGTAAAAATTGAAAATATAAGTGAAGTATTAATTGAAAGAGAAAAGTTTATAAAAACAAGTTTATAAAATAGTTTAAACAAGTTTATAAAAACAAGTTTATTAAAAAAAAAAATTTTAACAGTGTCTGAGAACAAAAAAATGAAATAAAAGAAAAAAAATGAGAAAAAAATGAAATTAAATGTTTCCCTGTGTTGTTGTTCCCCTGTGCATACATAGTTAGGTCTAATTTTAGGAGGTGACGGGTAAGCTAAGAATTTTTTTGAATAATTTTTTTTATTATTTTAAACATACATTCTCAATAAAACTTATTTGAAAAGTTGATGAAATTAAATTTTTTTTTGTTTTCCTTTTTTTTATTTTTATTTTATTTTATTTTTTTTTTCCTTAAATTAAATATGGGCTAACGGGGGGGCCGCAGGTGGGAGTGGTGGTTGGTGGAGCGACGGGTGAGGTGCGAATTCCAAGGTAAGCTAAATGTATATTCCCTAGTTTTAATACCGCTCTTAAATATACCCTCCTGGTTCATCGGTTGACCCACGAAATCAGTTCCCGAAACTTTAGCCGGTTTGCAAGAGAGCGGTCCGATGAAAAAAATATAACCAGGAGGATTCTGAGAACGGAATCAAGGTCATCTTGTTTCTTTTTGTAAACTGGATGATCTTGTGAACGTTACACCGTGTTGTTTAAAAATATCAATCTTTTCATCCTCTGGCAACTCATTTTTTTAAACTCCTGAATTTCTTCTTGACCAAATTAAAACATTTCAATTTCTGTTTGATCTTTTATTTCTTGCAGCTCCTCATCTAACAATTTATAGAATTCTTCGAATTTTTTAATAATTGTTTTTGTAAATTTCTTTACAATCAGCATATACGAGCTCTTCTTCTTCGTTTCGCCAGGGTAAGAAAAGCATAATTTGTTCTCTGTAATAATTTTCTGCATCCTTTTCCTTTTTAATATCACAGTATGTAATAATGCGTGCTTTCTTTCTTTTTTCATACATTGGCTCATTCATATATATGCTTTTTTGTTTATCTTGGTCTTCACCATCGCTATTATCACTATTTTGTGCAGCGTAGTCATCTGTTATATTCTTTGTATACGAATTTTTTTTTGTATACCATGCTGCAAAATCAGCTAAGCATAAATGTTCAAGTTGATTTGGTCGTTTACTGTATTGCTCTATATATTCCTTTCTAGCAATATTAGTACTATCGTCTTTCATATCAGCTAATTCTCTTTCGGATTTTTTGAGAACAATTCGTTTATTTGGAAAATTCGTGTTAATAAATTGCTCATCTAGGCTGAATGCAATCATCGGATGAGATAAACATTCATCCGCGGCTTTTTGTGCCGAAATTGAACTAGAATTAATGAAGGCATTAATGATCGTAATGTTTCCCTCATTGTTTTGTCGTTTTCCCTACATTGTTTTACAGCTTCTTTCATGGTGGTTATCATTCCAATATCACTTTTTAAACAATACTGGAATAAATACGTAATAGCTGCATACGGTTCAAGTATGAATTGTATATCTGTGTTACCTTCCCATGCATCACGAATAATTTTATTATATGTATTCACTGATACTTAATAATTAATTACTAATTCTTTTATAAAAAACAGTTGGCTTATCTATGGAGTATTTTAATGCTTCCATATATTGCGATTCTGTTATATTTAAGTTTCTAAGCATGGTTTCAAATGATTCAGTAATTTGTAACGGCAGGACTATTACTCTTTTACTCTAAAAATAATAATTTTCTGTTTCTGTTTCTCTTTAACGTAAATTTTTATATCGTCATTAAATGATTTAAATAGTCAAAGTAATTTTTGTAGCAAGTTGCGATTTGCAATTATCATAGTCCTTCCTTCTAGGATAAACAACGGATAGGGATGTTAATTCTATCATCACTATCCTAGTTTCCCCTACTTTTGTAACGGCAGGACTATTACTCTTTTACTCTAAAAATAATAATTTTCATTTTCAATTATAATTTCATTAATTTTATTAAAGGTCGCAACATTTTTGTATGCTCCTGTTGAGATTGAGTTGCGTCACTCAATTTTTACAATAAACATGTTTGATTTAATGTTTTTTTTTATACGTTGGAGAAATTGGTGATTGTTGGAAAGGGAAACAGAAGCTGAAAATATGATAAAAAAATAAGAATTTTGATAACCAAATCGATTAGTATAATTTTGAAGTGAAATGATTTAAATCATAGTATAATTTTATAAATCAAATGTTTAAATCAATGTTTTGTGTAGGAAAAATATTATAAAACAAATTATATTTATGTTTGGTGTTAAAGAATAAATTTTGTTCTAATTATTGCAATAATATATTTTATTTTCAAATAAACGAATAAAACAATTTTGTGCAAAAAAATAATAATGGTATAAAAAAAATTATGATTGTTTTCCTTTTTTTTTTGTTAAATTATTTTCATAAATAAGTGATGATGTTGTAAAGAAGTTGATTGGTTTAAAATCGTTGGAAAAAAATGGCTTCAACTGAAGTAAACATGTTAAGATTTTTAAAGTTAGCACAAAAATTAAAATTGTTTCTATTTAACGGGTTTCAATAATAAAGAATATCGTCCATTCATTGTGGATGGTCAGCAAGTGGGGTTAATTCGACCAAATGTATTTAAACAACTTTTTAGACATTCAGAAATATCTTGTTTTCGTAAAAATGATAATGTCACTCAAGGAATTATTGAACTTAATCCAGCATTTAGAGATTATAATGAAAGATCAGAAACTATTGATAAAATATTACGAGAATTTAGAAATGGTGGAGCATTTGTAACACTTTAAGGATGGTGTGACGAATGCTACGAAGTAAAAACAACTAGTGGAAATTCTCTATTGAAAATGGAGAGATCGGCAACATGTTTATTTGGAGTAAGAAATTTTGGTGTTGATATTAATGGTTGTGTAAGACATCCAACCAAAGAATTATGTATATGGTTACAACAAAGATCCGTCACAAAACAAACATGGCTAGGGAGTCACGATGAAGACAACATTGATGTAATAACGTAAGCTAAATTAATTTGATTTATATAATAATTTTTGATTTGCTTTTGGTTAAATTATTTTATTTGTGCTAATTAGCATGTTACTTAATACGTATTTTGCTGTGATAGTTTTCTGATATATAAGAGATTTTCAAGGTAAAAGTTTGTTTGTTGTGTAAACTCCGTGTTTTCGGTTTTAATATAGGTTTTGTGTGCTATCCGGTAAATTATAATTATGATAATTTTTAGAAAGGTTAAAATTATTTCAAATTCTAGTTTTACGGTAGCAAATCATTTGTGCTTTTATTTTCTTCAAAATTTCTTTTATGTCATCAGTATGTTGTGTTTTTGGAATTGGTAATAGTATTTTTGTTTTTGGACAAACAAATTTGGGGAACATAATTCGACACTCAGATTTATTCTTACCCTTGTAACAAGTTTGATTACATCTATGTTGATGATATTGAACCATATATGGATTTGTTTCATCAAACTCGCATGTTATATGTTTATCTATGAAGTTTGCAATTTCCTCAAAATTTTTTCTTGTTTTAAAATCAGCCATAGGTGCATCCTTTAGATAAAGCATACCATGATCATGCGGTGAGCCTCTCATATGATATTCCCTTCTTCTGAAGTAATCTGTAACATAATTATCTCCAAATAGTCCATTTTTATTTGTTACGTACGTTATGAACGCTGACGATCGGTTGTTAAAGTATTCTGCACACAAAACCGGATCGTTTCTAATCAGAAGAGCAGAATCCGCTTTTTGCATTTCCAATGTTTCCAAAACTGTAATTCTTTTTTCATATTTTTCAGAACGTTCATTCATTTTAAATTGTATGATCAGTTCTGGTGAAGCGAGTTCAGAGGCTGTTATTGTGTAAAACTATGTACACTGAAAAAAAAGCTTTGTAATATTAAAAGAAATTTTGTTAAATATTAACATAAATTTGGGTTAAGAGAAGGTTTGTTTATATTAATTATCATACCATACTTAAAATATCTGTCATGGTGAAATAGTAATCTTTTTTGTAATACTACAAAATCGTGTTTAAATTATGTTACGACCAATTAAAAAAATATTTTATCAATGTAAAAAATTGATTTTAAAAAATTTTTTGTTTCGTTTATTAAATAAAATATGGTTTTATTAAATACAAAAGAAAGTTTTATTAAATACAAAAGAAAGTTTTATTAAATCAAAAACCCTAATTTTCTTTATTAACATTCTAATTTTTATAATTCTTCACATGTTTTGTTATTTAACAAATATGTTATTAAATATACAAATATATTATTAAATATAACAAAATATTTCAAAACATACATATACATATAATACATATAATACATACTAGGAAGGCCCGGCGTGCTTCGCTACGCTTATAAATAAAGTTTTTGCGTAGACATTTTGTTGACGTAGAAGCAATGATTTCAAAAAGTGGTAATGAGAAATGCTAGCATATAATTTTTAATTTTTCTTTTTAAATATATGAATGAAAAATAATCAGAACTCTAGCTGATCAGTTCGGATATATGAAAAATTAGCGATCAAATAAGTTTTCAAGTAAGCTTATTTTATCTCTAACTTATTTGATCGCTAATTTTTCATATATCCGAACTGATCAGCTAGAGTTCTGATTATTTTTCATTCATATATTTAAAAAGAAAAATTAAAAATTATATGCTAGCATTTCTCGTTACCACTTTTTGAAATCATTGCTTCTACGTCAACAAAATGTCTACGCAAAAACTTTATTTATAAGCGTAGCGAAGCACGCCGGGCCTTCCTAGTTAATTTTAAAGCATGAATAGAACACATTGAAATTTCATCTATAATAATGATTGATGCATTATTAATATATGTGCCATGTACACTGTTTGGAGTTATATTTGGCATTGAATTCTCTAATAATGGAATTGGTAATTTGAAAACATTATGCAAAGTTCGCCCCCCAATCAAAAGAGTTGATGCAATACCACTGAAGGCAGTTACAATACACGAAAGATTTAGTGAATTAAATTTATGAATGATTGCCGTTTGAACAAAAGTTTTGCCACAACCTGCATGAGCTGTCAAGAAAAAAAGCTAAAGCATTCGGAGGAACATTCAAACCACAGATAAATGCAAATAATTGACGAAACTGTTTTGGTGATTGAATTTCTGAAGCTTCAAGTAAACATTCACGCTATTCATTATCATTTGTTGCAATACCTCGAGCTTCACATGCTGCAACAAAAGTAGGGTAGGGTACACCTTCATACATACGTAGATCAAAAAAAGATTTTGGACCACGAACATGCAACAGAAGTAAACGCATATGAAACAATTCTATATCTTTTGGAGTAACCATATATAATCGAGCAACAACTTTATCAGCCCCACGTTGTCTTCTTTTCCACGATTTACTTTGGTCATACCAAACATAATTAATTCTGTATACAAAAACTCATTAGCTAAATTATCAATGGAATTCAAATGGAAAAATGCTAACAATTTTGTTCTTGATACATTTGCGACTGTGCCAGCCACATTACCATTCCTGATATAAACATTTTGTCTATTAGGCAAATGACAATCAAGTCGAATAATTGTATGAGATTGAAAATGCATTGGAAATTCAAATATGCGCCAAGCAGCTTCAGTCGAACCAACATACCGTCCATTCAAAAAATCTTGAATTTCATTTCCCACAATCGCATCATCATTATTCACTGCATTCTCTCCATTCACTCTCAATTCAACATTGGCAGAATCATACTCTTTATATACATACTTGTAAACATATTTCACACTTTTAACAGTCGTACATATTTCCACGTTAATATGACAATTGAATTTTGCAAGAAGATAAATATTATACGGAACAACATATCTATTATCAAGAGATGCACCACGTACATCAACACTCATACCATTATCACGTCGACGGTACAAAGGATAACCATTCACATATTCTTTAATATTTTCAGAAAAAGGTTTTGGAAAATTATTACTACATTTACCACTCTCATACAAACAGAATTGGGATTTAGAGCACCACATGGTTCATGCATCATATGACGTTTCACATATTCATGTAATTTAGGAAAAAGAATGGGATCAGGGATTTCAGTACATACAAATTTATTAATCATTTCATTTCCATCAATTCTATCTTCATCTGACATCTTTTAACAAAATTCATCATTTTTAAAAATAGCAACCACATCAGTTTGAACAGCATCATTAAAACGACGAATATCACATTCTCTGTTAATTTTTATAACCATTGACACATCAGCAGTAACATTCTCAGGTCTTTCACAAAATTCATGCATTGATTTGAAAGAACGAACAAAAGGATTCACACGATCTAACTCAAAACCTATCTTACGCATAAGAAAAAATTCGAAATGAAATTTAAAACATAGAAAAACAATATGTACGTTTATTCACATTCAAAGAAATAAATATACTAACAGCTGAGAAAAAATTAAATATAAAAAAGAATAACAAAATAAAGTTTTAAGTTCGTTGTTCGATAGCAAATATATTTTTATATGTATGTAAACTTATAATGCATATGTATAGAAAAAGTTTTCCGTATATAATAACTTTTTTATTTATGATCCGATTTGTTTGAATCCGGATCCCAATATAGGTTACACTAATATCAGTTAGCTGTGAAAATTTGAATTGAATCCATCTGCGAATAAAAAAGCCTTATGCTCCACAAAGTTTTAATCTAGCGTATTAATATATATAAAATAATAATATATATATATATATATATATATATATATATATATATATATATATATATATATATATATATATATATATATATATATATATATATATATATATATATATATATATATATATATATATATATATATATATATATATATATATATATATATATATATATATATATATATATATATATATATATATATATATATATAAGAAGATACATAAAATACATATAATTTAAGACAAATTTTTTAGAATATGTATTAAGAAATAAAGTTACGTAAACAAGATTCACATTTCAATTTGTGCTTTAAAATAAAACTTTAATTAAAGGCCTAAAAAGCATTAAAAATTTTCAGTTTGAACTTAATTTTACTCCATGTTTTCTAATGAATTTATCAATAACTGAACTTCCCAATGGATGGGATTATCTTTTAATTTTATTTTATAAAAATAGGCTTGAATGAATTACCATACTTTCTCGCAAGCCTCAGGGTATTTTAAATTAAACAAGAAAAATATTTTAAAAACAATGTCAACTGCTGTTTGAACGTTGGCAATTGTATAAGTCACTTATTAGAAATGAACTTTTAATACACCTACAAAAAAATATATACTGTAATGCTACTAAGCCTATATACACACGATTCGGGATACCCAGATTATCTTGTCCGAATCCATCTTTGAGAATCTCTTATCTAATAGTAGTTTAGTTTGACATTAGCAAGGATATTGAATCTCTCAATAGTTATTTATAATAAAAATGATAAATAATGTAATAATAATAATAAAGTTTAAATTTACTTGCAACTAACTGAAGGTTGACAGTGACAGATGATCTTGAGCTCTTCAACGTCTGGTATAGCACCATCAAAGCAAAATTATTCCCCAGATTTTTACAGGACTCGCTCTTGGGTTTTCATTCCAACCATCCAACATCAGGAAAAAATGACATTTCATATAACTAGTTGTTTCACGTTCCCCATTATGGTAATAAGATGGACTTGAGCTATCCAAATAACCTCAACTTCACAAGAGAAAACAATACTAATGGCAGCCACTACCGTTCGTTGCGTTTTACCGATTATTTATTATGGTATTCGATAATTTAAAATTTTCTTCCAATTTTTGTTTGATCCAATTGTATGTAAACCAACTTGTTTTGTTTGTAAATTATGTATATTCACCTTGTTTTAAACCAAAAGATCACACATCGAGATACGTGGAAACACTGTCACTCCAGTTTATAACATTTATTTTATTCTTCAAATTAACATATTTATTCTTTAAATTGACATATTTTAAGAATCTAACCAATTCACTAACATACAATTGTATTTATTTGTTAAACCTTAGACTTTTCTAGCACTCAATTCTCTTTTGGTTTCCTCAAATTGAAAAGTTTAAAGTCATTTCGTTTGATGTTAAACACAAACTTTTGAGGTTTTTACTTTATTAATTTTCAAGAACAACAATCATTTTTATTTAAAACTATTATTTTATAACTTTATGTCTCCCGTTTTCCTATTTTTAACTTTAACATTTATAAAAATGATGTATTTTTTGAATAATTCGCCATGGAATTTAATTCCTTTAAACATTCAATTACTTGTTCTTTTTCAAAAACTTGAACACAGAATGGCCGTCAGAAAAAAATGTGTTTTCGTTTTTCAACTTTTTAATGAGCAAACCAAAACGAAGGTTGAGCAAAACTGAGTAACGACATCTGTTCGTTAAAAATGAAAATAAAATTGGGTACGTTCGTTTGTTTTTATAATTGTTATTCGAAATTGCACTGACCGTTGGAAAATTTGAAATTATTATTAATGTAAAAATAAACTGAAACTATTGAATTAGAAAAAAAAAGATGAATTGGTTTTATTATTGTTTAGGCGAATATAACGGACGTTACACACTTCATCAAAATAAATTATTATTTTGGTTGGTTTCGTAAGTTTTTCACATTCAATCGCGATGAATGGTTGAATACCATAATTTACAGCTCGTAGTTTTTCCAAAAAATAATTGAGCTCAGTTTTGGGTTTATAGCAGACAAAAAACGTTTCCTGTGAGTCATTTATGGAATATTTTTTAAATTTGGCACATTTCCGCCGCGTGCTTTTTGAAAAACTTGGTTTCAAAATTGTTGATAACAGGTGAAATATTGCAACACGTTTTCCATCTATAAAAAAAAGAAAGATTGAAAAATCAATCATAAAGCATTAATTTATTTTACTCAAAACTTACTTTCAGATATACTCTCGCCCTCGGCAATTATTTCGTTTAGTATTGACTTCGCTGCCTGACCTTTAATCTTAGTACGATAAATTTTAAGAATTTTTGATTCAAAATTAGGAAAGTCATCGAAAATTCGTTTAGAATCTTCGTACATAATATTGAAGTCCATATCGATCTATTTAAGAAAAACAAATAAAATATTGTTGAATTATTATGTTATTGAAAATTGGTATTTTGAAAATGGTATGATTCTTATTATTTTTCATATATTCAGGTAATATTACCAATTTATACCCGTTTTTGTCTTCGTATTGAGGCCATGCTTCCATAATTTCTTTAGTTGACTTCGATTTGGCTATTTGATCCAACCGAACACAACAACTACCTCTCCAATGAATATTTAGCTCTTCAGGAGTTAGGCATTGATATTTTAGGGCACGTACATGATCAATAGTATCCTCTGTGTTTTCAACAGGCAATCTTTTACTAAACGTGTCGCCGTCGTTCGAAGTGACTTTTTTTGGAACTTTCTTGATATTCAAGACCAATGCTTTTAAATTTATTTTTGGTGTTGTGGTACTTCCAGTATACTCTGCCGGATGGAGCCTTATTTTTGATTTTTTGATGGTAAAAAATCTAAAAAATTATTCAAACGCATAATGTTATAAAAATTTAATTTACATTGCATATCCATTACCTCGTCCTCTGTGGGAAATAATAATTTTATTTCTGCGGCAATTTCGGAACACCTATCGTTCGATAAAGGCACTTTATTTTCAATGTAAAACTCCACAATTATATCAGATAAAAGTTTCCGATTTTCATGGTTCAGGCATTTGTTTTTTAAATAATAATATTTGATCATTTTGCCCTTAGTTTTCGTATGGAGGATTTGTTGAACACTACATGCCGTATTAGGTTCGGGGTTAGTCGATGATTCAATTGACAACGGCGATAGAGGATAGGAACAACTTGATAAAAATGAAGATACCGTAGTATCTTCCTCCTTATTACAATTAATTGTAATTCCCTGCGATCGTTGCCAGGCTAATAGCTCATGTTCGAAATCTATTTTTGTACCTCCTGGAAAATTATTTAAGAGCTGATCCATTTGCCGAAAACTCATGCGCCTTAATTGTGGAAGCCAAACTTTTTGCTCTAAAATTTAAAATAAAAAAATTGAAATTTATATTATTTAACAGATAAAATTTATCTATAATGGAATTTACCGTTTAAATGGTTGAAAACATCCAACGTGTTCCAGTTTTTTAATAATTCAAACAAATCGAATTGCTCTTGCTGCGTATCTGTAGGCTCCATAACTGTAAATGTTGTTACGTGTTCAACCGACGATGAATTTGGCTCATTCTCGTATGATTCGGCATTGTGACTGTTAGGTTCGATATTAATTATATTCATTGGTCTTGATTGGTCGTATAACGGTGTGGTATTCAACGATTCTGGTGACGTTTGCATTTTTTACTAATTATAAATATTGTTTAAAATAAACATTAAGAGAGTTTTAAGGGTTGTTTAGAAATTGACAAAATGTTTTGGACGAATCATCATGTCTCCATTTGGGAGTTTGGATATTTCTACGGGCGGACCATTGAATTCATCAATGTTAATGAGAAATAATGAACGCAAAGAATAATTTATGTTTACAGCAAAAGATCTAATGTGAGAATGGTATTTAACTATTTGTAGTTCTTTACACAGTAGTTTTACCTGTGTCTGATTGGCTACAACAACAAGTAATATTTTGAAAATTTTCACATTTTCTTGATGTTTTTTAAGAAGACAAAAGTTTTCTTTATACTCTATAGATTTATACAAAATCATTGACAGGCATATTATATTGTCATTAAAAGGTTAAGGTTACTATAAATAAAATCCTTGTACGCACTATTTATAATGAAATTTTGATCAATATCAAAAAGATTATCAACTTTATTTGATATACTGTAAGCAAATTTGAATTGGTATTTTTTTGATAAGGATAAACATATGTTTCTTCTGGAAGTTATTGACTTGCTATATAATTTGAATTCCCGATGTTTCCCTTCAAATCTCATGCTCCAAAAATGTCTAGGAGGTCCTGAGTATTGTATTACAGTCGGGTAATGTATCAAGAAGTGATGTTTTGGTTTGAGATCTTCTTTGAAAATGCAGATATATTCTGAGTTATGAAATTTAATTTTTCTTTTAAAATTTCAATATTTGGTTTCGAAATTTCGTGTAATAATAAAATATCATTCAAATCAATTAAATTTAGAAGGAAATTCCACACCCGATCATTTCTTGGTATAGTATCACCGATTATAATAGGTAAGAAATGCAAAAATGTCATCATCTCTCGCGCACATATTTTCAAATGTCGTTTTTTAAGATGTAGCTGATTGATAGGAGGGGATAAATTCTTAATTTCTGTTGTACCATAATGAAAAGATTGTTCGTTGATTCAAATCTTCCAAAGAGAAATATTTCTTTTGATATATCAAATATTGAAGCACGTTACATAAATCATAATGCAAAACACCTTCATAAAAGTCGTGCATTAAATCTACTGTGTAGTTCGATGTAACTTCAAAGGATGGTATTTGATTAAAAATCGATTCGCGTTGTATGCCAGAGGACTGTGGATCGTTTTCTGCGACATCCATTGCATAATTATTTTTGTTTCTGAGACTACCAAAATTTTCCACACACATCTTTTTTGTATTGAATTTAGTTTCTTTACATAGTCTACAAAACAAAGTGGCGGAAAACGAGGCATTAAAATCCAGTACTGAATTTAAACTCAAATTATCCCCTAAGACTAACCCTAGAATAAAATGAACGTGTTTAACTCCTTTACTTGTGCTGATCATTAAGCCAGTTTCCTCCAATTCCGTAAGTTCTTTTACTAATTCCTTAAAACACAAAGTATTGCCGTGTTGCTTTAAATCAACAGATTTTATAGAAGCTGCTAAGAAAATATTATCCAGTTTTGAGCTATTTTGCAAAACTGGAAACTAATAATATATATTCGCAACAGATTTCGCCTTAGCATGTGAGCCTAAAGGGTTCTTGACCTTAAAATCGTCAATATAAAGGAAATATAGAATCATTAATTTATCATGGCCATTTCGTTTTTCTTCCCAAAGCTGGCCTTGAATAAAATTTGATATTTTAGAATCAATAAGTCTTAATTTTTCAATTTCAGTTAGACACTTCAACAAACAATCATTTTGTTCAAAAAATTTTCTGAATTGAAATTTAATTGGTAAAAGAGTTCCAACGATTTTTGATTCATTAAAGCCGATTTCACCTTTAGTGAATCGTTGAACTACTTCATTTCTAATGTTAAATTGTTTTATTGGCGCTGCTAAATCGACTTGTTGTAAATATTTAAAAAATTTACATTCCGTATCAATATTAAAAAATGGGTTTTCACAAAAATTAAAAAATGTATTGTGTTTCAAATAAATCTCAGGTATATGTTGTTGAAGTAAAGTTTTAAAAACGTCAAGAATAGGGGTCAAAATAGTATTAACAATTAAATTTTGGATCTCTATTACATCATTTTTAGTGAAATTATTTTTATTAGGCAATTTTAATAAAAAATTGATCGCGTATTTTTCAATTGTGTTTCTGATGCTGGCTAAATCGATTTCACAACTTTTGGATTCTGATAACAATTCATTATTTGGCGGATTAATACCAGGAATATAAATTTGTTTAGACGGTTGACGTTTGTTAGAAGAAATAAATGGATAAGGGACATTCTCTACATTATGAATTACACCAGAATCCCTTTCCGGATGCTTTGTCAATGCATGCCTCCGAAATGCTCTAACATCTTGAAACGTGTTTGTACAATTATCTTCCGCGCAACGAAATATACCATACGTTTCCAATTTATGAACTTTTCGAAGGTGGATTATTAGATTCTTAACAGGACCACAACTTTGTAAGCACATAAAACACTTCATAAATAAAATGAATACGCAACAAGATGGCAATTAAAAATATTAATAAAATCGAAACCGTAACAATCAAGATGGCTAAAAGCGTAAAACACATTTATAACACGTCACTTTTTTTCATTATTATTAATATTTCATATTTTTATATACTCACTTGACTATTTAGTTGTTTTTTAAACATAAATTTTAATTTTATATACTCACTGGGCTATTAAGTTATTTTGAAAATATAAATATGTAATTAATAAACACTTGTTTCGTCCTTCTTTTACTGAATCACAATTACAAAATGAAGAGTTAAAACTCAGTAGCATATGCAACGAAAAACAAAAGAGACAAAATTAAACATTTTCTCATTTCTCTCACATATTTTTTAATATAAAAAAAAGTTTTGTTAGTACTATGAGCCTTTTTATTATATTTAAAATAAGATATGCAGAGATTTACACAAATTTTGTTTATTAATAAAAGCATAGCTTATTAATGCAATTTTGCAATATGTTTTGTATTTAAACAAAATTTAGTTAATATTACTATATGAGTAATTAAGTTTGCTACACATTCAATTAAAAATACAATGTAGTTTAATAAAATGAGGTTTTTAAATATAATTACATATTCTTTTGACAAACTGTAAAATATTTCTTACATTAAATAATATGTATTAAATACGACAAATTTAATTTATTAAAATGTAGTTTTTTAATTAATATTAACATAAGTTTTTTTTCAGTGTAGGTAAGCCATATTGTCGAATCATTGCCAACGCTCGTTTGCCTGCTTTTTCTGCATATGCAGGACTTGATCTGATGTTCGACATGAACTGATATGCCAAATTATTTGAGCACAGGGAGCGAATATTATTTTCGCTTCGAACATCTGCTGCCGTCATAAACTAAGGTTTATAAACCTTTCTAAGAGCAGTTATGATAGCGCTGTTTAAATTGCTTTCATTTTTCAATGAAGCTTTAAACAAAACAGATTCGGGTGTACAATACCGTTGGTCATGATGTTTAATTTGAAATTTTATTCTCTTCGTCTTGGAAATTTTTGTTTGATCGTACACGTAAAAGTCTCCACTTGTTAATTGAGGAAATGCTAGTTCCTCATAATGCTCAAAAATTTTGAGAGATATAGTTATTTTGCCCTGACCAGGAGCAATTATTTTTATTAAATTTCTTTCATTTAATAATTTTTGAAGATTTACATTTTTTCTAACCATTACCTCTTGGCAATTCATATCATGTTCTGGATGATCCTGGTTCTCGATGAATATATTTTCTATCAATTGTTTCAATTTGATTACATTGAGTTTTGATAATATTTTCAGCAACTTCCTCATTCGTAGCTGTGGTGATTAATAAAGGATTTAAGTTTAGTTTTTCACCTTTTACTTCGTTATCTTGATCCATTTCTTGTAATTCCGCCTTGTTTAATACAAAATTGATTGTTTCATCACAGTTTTGTTCAATGCAATTTTTAAAGGCGTTTTCGTTTATTGTTATATTATTTTTTATATAGACTAGTTTTTTCACAAGAATTTTTAAAGCGTTCATAATTTTGGATGGACTAACGTGTAACGATCGCAATAATCGCAAAACAATAATAAAATCAAATTCCTCTTTGTTTTCAATTCAATAGAAATGTATTACATTAATTTCCGTTCATTTTTACATTAATAGTACTTTTAAAATTTTCCCAACTTAACTGCTAATTGATTTTGAATATATTATAAAAAGCCAACGAACGTACTAAATTTTTATTTCCAATACTAATGAACAGATGTCGTTGTTAATCATTGCTGAATTTTAAAAAAGATTACCCGATTTTGTTTTGACATCATAAGATGGCAAAAGCAAAATCACATTTTGCAATTTTTAAAAATAAAAAGATTCATTCCATTTTTGTGATTAAAAAGAAAATGTTCAATTGTTCTTGTTTTAAACATTAAATAAACATAGCTTATAGTTAAATAGAATTAAATTTTGTGTCTGGAAACATAAAGAATATTTTCAAATAATTTTAACACAGTTTAATAATAAGTTATTCCACTTATTCTGACAGGTTAATTATTGTATGAAGTAAAATAATTTTGATCCAATTTCTATGATCAAAACAAAAATGTTTGTTGCATCTAAAGAATAAAGTGGTTGAAGATAAATGATGTAGTATTATTTTAAATTTATAATGGCTAATCCTGTTGATAGTGATAATGATATCTTGGAAGGATTTTTTATGTCCGATTTGTAAAGAAGATTTAAAAACACCAGAACGTCTAACATCACACGTCGAGAATTTGGCACTCAGAAGAACAAGATTTATTGAAATCATTGAAAGATATTTTTAGTATTGCAAGGAAAAAAATATATAAAAATTATTGATGAAACAGTGGAATTAGCAAGAAATTTTGATGAACCAGATCATCAATCAACAATTTAAGATAAGTTATTGTTTTATTTTATATTAGTATTGAAATTTAGTTTTTTTTTGTGTGTTTTAACTTGGGTATTTTGATGACAGGCTAATTATACAAAATAAGAGATTCCCAATCTCAAGGGTCGTACCGGGGATAAATAGATATCCGGCGTGCTAGGAAAATTTCTAGCATATTATATTTCTTTAAAGGTCCAAAATAATAACTGGCTCCGTATCAGGGCCTGTCTAATAACTGGCTCCGTATCAGGGCCTTTATTATAACTGGCGCCGAAACAGGGACCCGTTAGGTTAATTACAGTTATATTTCTGGTATTTTTTTTAGATATATATATAAATAATTTGGTGGGAAAATATTTTCCAGGTTGGGCGTTGGCAAGCCGGTTTTTTTTTGAAAAAAACTTTTTTTTGTGGAACATCTTATATTATTATATTTATATATTTATATATTAATTGATTATTTCAATTCAGATTAATTAATATCTATATATAGCTTATTTTTCGCGTCGGTTTATTTGGCTAAATTTTGTTAAAAAGCTAGAGGGAAAAATAAAGGTTTAGTTTCTAAGGTGTTCATGTGTATATTTATCATAAGTACTCTAAATTTATATTTTCAAAATTTAAAGAATTCCGCGTTTCTCTTTGTAAGTTTTAGGATAAACCAGTTGTGGTTTTTTTTGGTAATAGGGTGGTGGCAACCGGTTTGGGCCGTGGTTGTCAATCAGCTTTTTGTTTATCTTGAAATAAACCAGTTATTGGTTTCGTTTTGGTTTTGATTAGGAAATTATATATTTTGAATTTTGATAAGAATGTATACAATTATGAGGGGTCAGGGGTTGATAAGGAGGCCCCTGTTCCTCATTGTATAATTAGTTAAGACTAATTTTTTTTTAATTTTGAAAAAAACCGTTTTGGGACAGCAATTTTTTGGAGATTGTTTTTTGTGCTGTCATTTGCTTTTAGTAATACTAATTGTTTTTTTATTTGGAAAAAAGAAAACCGTTTTGGGGAAGCAGTTTTTTTTTGAAATTTTTTTATGCTACCATGTACATATTGTACATATATTTGTTTATATATTGTACATATTTTTGGATGATGCAATTAATTTATATATGAAATTAATCGTATGTTTTTCTGATTGTGGTTAAGTCATGTTTCTATGAGTTTTAGGATGTTATTAACGTAATAAAGGTTAACATTGACCAAACAGCTTTTCAACAGTTTTGTATAAGTTTAAATCTTTCGTCACTACCTTCAAAGTATTATTGGTCTATGTTTATGGAAGTACATTGAAAATAATTAATTCCCATCAACTTTATAGAGTGAGCCGGATCCAAATCAATATCTCTACATTTGTCATCATATTGATCCGCTAATGTACGTATACAGATCTCGTATGAGTCCATTTTAGCTACCACCATTTTTTTTAGAATTATTTTTTCATTGCGATTAATTTTAAAAAGTGGTATAAATATAGAAATAATTATTTTTAGCTAACATTTATTTTTGTTTTGGATACAATAAATAAAGCGAAAGATTTAACCTAAACAAATATATTAGAGTTAATAACTTAAAAATTAGTAAGCTTAGTTTTGAATTTAAAATAATCGTAATTTTTTTTTAAATTACCAATTTATTATTTAGTCTGAAGATTAAATTTAATTAATTTCATGTAAAACTTTATTAACACATATTAGGTATTTCATGTTTCGATTTAGCATTTTTAAATAAGAAATTATTTAGATTATGGATAAGTTATATATTATTTAGGTTTATTGATTCACTTTCTCAGCGGTAGGCCTAAAAAGCCATCCATAGAGCTTCACTCTTTAACATTGATGTCGTTCTTAGATCGCCTATGGCCACCGGGGTTATGCGATCGAAGAACATTGGTTTCTTCTCTTCATTCGGCGAGGAAGTTCTCAGGGACGAGGAGTGGTGTTGCTGTGTTTGTAATTAGGTGCAAACCAGTAGTACCATTCCTTGCTCAGAGGCTTCTTCGGTGTAATGAAGAGAAGGACCAATTATACTTTTGCTATCAGGATCAGAGGCTTCACCTCATACAAATTCATATTTTTCCATTTTTTCACTTAGCTTTTACAATAGAACAATTTTTCATAGAGTTTAGGTTTTGAAGTCTGGTGCTCGGGAGCGTTCTTCAACTTTCGCATTAGGTTTAGTTGTAATTTATTTTTAGGGTAAACAAGCACAACTGGGTCAGTAGAAATGGACCTAGTGTCTAATCGTGACAGTTGTGATTGTTTTATTAGGTTGGGGAGAGTCTGTTCTGTAGAATCTGGTCGTTAGGGGCTTTTCTAGTCAGTTCTCACATGCATTGTTGGAGTGGGCTCGCGAACGCGGGAATTCAAATTTAAACAAAATGGATATTGTAACCATACTTACTTTTTACAGTCGTCTCCAGACGAATCTTGATTTTGGGAATCTCTTATATTATTAAATAAAAATAAAATAAATCAAACAAATTTTTCAAAAATTAAATAAATAAAATTTTTTATTAAATAAAGTAAATTTTCGTAATTAAATAGTTTTAGGTAAATGAATAATTTTTTTTAAAATTTAAGTTAATTTTAGGTAACTAAATAAATAAATTTTCTTAATTAAGCTTTACGTCAAGATATAAATAAATATTCTTTGGTTTTTTAAAAAAATAAATAAATATTTCAAAGTTAAGACGGTGCATCCGATAAATAAACATTCTTTTGAATATTTTTATTTTTCAATTTTTTTTAAAAAATAAATAAATATTTTTAGGGGTGCTATCGTCAATAACTAATTTTAGGTATATATATATATTTCAGTATATCTGAAATTAAAATAAATAAATTATATTTTTACATATACAATATCTTAGGAATTTTTGTACAGATTCAGCAAGGATTGGCTACGACGATCTTTCCTTTGGTTCCTTTACGAAGTTTGTTTTTTTACAAAAATTTTCTGTTTTTTTTGGGGCGTTCGTTGGTTTTTTTTCGTTTTGCGCTTTTTATTGTTTTCACTTTTACAGCATACTAGCTACATTTTTTTTGTTGTTGAGATTGGTTTTATTATTGTTATTTGTTATTGTGAATTCTGGATTCTATAAATTTTACCATCAAAATGTCAAGTCAAATAGACATTGACCATCCATTTTATGGATTGGAACCCAGCGAACTGCAAATTGAATGTCTGGTTCGAGGTGTGGATTTCAGAGGGGTCAACTGGGCAGAGGAACTTCGAAACCACGCGGTACAAGGTTCAGTTCCATTAACTGTATCTCACGCGAGAGATTTGGTAGCTGAGTCTCAAATGGTGGTGCAGGCAGCACAACTAATTGTGAATCAGATACGTAGACTTCAGCCACCGATTAATCAGCCATTCTTAGATGGTCTGGCTAATCGTGTGTTGCACTATACAGGGAGGATGAATAGGTTGGGTCGCGATGATTTGCAAGAAGCCCGCACCTACGCTATCTCCCAATTGTCACGCGCTTGGGATATATTAAGATCGTTGTCGACACGTCCAGTTATGCAGAGTAAACCAGGAGGATCATCTGTACCATCCGAATCGCCTGCGTTTCAGCCAGAGGAGAGATCCACTCCAATACCAGTACAGCCAATAACTAATACGATACACAGTTTAAATCGTGGGTATCAACAACAACAAAGACGGGCAGAACAATTACCACCATCGTGTTTTCAACAATCAGGTTTAAGAGCGGAGGACTTCGCATTACCACAACTGGGTTCATCGTTCCAAGCTGAACAAATATACATCAATCCGGCATTGGTACAGCAGCCTCTGAATTATCAACCGATACCACAGGAGCAGTTGCAACAATTTCAAACAAATTATCCACAAGCTCCATTAACAGCACCACCACCATACAACCCACTTCCTCAGGTATCTCGTGTCGCGGCTCCAGCATTGTCACCGGGAGCATACCGAGAGGTACGTAGGAACAATTTGAGTCGTTATGACTCAAATTGGGTTCCGAACTTCACAGGGGATGGTCACTCTCCTGATGTTCATGAGTTTATCCATCGAGTGGAGGCGGCTGCAAGGAGGGACCGTGTGTCCTGGGACGACCTGAGGTCGATCGTTCCACGGTACCTCAAGGCAGCTGCCGATAGATATTATTTGAATTTAACTCATGAATATGAGGAAGTGACCTACTCAGTGCTTAGGGAAGGACTCCTACGCACCTTCGGTACGCTCACCGATGATAAAGCGGTATTACGTGTTCTTTTGAACCGTAAACAGAAAGTCAAAGAGAGCGTTTATGAGTATTTAGTTGAAGTGGGTTCGTTAAATCGGAGATTAGTTCGACCATTTGCTGCAGCTGAATTATTAGAAATCGCTAGGGAAGGACTGAGTGTAGAACTGAAAAACGCTACACTTGCAGCAACAATCACAACTATGGACGAGCTTCGGACATTGTGTCAGAAGTTCGAACGTTTGTGGTCTACACCAGTCCCAACCAGAATGTCAAACTTAAGGATTAGCGAACTACAGCAAATGGACGACTATGAATCAGAAATAGATCCAGAACAAGATGGATATATTGAAGCTGTGGATACACAACCTAGAAGAATTCTGCAACGACCTGCGATATCATCTGGTAATACTAATCAACCTGGTCCATCAATGTCCAGACAACCAATTGTCTGTTTTAGATGCGGGGTAAATGGACATCGAGCTCCTGATTGTTCTAAAAACAGAATAAAACTGTATTGCTGGAAGTGCAACAAACCTGACGTAATTTATGCAAATTGTTCTTATTGTCACCCGTCGGTAAACTTCCGTCCGAGAGTACATGCTTCGGGGATGGTACCCTCGGTTCAACAGCCAATGAGCCCGAAGAAAACGACGAGAGATGTAGCAACGCAGGACGATCGATCACCACTCAGGAAACCAGAATAAAATCACCCAGTACATTTAATTTCCCATCATTACATCACACATATTTTAGACGTCTTGAACGTAACATTAGATATTGGAGGATGAGGAAATTATTTCGCAAAGCTTGTATTTCATCTATCCTTTCAGAAACAAAGGATCCTCGGCCGCGACTAGCAATAAAGATCTTGGACAAACATATTTCAGGATTATTGGATAGTGGAGCGTCAATCACTATACTAGGAAGAAATTCCTTGCAATTATTGGAATCAGCAGGTACAACTTACCGTAAGTACACTTCGTGTATTCGTACGGCAGATGGTACTGCAACTAAAATTTTAGGTTACATTGAAATTCCAATAACAGTGAATGGCTCCACTAAACCAATGCGGTTCCATATTGTCCCTGGATTACGAGAAGAGCTCTACCTGGGCATAGATTTCTGGGAGAAATTCGGTATTGTTCCTTCATTTGTTAGTGAACTGACTCGCACAGAGCTACAAACTGTTAATATACATAACCTCACCACTGACCAGCAACGAGAACTGGATATGATCAAGGATTCTTTCCCGTCATTTGAAGTGTCTGGACTCGGAAAGACTTCTTTAGTTGAACATGTCATCGATGTTGGTGATAGTGCACCTGTTAAACAGAGGCACTATCCCACGTCGCCGGCTGTTCAACTAAAGGTTTATGCCGAACTCGACCGAATGCTTCAAATGGGCGTGATCGAAGAGAGTAACAGTTCTTGGTGCTCGCCAGTGGTTCTGGTACAAAAAGAATCTGGTAAAAACAGATTATGTATTGATAGCCGTCGTGTCAATTCACTAACTAAAAAGGACGCTTACCCACTTCCCTTGATTGATGGCTTACTAGGTCGTCTAAATAGCACAAAGTACATTTCAAGTATTGATCTCAAAGATGCTTTCTGGCAGATTCCTCTGGCAGAAGCATCTAGAGACAAGACAGCCTTCACAGTGCCTGGTCGTCCATTGTATCAATTCCGGGTTATGCCCTTTGGATTGTGCAATGCTCCCCAGACAATGTGTCGGCTAATGCACAAAGTGATACCACATCAATATCACGAAAATGTCTTTGTTTATTTAGATGATCTATTGGTAGTCTCTTCCACGTTCCAGGAACATATGGAATTGCTGTCCAAAGTCTCTTCATTGTTAAGAGCGGCTGGGTTAACAATAAACCTCAAGAAAAGTAAATTTGTTCTGAGAGAGGTGAAATACTTAGGATTTTTGGTTGGTGAAGATGGTCTACGAACTGACCCTGACAAGGTAAGAGCTGTAGCAGAGTATCCAGCTCCATCTACAGTAAAACAAATACGACGTCTATTGGGAATGGCTGGTTGGTACCAACGTTTCATACCAAATTATGCAAGCGTGGTATCACCAATTACAGATTTATTGAAGAAGAGTTTGGGGAAACTGAAATGGACATTGGAAGCGCAAGCTGCTTTCGAAAATTTAAAACGATTGCTGACTACAGCACCGGTATTAATTAACCCTGACTATAATAAAGAGTTTTTTATTAGATGCGATGCGAGTCTGACAGGGATAGGTAGTGTGTTGTATCAGATCGACGAAGACGGACAAGAGTGTCCGATAGCCTTCATGTCGAAAAAACTTAATAAAGCTCAACGAAACTATTCTGTTTCTGAGCTTGAATGTCTTGCGGCAATTCTGAGTGTGAAGAAATTCAGGGGCTATGTTGAAGGTCACCGATTTACAATTGTGACTGATCACTCAAGTCTGAAGTGGCTTATGTCACAGAAGGACTTGAGTGGCCGTCTGGCTAGGTGGAGCCTAAAACTCCAACATATGGATTTTACCATTGTCCACCAAAAAGGTACCCAAAATATAGTCCCTGATGCTCTATCTCGTCTTTATGACGATACACACGAGGAATTGACGGAAGCATTAACACATCACATTAACGACATCAAAATCGACAATGAAGGTTATCGGCACAAGGAATATACGGATATGATAGCTAAAGTTCAATCATCTCCCAAGGACTTTCCATCTGTTAAAGTCGTGGATGATAAGCTATACATACGTATTGAGCCAAGACCTGATGCAATACCCAACGATGTTCCTGTGTGGAAACTCTGGGTACCAAAACCGATGACTTCAAACATGATTCAGAAACATCATGATGATAGTACTGCTGCTCATGGAGGTGTTAAAAAGACTTTAGAATTACTTCGACGTCTTTATTATTGGCCGGGCATGGCGTCACAGGTACACAACTATGTTGTGTCCTGCGACACATGTAAACAAACAAAAGCCACGAATCAGATATTGCGTCCTCCGATGCAATATCAATTCGAAACAGCACGTCCATGGCAGAGAGTCTATATAGATTTTTTGGGACCGTATCCTCGTTCTACACTTGGGAATACGGTGTTATTGATAGTTCTGGATCATGCTACGAAGTTTGTACTACTGAAACCACTTAGAAACGCAACTTCACCGAAGGTGAATGCTTTTCTAAGGAATGAAGTGTTTCTTACATATGGGGTACCAGAGTTTCTGCACAGTGACAATGGCAAACAGTTCACTAGTAGGAACTTTCAAAGTCTTTTGTCAGATTTCGGCATTAAACACATTAGGACCGGTGTCTATAGTCCTCAAAGTAACGCGTCAGAGCGGGTCAATAGGTCAGTTTTAGCAGCAATTCGAGCGTTCATTAAAGGTCAACACACCAAGTGGGATTCACAAATTGGTGAAATCGCATATGCACTGCGGGCTGCAGTACATTCTGCTACCAAGTACTCACCGTACTATCTATTATTTGGTCAACATCCAATCTCGGATGGAAATACTTACCATTTGTTGAGATCACTACACAAGCTTGGTGAAGATGCTGGTGAGGAAATAGAACGCACTGATCATTTGACTCTGCTCAGGAACCGGGTTCAACAAAATTTAAAAGCAGCTTTCAAAAAATCGCAACATCAGTATAACCTGCGATCTAAACTACGGACTTTTCAACCACAACAACGTGTGTTTGTACGGCAACATCATTTGAGTGACGCTACCAAAAAATTCTCGGCAAAATTGGCTCCAAAGTTCTTACCTGCAATGATTAAGACTAAGATCGGAAATGTACTCTACGAGTGCACAGATATGAGCGGTAAGAATCTTGGAGTCCATCACGCGAAAGACATCAGGGAATGATGTCTTTTCGTTAGGTAGGGTTGTTCCTCTGGCTGATTGTCGTCTCTGGGGTTCACATCTTCAGGTCATACTTACTGGTTGTATCGGGGTGTCCATGGTGCTGACGTTCGGATGGATGATCGGTCTCAATACTCAGTGAAGTCCTTAAGGACTTCATGAGTGTTGGAACCGGTCGTCGGTCTTGACGCCAGTGACGGTGGGTATCTCGATCCCAGATACAATTTAATAAGTGGAAGTAGTTCGGTGGTTTTCTGTCATGGAGGGGATGGCGACCTTTTTGTGATTTCAAGAGTAGAAATCTTGGTTTCTACCTTGAATTCATGGTGTAACGATCGCAATAATCGCAAAACAATAATAAAATCAAATTCCTCTTTGTTTTCAATTCAATAGAAATGTATTACATTAATTTCCGTTCATTTTTACATTAATAGTACTTTTAAAATTTTCCCAACTTAACTGCTAATTGATTTTGAATATATTATAAAAAGCCAACGAACGTACTAAATTTTTATTTCCAATACTAATGAACAGATGTCGTTGTTAATCATTGCTGAATTTTAAAAAAGATTACCCGATTTTGTTTTGACATCATAAGATGGCAAAAGCAAAATCACATTTTGCAATTTTTAAAAATAAAAAGATTCATTCCATTTTTGTGATTAAAAAGAAAATGTTCAATTGTTCTTGTTTTAAACATTAAATAAACATAGCTTATAGTTAAATAGAATTAAATTTTGTGTCTGGAAACATAAAGAATATTTTCAAATAATTTTAACACAGTTTAATAATAAGTTATTCCACTTATTCTGACAGGTTAATTATTGTATGAAGTAAAATAATTTTGATCCAATTTCTATGATCAAAACAAAAATGTTTGTTGCATCTAAAGAATAAAGTGGTTGAAGATAAATGATGTAGTATTATTTTAAATTTATAATGGCTAATCCTGTTGATAGTGATAATGATATCTTGGAAGGATTTTTTATGTCCGATTTGTAAAGAAGATTTAAAAACACCAGAACGTCTAACATCACACGTCGAGAATTTGGCACTCAGAAGAACAAGATTTATTGAAATCATTGAAAGATATTTTTAGTATTGCAAGGAAAAAAATATATAAAAATTATTGATGAAACAGTGGAATTAGCAAGAAATTTTGATGAACCAGATCATCAATCAACAATTTAAGATAAGTTATTGTTTTATTTTATATTAGTATTGAAATTTAGTTTTTTTTTGTGTGTTTTAACTTGGGTATTTTGATGACAGGCTAATTATACAAAATAAGAGATTCCCAATCTCAAGGGTCGTACCGGGGATAAATAGATATCCGGCGTGCTAGGAAAATTTCTAGCATATTATATTTCTTTAAAGGTCCAAAATAATAACTGGCTCCGTATCAGGGCCTGTCTAATAACTGGCTCCGTATCAGGGCCTTTATTATAAACGGTTTCGAACATATAATCCGATTTGAGGTTCAAGTCTCTTTTCAACTTGATTCGTGTTACTGAGAGATCATCGAATTCTCTCGGTAAAACTTGCGTCATTTCATTCACCTCGATAGGAATATTAATCACTGATCCCTTTAAACCGAGTTGTGGATTTATCATATATGTAATACATCAACTCACGTATGTTTAGGAAAACCATTATCATGCGCGATATCAAACTCCCCCACGGTCGCAATTTCCTACGTAGCAGTGTCTCACCCCTGCATGGCTCTAATCCCTTTCTTTCTCTGTCGAAATACAGGGTTCTACCAGATACTCCTACCACAACCCCCTGCCGTTTAATTGTATACATAGTTCTATTTGGAATAAATTCCGAGAAAAAAAAACCTAAATTGGTTCCCAAAAAAAATTGTTTATATTTATATAAAAATATATAAAAACTAATTGGTTCTACCAAAGAAATTTCAACTACAAAAACCAAAACTGGTTTATCTAAAAAATAATAATTTATTATTATGTATGAGTGTCACAAACCAACAAAACCTGGTTTGTCAACACCCTAAACTCAAAAACCCACTAAATAATATTTCATATAATTTAGCTTCTTTTTTTTATTCTTTTATCTCTATAATAATTCAAAATAACACTGATTAATATTTCAAAATAACTTTTTATAACTATTTTATTTTCTTCAAATTCTTTTTTTTTTGTACATATCTTTATTTAATTTTAATTTGAAATCTATATTTAAAAAAAAAATGATTTTAAAATAAAAATTTCATTTTAAAAATTTCACAACTTTATTAAATCAATTTTAATTTAAATTGATATCTATATTTGAAAAAATATGATTTTAATAATTTGAAATAACACAAAATTTTACAACTTTAATAAATCAATTTTAATTTAAATTGATATCTATATTTGAAAAAATATGATTTTAATTATTTGAAATAACACCAAATTTCACAACTTTATTAAATCAATTTTAATTTAAATTGATATCTATATTTGAAAAAATATGATTTTAATAATATGAAATAACACAAAATTTCTCAACTTTTTAAATCAACTTTAATTTAAATTGATATCTATATCTGAAAAAATATGATTTTAATAATTTGAAATAATACCAAATTTCACAACTTTTAAATCGACTTTAATTTAAATTGATATCTATATTTGAAAAAATATGATTTTAATAATATGAAATAACACAAATTTCACAACTTTTTAAATCAACTTTAATTTAAATTGATATTATGTTTATTTGAAAAAATATCATTTTAATAATATGAAATAACACCAAATTTCACAACTTTTTAAATCAATTTTAATTTAAATTGATATCTATATTTGAAAAAATATGATTTTAATAATATGAAAACACCAAATTTCACAACTTTATTAAATCAATTTTAATTTAAATTGATATCTATTTTTGAAAAAATATAATTTAAATCATAACACAAAATTTCACAACTTTATTAAATAGATTTTAATTTAAATAGAAAAAATATAATATAAAATATAAAAATATAATATAATATAAAAATATAATTTTAAATTTAGTTTCTCCACTGACGAGGAATACACCACATTAATAAATCCAATAACGAGCCTAACTAACTCTTATAAAACAATAATTTGAGTTTTTATAGTTTCTTAATTTGTTTAGAAAATATTGAAAGAATTCATATTAATAATATTTAGTATTTCATTTTATGAGAAAATTATTTTGTTTATAAAAATATTGAAAGAATACATAATAATAATATTTAGTATTTTATTTTGCGAGAAAATTATTTTGTTTATGAAAATATTGAAAGAATTCATATTAATAATATTTAGTATTTCTTTTTATGAGAAAATTATTTTGTTTATTAAAATATTTAAAGAATAATAATAATAATATTTCTTATTTTATTTTGCGAGAAAATTATTTTATCTATGAAAATATTGAATGAATAATAATAATAAAATTTCTTAGTTTTTTATTATTTTGTAGGCTTATATTTATTATTTGAATATAATTGTAATAGGTATCGAGCCTATTTTTACAATAAAACACATTAATTATTTTAATTAATTTGTTTTTTGACGTTTCGGCGAAATTCCTTTGCCATTTTCAAAAAAGAAAGTATATTTAAAAAACATACAACAAAAAAATGTTAGATAACATTCGTCAAATGAAAAAAATATTATGACGAATGTTATCTAACATTTTTTTGTTGTATGTTTTTTAATATAATTTCTTATTTTGTTTTGCAAGAAAATTATTTTGTTTATGAAAATATTGAAAGAATAATAATAATAATATTTCTTATTTTGTGTGAAAATTATTTTGTTTATTGAAAATTTTTAATAATAATATATCTTATTTTGTTGTGCGAGAAAATTATTTTGTTTATAAAAGAATTAATAATAATAATTCTTATTTTGTATAAAATTTATTTATCGAAATCAAATATAGAATAGCGAAAGAATTTTTAGTAATAATATTTCTTATTTGGTGTGAAAATTATTTTGTTTATAAAAATAGACTATTGTTTTGACTTTTTCATTTACAATAAAAGAATGGGCACTACAACTATACTGGTTTTGCTAAAACAATATGTAATATTGCGCCACAATGTCTGAAACGACCAAAAAAGGTCTGGTTGACAACCCAAAAAAAAAATTTTACCGTACCGTATAATTACGGTAAACCAACAATAGAAAATGTCTTACGGGTTCCTTTCGTTTCGCGCGTCAGATTTTTAGAGTTTGGACTTTTACACAGAAAAATTACTGAGATAACGACGACAAATTTACGCTACGGAATGTTCCTCCGGTGAATATCGATATGGAAATCTCTTTAAAAACCATCCTCCCCTTCAATTTATCATTCTAACAAATTCGACAAATCAATAATCAATATATACTTATATAGTTTACAAAAATAATAAAATAAAAGGAACTTATCTTAAATATTCCTTTTTGTTGATTGTTGGCCTGGATCCAGTTCACTTCTTCGGTCGTTATATAATAAAATTTTTCCGTTTTCACGTCTTCAGTCACCAATCCCATCTAATAATTTCTTTATGTACAAGTATATACGCAACCTTTCCACTCAACCAAACTTCCCTTGAATTAATCTTTCCTCCGCCAATATCATACAATAAATTCCAATAACAATGTACAGGGTGTCCGCCGGAAAGGTATACTACTTTGTTTGTTTATAATTTTTGATGAAATGAAAGAGAATGGATCTTATATTGATAAATGTTTTATTTAATGTCGGCAATTATGTATGGAATACAATATCAGATAAAAGTCCGCCTCTGTTAGCCTCACAAATGCGAGCCCTTTTGAGCACATTTTTCATTACATTCTCACACATTTCACGCGGTATTTCATTAATTTCATCACGAATATTTTGTTTGAGTTGCTCAAGCGTTTATGGTTTGTTTGCATAAACCTTGCTTTTCAGATATCCCCACAAAAAGAAGTCCGGAGCAGACAAATCAGGCGACCGTGGAGGTCAATCAACATCACCATTTCTTGAAATAACTTATTGCGGAAAGAGGTCTCGCAGTAATTCCATTGTAATCCTGGCTGTATGTGTATGTGATGATATTTCGGCACTTGACGAATTTCTTTAATAAAAAGCAATTGCTTTCTTAGTGATCGTTCTGCCTCGTTTTCTTTTTTGCGAAGCAAAACCCAGAGACATTTACACCCAGACAAATGATTGGTTATATTATGAATATGACCCTTTAGATTATACATAAGACCGCGTAAAAAAGAACTAAGAGGCGATCCGCATAAATCATGTATTTTCATTTAATGAGTTTTTATCAATTTGACAAGTATAATATTATGACTATTCTGCATAAATCATTGTATATTTAGTAATGATTTATGAAATAAAACAGCATGATTATAGTATACTAATGCATAATTTATGCAATGCAAGCTTATTGTTCTACAATAATTCATGAATTATTTTGTATGTTTTTATAGTTATTTGTTGTAATTAAACGTTGATATTTACGATTTATATGGTAATGTTGCATGATTTATAGAGCGCATTTTTATGGTACATAGGTTTACTGCATCATTTGTAGTAAACACTCAAAGGGTATTTAAGGGTATTTAGGGGTATTTAAGCATAATCGAAACCTCAATCATCCCATCTTTGCTTGATTTTTTATAGAAACAGAACATGAACCATGTAGTTTATTCATAAATCCTTTCCATAAGGCCAAATAAATTATACTTACGTTTATTGTTTTCGAAGGAGCTGTGTTCTCAAAACCTTTTAATAAAATATTTATTATTTAAATTTCGATTTTTATTTATTTAGAAAATTAAAGTTTTACAAATATATGTTAAATAAAAAATAATAAAATTAACTTACCAAATTTTTCTTAAAAAATTAGTAACATTTTTGTTTGGCTGTATGTACATAATTCTAATATATAGTTAATAATTTATAAAATTCAATTTTTTAATTTTTAGAACTTAATAATAATTATATACATATAGTTAAAAAATCAAAATAGCAATCGTTAGTAAAACATAAAAAAGGCTTTTTAAACAATCAGGTCAGTTTTGGCAAAAACACAGTCTGACCGTTTGATAGCAGATGAGCCTCAGTAGGGCGTATAAAGTTCAATTTTGATATATTTAAAGATTAATAAATTGTTTTTCCTTCACCCACTGCATAAAATTGCAAATGTTCATCAAACTTTATGATTTCAAAAAGTTCGACTATAACATTAACACTATCATATTCTTTAATCATATCAATTACTTTACACAGACACAAATTATATAAAAAATAATAATTGATTATAAAAGGTGTTCCATTGTACGTTAATGATGATATAAAATAATAGGATTTATCGTCGTAATTTTAAAATTTAAAAAATGTTTTTGAGATTTGGTTGTATTCACCTTTTAAAATTACTAGCTTGTCAAGAACTTTAGTATCCGTCAAAAGAGAAAGCGACAATTTTAAAGCACATTTTTTTGCCAGTGATAATGGTAAATTTACTCTAGATAATGGTAAATCTACTCTATAATGTTTGATGAAATGAAAGAGAATGGATCTTATATTGATAAATGTTTTATTTAATGTCGGAAATTATGTATGGAATACAATATCAGATAAAAGTCCGCCTCTGTTAGCCTCACAAATGCGAGCCCTTTTGAGCACATTTTTCATTACATTCTCACACATTTCACGCGGTATTTCATTAATTTCATCACGAATATTTTGTTTGAGTTGCTCAAAGTTGCTTTACTCTAGAGTATGAAACATGTGGCTATTGTTTCAATTGCTGATGCTTCGACTCAAAACGCATGCACCAAATATGTTTTAAGGGACCTGACTTTAAAATCATACTAGGATAATGTATGAGCAAATGATGTTTTGGCTTAATAGTATCGTTAAAGGTTTTAATGTACAAGGATTTATGTTTTGATATAATATATTTTAGTTTTACAATATCACAATTGCTGTACTCGTCCAGTAAAATGAGAGAAACCATGTCTTGCAAAGCATTAATATATTTCCAAACTTTATTTGTTTTGGGAACAAGGTTGTATATATAACAATTAAAAAAATATAAACAGCAATAAGACTCGCGAGCGGACATATGAAGCCTTTTATTTTTAATATGATTTAGTTTAATTAATGGAGGACGATTTTGAAATTCAAGTTTGCCATAGTCAAAATGTTGAACCTTATGGTTTAGTGTTTCAAGAGTAAATAATTTTTCCTGTATTATTAATATATATAAGGTATTCACAAGACCATACTTAATCACACCCTCAAACAAATCGTGCATTATATCACAGTAGGAATTTTCTGTGACATGAAAATTATTTAGTAAATTGAACATACAATTTTGTATTATGCCAGTATCTTTGTAACTATGTTTTTGTAGTTGTTCTTCATAATTTTCCACATTTCTTATATAGTTTGGATTTTCATAAAATTGTTTGTTATACTCACTTTTAGGTGTTATGCAAACCCTACAACAACAGTTATGACTAAATGATTTATTAAATCCTAAGATACTATTTAGAGTTAAATTATCACCTATAATAACTGCTAACACAAAATAAACAACATGTGGTCCTTGGGGAGCCACTATTACAATACCTTCGCTCTCTAAGGTTTTTAAAGTTTCAACTAACAACGATAGACATTTTTTATTTCCAATTTCTTTGTAAACTTTTGATTTTATAAGCATAGCTACAAATATATTTTCTAAGGATGTATGTTTTTGTGGTAACGTAGGGAAGTTATAGTAAAATAGACTGACTGCAATAGACTGAGAACCTGCATGACTTCATAAGGCGTCACCTGATTCAAAATCGTCATAGTATAATATAAATGGTAAAACAGTTTTTCCTTCAAATTTTTTTTCAATATTTGGCCACCTTTCACCTTGAACAATGTTGAATATTTGATTGTGATTGTTGGTTTTCAAATCATTGGTATATTTCAAAGTTTTGCTCAATAAGTCGCCTTTCTCAAAAAAGGGTTTTATTTGCAATTGTATTGGCATCAAAACACCCTCAATCTTCGATTCTTCTAAAATAGGATGCCCGTTTTTAAATATTTCACACACTTCTGTGCTTAATAATATTTTTTGGGGACTTGCGTACAAGTTTTGAAGTTTGAGTTGCTTAAGGGGTAAGTATTCTGAGCTTATGTTTGAAAAAGGTTTGGAACAAAATTGTAACATGTCTACTGCATTTGGTTTTAACTTTTCTTTTTCTATCATGGGAATCAAACCTTTTTGAATTTCTTCAAACATAAAACTGGTAAGAATAGAAATGTCTGAAAGTATACTTTCCACAATCTTGGTTGAAGTGTTATTCTCAGAATGTAACTTCACGACGAAGTTTAAAGTATATTGTGAAATTTTTTTTTGAATATACAAATGTCGTATTCATTGGAAAAAGATTTTGCAGGATTTTCTTTTTTCAAAGAGCAACTTGGAACAATATTTACATCGTTACATGAGAGTGATTTTATAGGCTCAGAACAGTTATTGGAAGACTGATAAAAGGTCATTTTCAAGGGTTTCATGAGTAACAGGTTACAGGAGTAAGAGTGGGTTTTTGTGTATGAGCGAATTTCAAATGGCGTATGTAAGTTTTCATTTGTGAAAATTTTTGAGGACATGGATCTAAGCCTTGGTTGCATGTGTAAGTATCAAATTGTTGTAAATGGTGAATGTACTTTAAATGATTAGTGAGTTGTTTCAACTCAGAAAACGATTTAGAACAATTTGAAACAAAGTATTTAAACATTTTGAATTCTTTCTAATTTACTAGTTAGTGCTAGTTGCTACCTTAAATTTACAGATCTTTGTTTAAAAACATGCAAAGATTTAAAATATTGCTATCAATTTTATAAGTCTCGTCAGTTGGAATATCAAGAAAATATTTTTGAATGAAAATCCATACTTTTTGACATTGCACTGGATATTTTAAATTTAAAACATAAAATAGTTTAAACAAGTGTCCAGTGCGGCAACAAAAGTTTTAAATAAATAAAAAAAAATACTCATCAAAAATTACACCAAACCTTTTTGATTGGTCAGATTGACCTTTTAAAATAAATATATAAGTACGGTGAGATTAAATTTTTCGTGGTCTTTTTTTATTTTCAATGTGTGTTCCTTCACCGCGTCCGTGGTTTTGGCTTCAATAATGAATGCTTGGAGACTAACAGCAATAGAAATTTTCTAAAACTTTTTATCTGCTGTGACAATTCTAGAAGTTGGCCGAATAACGGCATGCAAAAGTTTTGCTATTTCAGCGTGTCTGCAATCTGAAAAATTTAAAAAAAATCAGAGACCTAAAATAATTGACTTGAATTTATTAAGAATTACCGTTGTCGATGGACAGATTTTTTAAGATTTCGACAGACTTCCGGTTCTTGAGATGTGCGTAAAAATATTTTACAATTTTTTCACAAAATATTGACCATTTAGTCATCAAACAGTTTTCTTTTCCTAAGAAGCTTAAAGTAAGTCTCTGTTAATCTAAGGAGTAGAAAAATTAAAATTTTCACAAGTTAGCAAGAATTATTAAAAGCAATTAAATATACTAAATAAAAACCAAACGATTCTTTTAAAATAGGCCATCTTTCCAAAAACACCAAAAGATTCGGTTGGTTATTATTCATATCTAAGGAACGGAGAGGATAACAAAAACTCCATTTTTCTTCAACCACTTCAAATGGTTCAATATAGATTTGCAACCAAATTCGTGCATTTTCCATTTCATTATGGTCAACTTCTAAATGCTAAATTATGGAAAAGCAGAGAGGGACTAGTACACTCCAAGAAGTTTCTAGGTAACCGCCCTGTTTCACCCTTAAAAACAATAGACTTAAACAGAGAGTCTCTAAGAATTTTAACGTGGTGCGTTACTGGACATGGTCCTTTAAACCACCATCTTAACAAAATAGGCCTTGCTGTTTCCGACAGGTGCAGATTCTGCTACTCGGATGCGGAAACGATGGAACACTTCATCTGCAGCTGTCCTGAACTCTCTGGGCACAGATACAACCAACTTGGTCATAGAAGACTAACACTTCCATTACCACAAAACGTCACTCCAATTGAGCTAATTAATTTTATTAAAAGTCTCAACTTGGATGACAGAATACAACCAGTAACGGCACAAACGACGACTGACTAATAACAAAATCAAGGTAAGCACAATAGACCTTCAGGTCGCAGTGCTACTTGAACTGTAAGTCTCAATGCCCTCCAATAAAAAAAAAAAAAAAAAAAAAATGGTCAACTTCTAAAATGCCTTTTTTATCTGAAGACACTGAAAATGGAATAAGTATGAAGGATATGAGTTATTCAATAAAATAGGTGGTTTTACCTGGCAAATCAAGCTTAATTCGCTTGCGAGCAGTCTGAGTAAAAAAGCCAGATTCTCTCAAATTGATAACTGAATTTCTGTATTTATTATATAATCGCCCACTTGAGTGTCGTCCTCCAGTATAGTAATATTCCTATAATTAAAGTTTTAGGTAAAATTAAGGTGTTATAAATAAAAACCGTTTGAAGTACCTTTACTTCATCTGGAAAAGCATCGCATATTTGGTTCCCTTTATTATCAAAATCAGTTGCGGTTAGTATATAATTATTTTCGGTGAAATGTCGCACAATAAATGTAATTAACAGCTCCCTTGTATCACAATTTAAAGATGGAGGAGTTTCCATATTATATAAATTTAAATTTTTTTCCATTTGCTGTTAGTAAAAAAGATGACAAAACAAACTTTGTCATTGGTGTTTTTTCTACTTCGGACTTTTGAGATGACATCTGACTCTTCGAGCAATTGTTTGCTCAATCCAAGTCAAAACAGAGCTGACTTTTGATAAAGTTTCAGAAACTGTTGTTGATAGTGTTGATTCATTTAATGTAGGCGAAAAAACATCAAATCCCTAAAATACGTAACTTTTTTATATTTAAACCAAGAAAAGTAGGCCTAAATTTCATATATATTTTAATATAACATATAAGGAGATTAAGTTCTCTAAAATCTTAAGACCCAAACATTTAAATATAATCAAACTTAAATGAAATATTGTTATGTTATTTACATTAATTTTTCTCCATTCCATTAATTTTTCACGAAATCCACACCGTAAGTTTTTTGGAAACAATTCCTTAATTTTATTCTATCACAAATTTGCTCGAGAATAAACCACTTCATTAAACACTTAAGCCATAAAGTACTATAATGCCATAAAGATTTTAATTTCCTTTTCACGAAAACGGCTTCGGTTTATATGTAATTCAATTTTTTTATCCCAAACGACTTCTATTTTTTAGTTTTCTGTCCCATCCATATGATGAAAAAAATGGTTATTACACTACAATAAATAAACTGAGACTGTCCATTTTTTCAAGGACATCATTCTACTCACATTAAAATGTTTTAAAATGTTTTTAAAAAATGATACTTAATAAAGTTTTCTATAAAACTTTTTTATAAACAAATATTTTAATAACAAACTTTCACACCGAAATAACGCTACTATTAGATAAACACTTAACACATTAGTAGTGTAGAAATGAGAATTCTGGCGCAAAATCACATGTATTTTCTTATGGAGGTTTAAAATTTGCAAAAATGGATTCCTTTTGAGCTTTTCGGGTGGGTGTCTTGGGTATATAATTCAAATTGAGTACTAAATCTAAGATTTTAACCCAAAAGAAAAAATTTTAAAAAATAATTTGAACAAATGTAATTGATTGGTTACTTTGTGCTATTTCTGTGGGGTTTTTATGAACTTTGGGTGGGTGGGTGTCTCGAGTAAATAATTCAAATTGTATATTAAATCTATGATTTTAACCCAAAAGAAAAAAAATGTTTAAAAGTTTAATACTAAATCTATGACTTCATCATTTAAGATTTAATAAAGCTTATCAAAATTAGCATATTCAATCTAAATCTCTGTGCTCAACTTTCTGATAACCACAAAGTTTCAGATTAGTTCACTTAAGACACAGATGCAAGAAAATAATATCGAAATAATTTGTGATTTCAATTTATAATTGATATCATAAATTAATTCATTGTCTAAAATAATAGCTGTCTTGAATAATTGTAATGGGTTTGTGTCTCGAGTAAATAACCCAAATTGATTACTACGGGCCGATTGTATCAATGCGGATAGAAGATAAATCCTCGGATTAATCGTCGTTTGTATATATACAAACGACGATTAATCCGAGGATTTATCTTCTATCCGCATTCATACAATCGGCCCTAAATCTATGATTTTAACCCAAAAGAAAAAATTAAAAAAATAAAATAATTTTTAGTTATCATTGTATAATGCTTATAAAATTGTAATTGTGGATGCCATATATTTCATAACATTTTTATAAAATTAATAATAATCTATAATAATTTGAGAGTCATCAAAAAGTGTTAAAAGAGATTGCGCGAATTATTACTTACACTCGTATCATTCGCTATTCTCCTTCTGTGATGTATATCACTGTTTCCACGAAACGGGTAACATTTAGAAAAAAAAAGTAATACCATATATAGCCGTTCTCATTATTTGATTCACAACATACATTATATATATTTTGTCATCTAGCGCGAATTTTCGTGTTTGGACCTGTTAGTAAGATCACACGTCTGCATATTGTTCAATACTACAAATTCATCATAAATGTTATTGACTCCGGCCAAGTTAGACCGTTCATAATCGTGTGAAATAAGCAAGCAATTTATTATTTGTATTTAATTTTTAAAGTTTACATGATTATTGTTTAGTGTGATTATTAAATGTTAATTAAAAAATAATAGGTGCCGAGAAAATCAATCATTATTATATAGATTGACTGCTGTCTCAGGTACGTAACAAAATATGAATTTATTCATTTTGCTACTAGATGTATTAAAAAAATAATGTTAGAGTAAAATTGTTTATGCGGATTTTAAAGTTATTAATAAAATTTGACAAAGTTTTAATCAAAAATTTTTAAAGTTTCAATTTTAAGCGTTACGTACATAAGACAATTTTTTAAGTTTATCAAAATGTAGGTAACAAATTAGCTTAGTTTAAAAATTAACTAGTGAATACAGTACATTTGATATTGTCAGAGTGGGTAATCTGATAAGAAATAATTTATTATTCTAAAATGACGTCTCATCCTCTACTTAAGGGAAATTCCAGTTTAAAAAAAAAACAGAAAACGTTTATCTTCTCTTATAATTGATGAAAAACGTATTCTAGACAGAGTTGTGAAAACTTGACCATTTTGATTTTCCTGAAACTTGGCATATAAGTAGTATGGACAAAATAAAAAATACGACTTATTTCAAAATTTTTTTAAAGTGCATAGTTTGAGCATAGCCTTTTTTTATAATATATCAAATTTACAAAGAGGCATTAATTCGTGTTCTTGAGATATTTAATTTTAAAGATTTTTAGTCATACTAAAATTCTAATTGTTCATTATTTTTTCGAACAATTTTTATCATCAAAAAATTTTAGCCACTGAAGTTCGAGAAAATAATGAACAATTAGAATTTTAATCAGACTAAAAATCTTTAAAATTAAATATCTGAAGAACACGAATTAACGCCTCTTTGTAAATTTGATATATTTTAAAGGAAGGTTAGAACTATATTTAAAAAAAAAAAAGTTAAAATTTTATTGATTTTAAAATTTTTTGTTAATGGAAGTTGTTTGAAAAAATGAAGAAAAATTCGAATTTCAGCCGTACTAAAAATCTTTAAAATTAAATATCTCAAGAACAAAAATTTTAGCCTCTTTGTAAATTTGATATATTTTAGAGTAAGGATAGAACTATTTTCAGAAAAAAAATTAATTAAATTCCAATTGATCTTTGACCCTAGCGCCATCTTTAAAAAAGTTTTTTTAATATTTTTATTTAAAAATTAATTATAAAAACAATTAATTAATTTTTTTTTCAAACGACTAATTAATCATCTATCAAACAAAAAAAAGTTTGATGAAATCGGTATAGCCGTTCTTGAGCAATTTAATTTCAAAGTTACATCGGATTGGCAGAATTTTTATTTTTCATGCATGTTGAGGTGCCCCTTATGCTCAAACTATGCACTTTAAAAAAATTTTAAAATAAGTAGTATTTTTTATTTTGTCCATACTACTTATATGCCAAGTTTCAGGAAAATCAAAAATGGTAAAAGCTCGAAATGTAGAAGTTGACTCTGCTGAACAATTTACAGAAGCGGCAACAGATGCTGTTCAAACAATTAAAATATTTTATGTGGATAAGGATACTGTTCTCAACACTCGCAAGCTATTGTCTGAACGATAGGCCGATGTACGTAGTATTCCTCACATTCAATCAAAACATCACTTTGAAGTTACTTTGGATGTTGCAAATGGTAATTATTTTTTATTGGCTTCACAAACCGCTAAATCCCCCAAGTTAATTAAAATCAAGATTACAAATAATATTTAAGTGATTTAAACATTTACTTTAAGATACGAATTGAATTTCGAGTATATTTTGTATCGGTGTCTTTGTACGTAACGCTTTGAGACATGTACGTAACGCTAGTTTTTTAATTTTTACGTTTGAAAATGTTGAATTAAAGGTTAAATAAAAGCATTAAAAATAAGTGCGTTTCTTTTACTTTCAGATACTATTTCTGGTTTTTGTATAAACGTCATACATTCGATAAATTTTTATAAATAAACAAACTTCCAAAAAATGCGGTCCTTTTTTTGTCTTATGTACGTAACGTCCTTTTTTTTAAGTTTAGTTAAACAAAAATTTTGTTTTAAAAAAACCTTTTTTACTAGTTGAAAGTAATGATAAAATGCCAAAAAAAATGATATGTTAAAAAATTTTTATAAAAATAATGTCGCTCATCAAGCAATTTTTAGAGCGGTTGATTGTCTTTGTACGTAACATGGAAACTGTCATATATAATTCTAAATTTTCAATATTCAAATCTAGTGAATTAAAAATTATTAATCAGTTTAATGTACAGAAACATTGTCTTTCGTATAAAGTAAAAATATGTAACGCCAGGATTCATTCAATTTTATTCTAAAAAATAATAATTTTCATTTTCAATTATAATATCATTAATTTTCTTAAAGGTCGCAACATTTTTGTATGCTACTGTTGAGATTTAGTTACGTCACTCAATTTCAACAATAAACATGTTTTGATTTAATGTTTTTTCTATACGTTGGAGAAATGTTGATTGTTGGATAGGGAAACAGAAGAAGAAAATTTAATATAAAAATGTGAATTTTTATAAGAAATTGAGTCAGTATAATTTGGAAATTGAAAAAACATGTTGTTATAAAGAATAAAATTTATTTAAATTTATGTTAAAATTTAATTTAATTTATTCTTATATCAATGTTTAACTTTTTTAAGTAACTATAATTTTAAATATGAAATCAATTAGTACTTATTTAAAAATCGATTTAATATATTATGAGTTAGTTGTGTTAATTTTTAAACTCAAAAGTTATAGTTTTAAATCATGCATGAAGGAAAAATAATTAAAATAATTAAAATAAATTATAATAAAGAGAAAAAAAATGTAAATGTTTCCTTTTTTGTGTTTCTTGTGATGTCAAGGTTTTTTATTTATTTGTTTGGTTCAAAGTGATGAAATGTGATATAAAAATTTATCGATTTAAAGAAGAATTATCAGTTATTTTCATTGATTATAAATTCGAATTTATAAAAAAGAAGCAAATTATAAATTATAAAGCATGGTGTTTGTCTTCATTGGTTTGAATATTTTATGACAACTGCATTTCTAGCAGTAAAACGTAGTAAAGATTTAATAACACAAGTGGTGCGTAAACGTAAACAACCAGGGCATGTAATTTTTGTGATTTTCTTAAAAAAAATCAAAAAATCAGATTTTTTCGATTTAAATCGGATTTTTTTGATTTAAATCAGATTTTTTTGATTTGTTTAAAATGTAGAAATTAAATTGTGAAAAATTCCCGAAAATAATTAAATCCATATTTTGTTATCAATCCAGTTTAATTTAATATCCAGGAACACATTCATTTATTTTAAATATAAAATAAATCAAATAATTTTACTTAAAATCAAATGTTTCATATTCAATAATTCATATAACTGAAAATATAGGAAAACTCTTAATCTTTTTATATATTCAACTGTTTTGCCAAAAATGTTAGTTTTGCCGCTTTGTCTGTCCCTAGGCTGTTTCTTAATTTTGAATGAACTAGCCCAAAAGCCGAAAAAATTCGTTCGACTCCAGCTGATGAAGCAGTAGCTGTTGTTAGCTGTTGAATCTTATATTGGTCTAACGGCGATATAAATCCTTGGTGTAAGGCAAACATCGATTTCCACCATTCAAAAGAAGTCATATTTTTTATAACTCCTTTTTGTATAACAGGTTCCGCAAATGGAGGAATGTTTGCTTGAAACTTTAGGTACACTGTCATAAAACTCAGCGAAAAGTTATCTTCCATATATTCCATAGCCATGGATTTTTCAGCTTCCGTTAATTTAAAATCTTGAAATTGCTTTGACGGTGTAAGTGCAAAAGCTGCAAAATGATTTGTTATTTATACACATTAATAATAATAAACCTGCATTAAAGCATCCCTTCATTTAAAACAAACTTTTAAACTTTATTGCTATTTTGTTTAGGTTAAAATCTGTTTAAAATAAAAAAAATTAAATTGGCAATACAAGTTTGTGGTTTTTTAGGGTTACCATTTACGAAAGAAAGTTTGTTTTTCGTTAAGTTTTAGAGCCCGTTCATTTTTGAACGAATTTTTTTATAAATTTTACCCATTTGATTTAAATCAAGTTTTTTTTTAAAAAAATCACTTGATTTAAATCTGATATAAATCAATGATTTAAATCAATCGATTTAAATCAAACATGCCTTGTAAACAACGATAATAAAATTGTGGGAATTGGTTATAATGGATTTCCAATTGGCTGTAGTGATGATGAATTTCCATGGGGAAAAGAATTGAATGTTAAAATTTATACGTGGTGCATGCAGAAGTGAATGCGAGTTTAAATAAAAATGGTTTGTGTATCAAAGGAAGCACAATGTATGTAGCACTGTGTCCATGTAATGAGTGTGCTAAATATATTGTACGATCAGGAAATGTTAACAAAGAGAGTCATAATGAAGGAACTAAACTAAATGTAAGTTATTTAAGATATTTGATTTGTATAAATTTTTGATTTTTGATAGATTAATTTCTTGATGTTAGTAAATTTATAAGTTTAGTTTTCTGTGATAAATCGAAATAAGAGATTTTCAAGTGTAATTGATTTGTTTGTGCATAAAATAGTTTTTTTCAGTTATCCGGCGAAAATATATTATATATAATTATCTAATAAAAGTTCAAAATGTTTCAAATACATTCAAATAATATCTAGAGGATTCTGTTGCTTTATTTTTTAATTGTTCGTCCATAAGAAGAGTGAACAACGGGAAAAATGATTGAATTATATGGAGACCGCATAAGTTATTGTTAAACATTTTGGGATAGTTCGCCAAACGAAGAGTGAACAAAGGGAAAATGGTTGAATTATACGGAGACCGCATAATTTATTGTTTAGTTTGTTAACAAAATGTGCGGCTTTGTTTGCTGTAATTATTGGATTAAGATGATAAATAATTGAAGAATAATATGATAAGCAGATAACATATGAAATTTTTTTGAAATGTTCTTAAATATAAATATATGCAGATTTATATAACAATAAAAATATTCCATTTATTATGGATAACATTTTTTCTCATTAATAATATTAGAGTGTTAACAATGAATAACCTCAAGAATCATTCTTACGATGAGTAAAATATTAAACAAGAAAATTTCATAAATCACTCAACTTATGTTTATATTACCCAAAATTATACACTATTTGTGTGAATTATTTATAATATGAAATTGTAATTACAAAAATGTAATTATACAATCCTTTTGTATAATTTATAACAAATTATTTCTCTGGGTGTAGGTTTTTTCGCCTTTCTTGCTTTGCTTCACGATCAATAACCTTTTCGACCACTCTTTTTTTAATAGAATATCTTTTCTTCCTTTGATATATAACAATAAGTGTGTTCCATTTACCACATTTTCCTTTACTTTTGTACTAAATTTCGTTTTCAAGTTAACCATATCAAATGATGGTAAAGCTACGTGACAAACTTACGTTTCTATTCACCGCCAGAGTTTTTGTCAGTTTAGAGAATAATTTTAAATATGTTTCCCCAAATGCTTATACAAATTTAGAATTTCTAGCCTAAATGTCATATTTCTGTCCAGCTTTCTTTAATTGTTTATATTTTGCATGAATCATAATTTTAATTTTCAGAAATTTTTTAATATTTAATTAATTTTCTTAAATTTAACAAACTCAAAATAAAATTTAAACTTAAAATTTTGTCAAACTAATAATTTTCTTTTACGTTGTTTAGCAATATTGTTTTTCAAAAAAGTCAAAACAATTTATTGTCAAAAAAAAAATGTCGGAAACGTGTGGTAAGAAAGAAATTGAGTTGTAGTAGATCAAAAATCTAATACACCTCACATTTAAGTCGTTCCATTTAAAATTCGGTTCGGGTAGCAAGTTTACCTAAAAGGAACACGGGTATTAGTAGCCATTTCGAGATCTCTGTATTGCTTATCTTTTCGTTTAATTTTAATTTTTAGGCTTTCCTTTTGTCGATTTTTAACGTCCGCCCTCTCTTCAACATGACGCTCTTGTCTTTGTAGTAGTATGGCTATGTGAGTTCTGGCACAAAATCACATGTATTTTCTTATGGAGGTCTAAAATTTGCAAAAATAGATTCCTTTTGAGCTTTTCGGGTGGGTGTCTTGGGTGGGTGTCTCTCAATTCAAATTGAGTACTAATATGATTTTAACCCAAAAGAAAAAAATTTTAAAAAATAATTTGAAAAATGTAATTGATTGGTTACGTTTTGCTATTTGTGTGGGTTTTTATGAGCTTTTGAATGGGTGTCTCGAGTAAATAATCCAAATTTTTATATTAAATCTATGATTTTTGCAGCCAAAAGAAAAAAATGTTTAAAAGTTGTTCATGTTGGGAACTAGGATATGTAAGGTCACGCCAACGTCAATAGCGCAACTTGGGTATGAAATAATTTGTAAAAAATTGTTTCAGTTTGTTTTTTATTAAATTTTTTTTATTTAATTTTTTTAATTTTTTTTTATTTTATTTTTTTTATTTTTTTTTTTTTTATTATTTTAATTTATTTAACCAAATTAAAATGCATAATCAAAATTAAAATGCATAATCAAAAAAGTGTCCCAACAACACAACAAGCTAGTGTTCATCGGTGAGCCAGACCAAGACAAAACTGGCGTGATGACATCACTTAAGACCTTCGTGAGAAGATGAGAAAGGACCTCACGTTCAAAATTTTCTATTCTGTTCACTTGTAACGATTTCAGTTGCATGCTTTAAAAAGCAACAATTTCGTCCAGACGACATAGTTTGCTCATACCATTCTAACCTAATCCTGGCTCAAATTGATATTTAAAGAATTGATAATTAATCGTGACCCAACCATTCAATCAAGTTGAATGTAATAAATCGGATTACATTACAACTTCCAACGAGTTGCACGATTTCATTGATTCGGATTATATACTAAAAGTGCGTAATCTTTACACGCTGTTTCAACAGCATGTAAAGATTACCCACTTTTATTATTCAATGTTTTGAATACTTATTTAATTATTTATTATTTATTATTATTTCAATTTATTAATACATGATTAAGGACGAGCCTTTTAAGTTACATGCATAGGTGGCTAACATATTTATTGAGTTCGCAGCTTATTATAAAAACATCAAAAATGTAAATTTTAGTTCGTGAAAAAGGTGCAGTTTAAAGTTTAATAGTCAAAACTATCTGTTCAGTACAAAAAGAAGTGATATCCTGTGTCAAGTAGAAACGAGTGTAAAACAAAACATTTCCAAATAATTAGGTGTTCTACATGTTTGAAATACTTACTTTGTCTCTCGGATTAGAGATTAGAATTAGAAACAACTTCAAATAACTAGGTATTAAAACAAAAGTTTCTAGTAAAAGTAAAAGTACAAAATAATATTTATTTATTTATTTATATTCGAAAGCAAATATGGAATGCGATATTTATACGATCGACTGAATCGAGAGAAGTGCAGAACCATCACGAAACCTCAGTGATAGCTAAGACTTTTATTTAATGAGAAATATTATATACAAAATGTAAATTCTATAAAAGAAATGCAAGCTAATTTATTAGTTAGTATTTTATACTGCAGACCCTAGTTTGTAGATTAGGAACATGTTGTTTGAACAGAATTTCATTAAAGTTATAATCTGTTAGTCCTGAGGTTTCGTGATGGTTCCGCACTTCTCTCGATTCAGTCGATCGTATAAATATCGCATTCCATATTTGCTTTCGAATATAAATAAATAAATAAATATTATTTTGTACTTTTACTTTTACTAGAAACTTTTGTTTTAATACCTAGTTATTTGAAGTTGTTTCTAATTCTAATCTCTAATCCGAGAGACAAAGTAAGTATTTCAAACATGTAGAACACCTAATTATTTGGAAATGTTTTGTTTTACACTCGTTTCTACTTGACACAGGATATCACTTCTTTTTGTACTGAACAGATAGTTTTGACTATTAAACTTTAAACTGCACCTTTTTCACGAACTAAAATTTACATTTTTGATGTTTTTTGTAGCTGATATCACGATTTTTTGTAGTAAATAATAAATTTTATGAGCTTGGATTATAATGAAATAAATAATAATATTAATAATAGGTAATTATTTCATTTTGATATAAGCAATTTGAATGTTTGTCATCGATTTATTTGTATACCAACTTTAACGATTGATTGAATTATTTCCAATTTTTCTGCGTTTATAAAAACAACATACCCAATAATCCGCAAGATATGTAATTATAATGTATTTTTATGTCAACATACAAACCAAATACATTCCTTTTTAAAAGATTTGTCTTAGCAAAAATCAGACTAAATTAAATGATTTTTTGTGGGCTTATATTTACCCTGAATTTTAATAAAATATATAAACAGAACTGAAAAAAATTTATCACGCATTCAAATATAAGAACTGGATGTTTTATTCGAAACTCGAAAGCTCTTCTATTCAAAAATTCGGGGAAGACTGCAGTTACTCTTCCATAGATATTTATTCAATGATGTACCTATTAGATACTAGTGTAAGCTTAGTGTTAATTGATTTACCACATTTAGTAAAAATTAGCATCAATTGGAATGCAGTCTTAACATATATTAGGTAAACATACCGTCTAGATTGATAATATTCAAAAAAATATTAAAACGTTTGTCTTTTTCGAAATAAAAATTTTTAACTTTCGAAACTAAAAAATGTATGAAGCCAAAAATTGTCCATATTTTAGAACACATTGATACCAACACAAAAACATTAAATTTTCTATCAACCGCTTGACATTTGTTCGCAATTTTTTTTTGTAAATTTTTATTATTGTTAAAAAGATAAACAAAAAAAGAATTAAATATTTTATTTGTTTATTTATTTATAAATAAATTTAAATTAATTGGACAATGTATGTTCTAATTGAGTAAAATATGTTTTTATAAATTTACAATGGAGTCAAATTCAGATATGTGTATATTAAATGTACAAAACGTTTTCATACGATAACATACGAAAATAAATTTGTTAATAATTGTAATAATTTATGTTAACAACAAAATGTGACATGGCTTGATGATGAGGAGATTGATAAATTGGATTTATCTATTGATCCAGGGACCGATAATGTTCAATCGAGTAGATAGCGCTGATATAATATATAAAGAAGAAATGTAAAATGGTTGGAAAATATGAAATGGGGGATATATTAGAAGGATCTTACGGAAAAGTGAAGGAAGTATTAGACTATGAAACGTTAAGCAGAAGAGCTGTGAAGGTAAATCTAAATTGTTTGGTTATGTACGAATTGCTAATATTTTTGTATTATGTCCTTTAGATATTGACAAAAAGAAAATTGCGTCGGATTCCAAATGTGGAACAAAATGTAAGGAAAGAGATACAGCTACATCGCACATTAAAACATAAAAATGTAATTGAACTTTTGGATGTGTTGTACAATGAAGGAAACAAAAAATGTATTATTCCATGATGTACCTATTAGATACTAGTGTAAGCTTAGTGTTAATTGATTTACCACATTAAGAGTTGGAAAATATGTAATGGGGGATATATTAGAAGTATCTTACGGAAAAGTGAAGGAAGTATTAGACTCTGAAACGTTAAGCAGAAGAGCTGTGAAGGTAAATCTAAATTGTTTGGTTATGTACGAATTGCTAATATTTTTGTATTATGTCCTTTAGATATTGACAAAAAGAAAATTGCGTCGGATTAAAAATGTGGAACAAAATGTAAGGAAAGAGATACAGCTACATCGCATATTAAAACATAAAAATGTAATTGAACTTTTGGATGTTTTGTACAATGAAGAGAAACAAAAAATGTTAATTGATGGATTAGAATATTTGCTATGTATTTTATATTTCACGGATATAAATAAAATAATTTAGTTTTAATGAGGAATATTTTATTTATTGTAATTTTAAGTAATTTTTAATAAAATGATACATATTTACAAAAGATTAAATTATAATGTTTTTATGTTTAAAAAAAGTGTCTTAGCTATTTACATTTATTTACATTTTAAACTTACAATAGATGGCTTGAATCAAAAAGTCACTAGAATGATAAATTTTCGTCTGAATAATCTTGTTGAAATTTCATTTTTCAAAAATCGTATTCGAAATTTTATGTTTTAATTAATTTTGTATAACGTTTATTGTACAAAATCTAATTCAAATTAAAATTTAAAGATGACTTTATGTTACAAAACTCGTCATAAGTTCATATATGTTAAACAACATTAGATCAAATCATTTTTTTGAGGTTATGTCTACTAGGTTCAGCGTAAATAAAGCAAAAGTGGTAATCGCTATTTTTTTTTCACGAACAGCGATCTACCGCATCGCTTTGATTTATTTAGTAAAGATCTCAAAATTAATTTATTGTTGTAATTAAGATACTTAAAATTTTATTGCAGTAATTTAGTGTTTAAAAATTAATTTATATTGGACTTAAATATGTATTGCATTTTTTTACTAACGTTAATACTTTTGGACTACTAATTGAATATATTTTATTCATATTGGTCGTCCAAAAATAGTTAGTTTTTATAACAAATTATTAAAATCAAATCTTCCTTGCGCTTACTGGTAACCAAAGAATAAGTTGATTTCAACAATGTATTATTTCAAATCTGCTTTGGGTTTGGGCTTACCATTGGTGGCAGCTACCAAAGCAAAATCGATTTCACATATTATTAGTCAAAAAGATTGTTAATTAATTGTTTTTTTAATATCCACATACCTTTCGTCCCTTGAAATCTACAACATTTTCAAATTTTAATCACTACTTTGTTTCACTTTTTCAATCAATAATTTTTTCACTATCACGTTTTCGTTTTTAATAGTTTTTCATTATCACGTTTTTCACTATCACATTTAATGTTATAATAATATTATTTTATTTATTATTGAAATTAGGATAAATTGGATTTTATTGTAACAATTTAGTGTTCTAAAAGTAATATTATACTTAAATTTGTATTGCATTTATTTAACTAACGATATTACTCTCGGTTTACCAATTGAATTTATATTATTCATATGGGTCGCTCAAAAATAGTTAGTTTTTATAACAAATTATTAAAATCAAATCTTCTATGGGCTTTTCTATGGTGAGAGCTAACCAAAAAAGATCTTGATTCCAACAATTCATTGATTTTAAACTTTCTCTGCGTTATTGCGGGTAGGGGCTTGACCAGAGCAAGATTTAAATGCATCAATCTTTTATTAATTTTATAAATTAATTTATGTTGACGTAAATTTTTATGGCATTTGTTTAACTAACGATATTACTTTTGGTTTACCAATTGAATTGATATTATTCATATTGGTCGCTCAAAAATAGTTAGTTTTTATAACAAATTATTAAAATCAAATCTTCGACGCGCTTTTCTATGGTAAGGGCTAACCAAAGAAGATCTTAATTCCAACAATTCATTAATTTTAAACTTGCTCTGCGCTATTCTCGAGTAGGGGTTTGACCAGTGCAAGATTTAAATGCATCAATCTTTTAGTAATTTTATAAATTAATTTATGTTTTTTTTATGTTAATTTTTTGTTTTTTGTGGATAAATTAATATATACATATGAAAACGTTTTAATGATTTTTTCTCTCTTTTTATCCTATATAAACGAAATTAAGAAGAATAAATAACAAAGTTTTCTATCTGTTTTTTATAAATAAACACACATAAAACGTTTTAATGATTTTTTCTCTCCTTTTATCCTATATAAACGAAATTAAGAAGAATAAATAACAAAGTTTTCTATCTTTTTTTTATAAATAAAACGCACATAATACACACATAACACACATAATACAAAAACTTTTGTATTATTTTCTTCTTTTTGTCTCCAATACATATAAAATTAAGCTATTATCCAATTAGACGACGTTTAAAAGAAAAAATAAAGTATTTTGACGGTTATTTAACCGTCATTAGAAAATAGTGAAAAAAAACCGCCAAAATATATAAAACAATTTTAAGGTTATTTATTTTCTCTATTTCTCCTTTATACCATTTAATGTGTGTTAAATTTATTTGTCAGCCACCCAAATAATGGTAAATAAATTTGCCTTTTAATTTATTTACCATTATTTGGGTGGCTAACAAATAAACATGGGATCTTGATGAAACTTTAACTTATGATCCGGGTTCACTTAAAAATAGAAGATCTGGATTAATTTCAATATTGAACAAAATAGCGTGGGGTCTCCCGAGCACCTTTAATTTTGAATCTTAATAACTTGTAATTTTAAATTTCGTAATGCAAGTCGGTGTATAAGGTTTAAGTTCTGTTTCCAATACTTCTGCATACCAACTTCCAGTTTGTCACTTCCGGTTTTTTCGATAAAAAACTTTTATGACTACATTGTTTTTAGTTTTGGGCAGCGACGTATATTAAACACAAAACTCTTTGTTAAAGTACAAGTATTTTTTATCTCTTTTTAGAAATTTATTACAAAACTAACACGAAACATTAATACCGAAAAATTATAACAGATCATAAATTAATATACTGTAGTGAAAATATGATACAATCAGCAAACTACTTAAAAAACTCACCATATAGCGCTTCGAGAAAATATTACAAAATCAAAAATTCATATTTCTTTCAAAATTCTGAAAATTGAAACTTTTTTCTCAAAATTCCAAAAATTAGAATAAAATCAAATATTTAATTAAATTTTTTCTAAATTCTAATAATATTCCAAAAATCAAAAATTCAAATTTTTTCAAAAATTCTAAAAATATTGCAAAAATTCTAACAATATCAAAAATTGAAAGTTTTTTCAAAATTCCAAAAATTATAATAAAATCAAAAATTTAAAAATATTGCAAAAATTATAAAAAAATTAAAAATTAAAACTTTTTCAAAATTCTAAAAATATTCCAAAAATTATTACAAAATCAAAAATACAAACTTTTTCAAATTCTAAAAGTATTGCAATAATTATTACAAAATCAAAAATAAAAACTTTTTTCAAAATTTCAAAAATATTTCAAAAACTATAACAAATTCAAAAATTTACATGTCCAATTTCATTTTCCATTACATTTACGTCATAAATACAGCTGAATTTTTTCCCCAAAAAATTGGCTAAAAAATAAATGAAATCATTTTTTGACACACTTAAAATTATTTTTTTGACAAACTTATAATGCCACGATTCTCTATAACAATATTAAAATTTCATGTCATACAAACAATTTTATTTTTTTCCCAAAAATTGGGTAAAAAAATAAATAAAAATGTTTCTTTTGACAAACTTGACAAGATTTTTTTGTCAAACTTATAATGCCATAATTCTCTATAATAATAAAATAATAAATTCATATCATACAAATAATTAATTTTATTTTTTTACAAAAAATTGGGTAAAAAAATAAATAAAAATCTTTCTTTTGACACACGACAACATTTTTTTTGACAAACTTATAATGCGATAATCTAGATTTTTCTCTCACATGCCAATCCCGACCATCAAGATTTCTCATTATCCAATGTTCCTACTCGTAATCACTTAAAAAGAAAGTTTTATAAGCAAAAAATATGCAAATTTCCTTGTTTTGACCCACTTGACGATTTTTGACACACTTCCGGTACAGTTATGGAACACATCGTCCTTTCGGCTCTTCCCATTGAGTAAACCTATTTGTAGAAAAAAAATTTTTTGAAATCCGTCAAGCGGTTTTCCTGATTTCGTAGGTTGTGACGGATGGACGGCCGACAGACAGACATACATACATACATTTTTTATTACTTTTTTAGAATCAGTAGGTCCTAAAACGTCGAAAAATGCCAAAAAAGTGGGGGGTAAGAGTTTCACTTTTAGCTACTACATAATACTTAGGTATCATATTACAAAAAATACTAATACTTAGATATTACAAAAAATAAATTATTTCAATTACAAAAATTTCCAAAATATTAAAGTTCAAAGTTCTTATAACAAAAAAAAAACAATTAATAATTTCCATTTAAAAAATAATGTAACATAACAAAAAATAAATTTCTTCAATTTGAAAAATCTCTAAAATTTAAAGTTAAATATAATTAGTATTATAATTATATTAAAAAATTAGATTAAATAATTATATTAGTTAATTATACTTGTGATAAATCATTTGCCAATGTTTGTGAGGCAGGTATCACAAGTATTTGGGATAATTTTATATACAGAGTGTCCCAATTAAAAGGAAACACCCTGAATATCATGAAAATAAAAAATCTAAATGTAAAACCCCGAGACACCCCTAAAGAATTTTGGAGGGGGACATTTTTTGAGCCAATTTTTTTTTGGTTAGGCCCCCCCCTGGGCCCCAGGGACAGGGACTAAATTTTTTTAAATGGCAAGGGGGGTCATGTGACACCTTATTTGAAAAGTCTTTGTCTCCTGCATTCAATGATCTGCTATTTTCGAAAACCGGTTCACTAGTTTGGATTTTACACCGAGAAAAAAGAGTGTCCCATTTAAAAGGAAAAACCCCAAATATCATGAAAATAACAAATCTAAATGGAAAACCCCGAGACACCCCTAAAGAATTATGGAGGGGGAATTTTTTGAGCCAATAAGTTTTTTTGGTTGGGCGACCCCATTGGGCCCCAGGGACGGGGACTAAATTTGTGCAAACTGCAAGGGGGGTCATGTGAGAATCTTGTTTTCACGGTGATAAACTAAATCAAAACAAATACTGAATACTTTTGTTTTCATTTTGAAACATCAACTGCATACTTAGGAAGAAAAAAACGTTCAAACGAAAAATTCATTGCATATTTATTCAAACTTTAATCAATCAAATTTAAAACCAAAATATTATTTTATTAGATGCTCAAACTGTTCACCATTTACTTCCATGCAATGGTATAACCGTTGTTCAAAATTCTCTCTCACATGCATGAAAGTATTCGGTGTAATTTTTTGACACTCCGCTATAATACGGTTTTTGACATCATCCAATGTTGCCGGTTGATCAATGTAGACAACAGATTTTAAATGCCCCCACAGAAAAAAATCTAGTGGACTGAGGTCTGGCGATTTAGCTGGCCATTCAATCGGGCCTCCTCTTCCAATCCATTTCCCTGGAAAACGATCATTCAAAAATTGTGTTACTGGTCTCACAAAATGAACAGATGCTACGTCTTGTTGAAATCTTATCTCATCTTCGAATAAGTTCGGATCATTCTCTAAAATTTCCGTAATAGCCAGATCGACGGCGTCGGTCAGTAGTTCCAAATACAAGTTACCATTTGGGTTTCCATTGATAAAAAATGGACCCACAATTTTGTCACTCAGTATTCCGGCCCAAACATTTAATTTTAAGGGAGTTTGTGTGTGGTGCTCTCTCATCAATCGAGGATTTTCTACATCCCAGTATCGAACGTTATGCGTATTTACAAACCCATTCAAATAAAATGTACTTTCGTCGGAAAAACATGTATGACGTACAATATTATTATTTCTTATAATTTCTTTTGACATAGTTTCACAAAAATTTAACCTCTTGGCGTAGAATATTCAGCTCATGCACTCGATGAAATTTGTATGGGAACATTTTTTGATCTTTAAGTACTCGATGCACACTAGATTTTGAAATACCTGTTCTAGAAGACAACTTGCGTGTACTTATATTTTTACCATAAATTTCCATACAACCAAGAACTCCAGTCTGAGCCAATTCATCGGTAGCAGTTTTAGATCTATTATGTTTTCTATTTAATATCGAACCTGTTTCACCGAATTTGCGTACAAGATCAAGTACGTACTTTGCCTGGACATTTTTATTTCTATTTTCGTTGAAAGTTCGAGCGGCAGCTCTTGCATTACAATTGTTGGAAAAATAGAATTGAATTATTTCGGCCTCTCTTCCTTTGAGTACACCATTTCAGTTAAAAAAATATTTTAATAATGTCTAATCTTATTCCGAATTATTTAATAACAAAATTAATTGAGAAAATTATTAAAAGTAGTATTTTATTTGCCCAATCGGAATTCGTATTGATAATTACAGAAGTCAAATTGTCAAAACTTCAAAATTTTGAAATTCTGACAACCTTTAGAAATAAAAAATGATGGATAGCGAATTATGTGTTGAGTACGCGAACTAAAATACAATTCTAACTTTTCAAAACCTATTTTGTCAGATTTGGAATTGGATTTGGATGCATGAAATTGTTAGTGTAATATGGCAAATAAAATACGGCTAATATTTAAATTTTTAAAATAATAAAACTTGCAATAATCATTTAAAATTGACAACAATGAGAAAATGAGCTAATTGAATAGCTAAAAGTAAAAATAATGTTTGGTTTATTTCACGTACTTGTTGCTATGGCAATAGCACGCTATGACTATTATTTAATTTCGAGTTTAAATTAATAAATTTGAAAAAAATATTTTAAAAATGTGTCTAACTTTTAAGGTAGCGTCCCGCTTCAGATCTTTTAAGCGTAACTTTGAACGTAGTTGTTATTAGCAACTTTTAACGTAGTGTGTCGGTGTTTTTAACTAAAATCAATTATTTTTGAGTTGTTAAATGACTATTATTTCACTTCGACGATAACATCTTTTTTGGTGTAAAATCCAAACTAGTGAACTGATTTTCAAATGTAGCATATCGTTGCATCCAGGAGACAAAGACCTTTCAAATGAGCCATCACATGATCCCCCTTGCAGTTTAAAAAATTTAGTCCCCGTTCCTGGGGCCTAATGGGCCGCACGAAACTTTGGAGGCCCCTTTGGAACCTGCTCCTTGCCAAAGCCACTATGATCCAAACTTCATATGTCGCTAATCGTTCCTACCTGAGTAGGGGGTTTGCACAGAGAAACTTTCAGCTTTTATAAAATAACGAAGGTCTGGCCGTCGCGGGCTCTTAGTCTATTATGAAATTAGAAAATATATATATAAAATACTATTTAAAAATTCGTTACATTAAAAACAGATATAAACTTTTTTTGTATGTCTGCTTTCGTAGCTCTACTAACAAGTTTTGCATTTTTTCCCCACAATGTGGCAATATATATGGCACTAATAATAGTGTTAAAGCTGCTTTTATTTCTGTAATATATGAAATATAATTAATTTACATCTAGCATTTACTTTTGTCAAAAATATAAATATTTTATTTATTTTAATATTGAATTAGAAAACATAATTCTTAAGATAGTGTTTAATAACAACATTACAAACAATAACTTACTTTCTTCTTCAAACCCTTTGATTTTATCAATGATTGCAATTACACTATTATCTCGTAACAATTTGGCCCTCTTTAAAATTGGTTTATACGAATACAACCAAGTATCAATAGTGTTAATTTCCGGATGTTTAAATTTTACGTCTATTCGAGCCTAAATAGCGAAATAGAATATTAATTAATTAATACTGTTATAATGATAAAAATCAACAAAATTACCAATTCAAATCCTAGCTGGGTTGTTAATGCTGCATACTTTTGTAAGTACTCCGCTGTTGAAATACTTCCTAGTAATTCATTTGACCTGAAAAAAATGTGTTTTCCACTTGTTTAAAATCACATTCCAATCAGTCGTGTTTTGGATCAAAAAAGTTATATCTTCTGTTATACCTTTAAATATATAATAATAAATAATAATTTTAATATTATAATACCTTTAAAATAAAAATAAATCAATAATATGTAAGGACATAATTCTTTTATCCTTTTTTTCCAAATAATTCATTTTTTTCAATTCACTAAGATATAAAGAAACACAAAATTGAATCTGTGTGATGTCCTATTATTCACTTAACTAAAACTTCGATAAGAAATGACAAACAATAATCAACTGATTAAAAATAACAAATCCGATTAACCTTTATGTCAACGGCAACATACCTGGGTATGTTTTGCGTTTTCAAAACGCTGTAGCTCTGACCTGGATAATCGGATCGACTTAAAATTTCGTGATATCCTAGCCAAAACTGTTTTACGCAATAGTCCCAAGTTTGGTTAGGATTGGATCATCCGTTTGGAAGATAAAGCCCGTTTACAAAGTTGCACCCTTACATCAACAGCATACATACCTGGGTATGTATAGTCAAACGCATGCAAATATGATGATATAATTGAAAAGTATAGTTTATTTTGAGTTAATTTTTGCAATTTTATGAACAAAATATTAAACTACGAAAAAATTTAAAATTATTGAAATTCAAATACATCTATCGCATTGCGGCAACTCTTTGGAATGCTCTGTGCACACTGGTTTGTTGCATAATGTGCATGCTTTACGAGTATGGCGTCGTTTCGAGCAGATGTAGCAATTCCCCTTTACTTTTAGGCGGCCCGTACTATCACGTTCCTCTGCTTCATATGCTCCAGCATGCACAACTCCGATAGGTCCACCTTTGATGGCGCTGCGCGTTGAAAAAACTCTGGATATTCTGTTGTTATTCGTCCTTGCATAGTTACTCGCTTAGCTGATGGAGAAACATCCTACGGCGGCTTGTAGATGCCTTCAGGTGAATGTTGTTGTCAACGTATATTACGTATGCAGCAAACGCAGCAACGTCCAGAATGCTGTGTAAGTATAATATCATGAAATCCAATTTTGATGTATAAAATGGTCACTTCCTGTGATGATTTTGAAATTCACAAGTATGGTTTCTGTAACCAATGATTTTGACAAACAAGTTTATTCGTGGTTCAACGAAGCATAATTGCGTATGAATCAAATCATGTGTTTTAATATTTAAATGTAAATATTATTACCATTGAGATTATGTAGAGTTGAAGAAATTCAATATTTATGTATAAATATTATTACCTTTGAGGTTATGTTAAGTTGAAGAAATTTAATATTTATGTATAAATATTATTACCTTTGAGGTTATTTAGCGTTGAAGAAAGCTGTGTTTCATATATTCTCTTTTATTTATTGAATATTGTTTTACCTCGCTTGTTTGTAAACCGGTGTGCAAGGACCAAAATGTTGAGCTGTGGGCTGTATCTTTGATGTACGTAATTAATAACAATGAATTTATTCTTTGTGTATTCGATTTATTTTTTAGTATTCCAAAAACAATGTTAAATCTATTAAACGATATCATTCGTTTTAAAAATAATGATTGTTGGTTGCACTTTTGTATTTTTTGGTATGGTTATTACTTTTAGCACGTTTTTGTTTTAAAAGTTACATTGAATTGAATGTGCTTGCTAATTGCTATATTATATTGTATAGAAGCGGAAGACACTGATTGGCGAAACATAATAATAATATTAAATATTTAATAATATTAAATTTTAAAATACTCCTTGTTTTAGTTCGCAAAAAATTGCTATATTAATACAAAAAGTTATAATTTGTGTTAACTCACTCCCTCTTACACTCAAAAAAAAAGTATGATTCGCAGAGTTATAGAAAGTGACAGCTTTAATATGACTGCAGATATTGTTGCAGGGATCATACATATGACTGTGAGAATCATACAGTTTAAAAATTAATATTACTCACAGGGTTATATATTTATGATTTTTTAATATATATAAATATATATTATATAAATATATATATATATATATATATATATATATATATATATATATATATATATATATATATATATATATATATATATATATATATATATATATATATATATATATATATATATATATATATATATATATATATATATATATATATATATATATATATATATATATATATATATATATATATATATATATATATATATATATATATATATACATATATATATATATATATATATATATATATATATATATATATATATATATATATATATATATATATATATATATATATATATATATATATATATATATATATATATATATATATATATATATATACATATATATATATATATATATATATATATATATATATATATATATATATATATATATATATATATATATATATATATATATATATATATATATAATATTTATATAGACTAACTATAGAATAACATTTATTTATGATAAATAACAAAGCAAAAATTCAGGTGAAAGATATTTATTGTTTAGAAATTTTTATATGAAAATGGGACAAATTTAAGATATTTTGTAATTATTTACAAATGAATATTAAATATTTCAAACCTCATTATGTTGAAATATTTAATATTCGTTTTCGTAATTCAATTACAAAATATCCTAAATTTGTCCCATTTTCATATAAAAATTTCTACACAACAAATGTCTTTCGCCTGAATTTTTGCTTTGTCATTTATCATATATATTATATATATTATATATAATATATATTATATATAATGATTGACATTTGAATTTGAACCTGGAAATTACAAAATATAATTAAAAAACACTAAATTTAATATTTTTAAATGCTTAAGCATACTTTTATTATTTAAAATATTTTAGTTTTATAAATAATGAGTTATAATAAATATTTCATTTCGTTTTATTTAAGATAAAAATATAAAATTATTACACGTACGAGATCATTAGAAAATGTTTTAGGAATTGAAAATAATTTAGCAGTCCTATATTCTAATTTTAATGTTAGAAAATCATCGACATTTTGTACTTCAAATGCATAATAATGTCTGTTAAATCCGACACTTATAATTTTTTGAATGGATACAAAATAAAAGTTTCTGTAAAAATATAATTTTTTAATAATACCAAATAGAGGATTTTCTTCTTTATTCAAAACTTCTATAATTAAATCAACTTTGAAAACGTTATTGTTATATTTAATATACACTATTTCATTAACAGGTTCACGGCTATAAAAATTGTATTCATTATTAATTTCTACATTTTCAAGAACTTTTGTAGCAGAATGTGACACTTTTGGCAACATCAAATCGTCAAAGTTCCATAAATAATTGGCAAGTTTTATTTGTTTTCTAGTTCCCAGGGTTTTTAACAAATTTATTCTATTTTTAGAATTGTAAGCCATTTTTTATATTCCTGATGAGCAGATTCAAATCGCATAGCTGACATATGCTTGGAGGGTCCCATTTTTGAAATTAATGAAGGATAATGAGTAAGAAAGTGGAACTTTGGCTTTAAATGTGATTTAGTGTGATTATTTAGGCCTAAGGCCTTGGACAATTTACGGTATTTAAATTTATCGATAAAGTAGTCTTTTAAGCTTATTGCTATTGTATTTGAATACCACCGTTCTAATTAATATCATTTTGACATTTCATTTTCCTTCATAAGATTCATGGTGTTCCTTCATAAGATAATAAAATTAAATGATTGTTAGAAAATTATACAAATTTGGTTTAACTTTAATTAATTGTTCAAATTGTTTAACTCTAATGGGCAAATAAAAAGAAAAATGGCTAAAATATTAAACCAAATTATTAAAAAAATACAAAATATTTTCTCCCAGCCAACTGCAATTTTTCTAATGAAATGAATTTTTTGATGAAGAATGTCTAACAATATAATAAAACTCCAAAAATAAATTTAAACTATAAAAAATATGAATTTGCTATACAAGTAAAAACATTAAAATGACAGTTAAGGTCTTATGGTCTTTTTTTAATGTCATTAGAAATTTAATGTCTTTCGCTCTACTTTGCCGACACATGGATGCATTCAATGTAAGTTAAGGACTTAAGGTCTTAAAATAACCTTAATTTGAACAAGGCATTACTCAATTTCAAGTATAAACTATTATGCTCTTCTATAACACTTTTCAAAAATTCAACATCAGTGCAAGTAATAACATTTGAAAAAACGACAGACATTATATCACGTAGAAGAATGTATAGTTTCCAGTATGAATCTAACTCAGGAATTAAATCTCCAACTAAAAAGCTAAAAAAGGTTATAAAATTCATCATTTCTGAAGCACTCATAGGAAATTTTGATTTTTGTAAAATTTCTAGAGGAAGCAAAGGAGGTTTATTTAAATTTTTAACACCGTAGTTAAAATTTTCTATTCTAAAATTGAGATCTTCTATTTTAAATTTTTTAGAAACAGAAACAAAATAATTCAAAATTAGCATAAAATCATAATGTGCGACACCTTCAAGTATATCATGCATTGGATCTACGGTACAGTTTTGAGTTACATGAAAATTTGACAGCGAATTCCAAATTGAGTCTTCTTTAATTCCAGTTGATGAAACGTCATTTTCTAAAAGATCTTCTTCATAATTATCTGGTGTTCTTATGTCTTCTATACGAGCCACACAAGAAAACTTTAGACTTGCAATAATTAATTTACAAAAACGACAGTAAAAGTTTGCAGAGAAGCTTTCGACAAATCCTAATATGCTGTTTAAACCCAAATTATCACCTAGCATTAAAACAGGAATTACTTTTATTGTGGTGAAGCCAATTTTATTAAAAACAATTCCAATTCTTTCGAGATGCTTCAGCTCTTCTATGAGAGGCTCAAGAATTCTTTTATTTCCAAATTTAGTCCGATCTTCACTATAAAATAACAGCAAAGTAAAAATAGAAGCTAATTTAGAAGCCATATAATCAGGAAGACATCCAAATTTTCCGTATACTGCTCCTATTTTTCTTTCTCCCTTATGCGAACCTAATGGATTTTGTGGCTCAAAATCATCAAAATAAATTAAAAAAGAGAGAGCTAATTCATCTTCGGCTAAATTTAAATTTTCTTTAATATCTTTCCAATGTTCACTTTGCTCGTAATTAAAAATTTCTTCATGATTTAATGTTTTTAAATGTTCCTGATATTTTAAAATTTCCGAGACAAAACTTGTTTCATTAAATAAAACGGAAAATATTTGACGGAGAGGAAAAGTTTGAACAGCATTTTTGATTCTTCTAGTTTTAATTTCATTCTTCGAGTTAATGTATTCTTTAGTATATTCATGCACAGTATATTGTGAAGAAGGAATAAAATATTTAGTTTTTTTAATTTCATTTATAAGTAAATATTCTGATTTTAAAATATTTGAATCCATCAAGTCTTTTAATTCATTTTCCAAGAAAATATTCATTTCAGAATTATCAAAATTATCGAAAAACAATTTTCATAAAATTTCGAAACTGTTTTAATTATTTCAAAAGCTTTATTTTTGCACAGTTTTTCATCACAGTAAACGGATAAAATCATTTTCAAAAAATTATTGTGCATCTCATTAAATTTATTTTGCTCTGTAAAATTGGTAGCATCAATACCAGTATAATTCTGCTGTTGTTCATGATCAGTTGAATTGTCTGTAGATTCTTCAATGTTTAAGTTATTACTCTGAGCATTCAGAAACAGTGTCATGAGTAAGTAAATGTTTATAAAATGAGTTGCGTAAATCAAATTCTCTATTGCATTGAAAATAAATGCATCTAAAATTTTTTAATTCAGGATGAGCTTTTTTAATATGGTCTAAACAGTCATTTTTTAAATCAAATCTTGAATCACAAACAAAACATATAAAACTTGCCATATTTAATAAAAATAATTTAAAGAAAATCTTATTTTTATGAGTGAATCAATTTAAGAATTCATTAGTTACACATATTTTGAATGTATCAAATAGATATTGTACAAGTAAATATATAAATAAATAATATTAACATAAAATTATAAAAAAGAAAAATAATAATTTAACCTCAATTGAAATTTTTTATGTCATTCAAGAAGGTCATCACTGCCGATGAAGTTTCTTCCAGACCGGTTTCGTATTCAAACACTCCAATTTGCAAAAAAAGCCAAATGTGCTTTGAGACTGGTGGGTATTGAATATTAAGAGCCCAAAAAACTTTAAAACAAATTTCGACCGCTTCGAGAGCGTTGTCGAAAATGAGCTTTTGGCCTGCAACCAACACGTATCCAACTTCGATTTTTGGTTTTCCAATAAAAACGATTCTAGGTTGCAAAAATGTAGACTCTTGTATATTTTTTTCAGCCTCAACCAAATTCTGTAATAAGATGAAAATATATTGAATAAATAAATAGTTATTAAGCTTTAAACAATTTGTTTAAGTTTCATCACTAATCAAAAATTAGTACTTTAAAGAATTATAAATAATCTTTTAAAAAGAATTAGAATCTGTAAAACGACTTACGAAAAAGTGGTCGATGAAGCTTCTCTGGACTTCAATCTTTGACGCACGAGTTTTTCCTATTTTAGTTGTGTTGGTCATTAAATATGGTAGCAACTGAAATGCCAGCAACTTTTTGGAATCTAGAAAAAATTTATTTGAATTAGAAAATAGACAAAAAATGTATAAACCTTAAACTAACATTCATCATCCGCAATTTCAATTGATTTTAAAATATCTAATGACTGTTTGAGTTTTTTCTTATTGGCAATTTTGATAACATTTTCGTAATAGTTATCCCAATTTTGAATATTTTTAATTTCTGGACACAAGATACCAGCATCAATTTGAATCTAAACGAATAAATAAGAGTTACATTTTTATTTCACTTATTTTTTTCAACCAATTATACTAGTTCATAAGCATTTGCTGTTTTTAAGCATGGAAACATTTCGAAATATTGTGAAGTTGGAAGTTCGTTGGCGTTTTTTTCCTTCAACATTTTGAAACTGCAATTGAAAATTTTTTAAGCAAATAAATTTTAAGTTACATGAGGAAATAAAAGCAAACCGATATTTTGCAGTGACTTCCCATGCTTGCTTAACTCTTGGCCAATCACCAACATTTGACTTTAAAAACTCAATTGAATTATCGATATCATCTTTTTCAACAAGTGAATCTAAGAAATAAATACCTTGTCTTAGTCAAATTTAAATTTGGTAAAAAAAAAAAATTAGTACCTAAATTAACCGCTTCTTGTATTACTTGAGCTTTTGAAATATGAGGTCTTCTTTTAATGATTCCACTTTTTTGCAAATGAGCTCTAAAACGTTAAATCATTGAAAAAAGTGTTAGAAGATATTTCAGAAAACAAATTAAAATTCAAATAGACTCAATTTCTAAATTTATTTGAAAAAACTTTTTTATTGAAATTTCATGTCTTTTAATCACTGTTTGTCCATAGTTCAATGTTAAAGTTGACAGATGCGCCATTGTAACATTGAGAAAAAAATTTACACTTATTTTCTTCATGATATTAGAATTCTATTTAATAATTCAAAACGAAAAAAAAAAATCAAAAAATCACAAATTCATTTTTCACAATTGAATTTTAAGAATAATTTAAAATGTCTATCCTTAAGTAAAATAACATGACAAATCTAATGGCATTAATATTAAATCTGTCCGACAACTCTTTCAATTCGAAAAGTTGTCCTGGTGACTCCAAAAGTCAAAATAAATTGCATTATGTGCAAAAATTAAAACCGAAATACAAATTTCTGAAATAATTTTAAGAATATTTTAAAATGTCTATCCTTAAGTAAAATAACATGACCAATCTAATGGCATTAATATTAAATTTGTCCGACAACTCTTTCAATTCGAAAAATTGTCCTGGTGACTCCAAAAGTCAAAATAAATTGCATTATGTGCAAAAATTAAAACCATGTCGGTTTTCAACAAATTTCCGAAATAAATTTTGATGCCATCATATGTTTCATGTTATTTTACTTATGAACACTTTAGATTTGTTTGTTAAAATTCGTGGATGATCCATTTTAGAAACATTTCTGAGAAAGGTTTTCTTTGTTCACTAAAATTAATGGTCAGAAATTCTACTAATATACCTCCTGTTTAATTTTTTATTGCCGCATACTTTAAAATCCAAAAAATGAATTGTGTCATTTTATATGTGTCGTGGATCGGAGTGAAATCATTTTTTTTTTGTTTATGTGCTTTTAAATATTAAAATTAACTGTTAAACTATAGTATATACAAATTAGATTTTTCATACTTTCAAAATACGATATTTTAAAATGACAAAATTCAATAAAATTGTTTGTTTTGATTCACAGTTGAAATGTCAAGTATCTATTTGAAGAGCGTTTGCTTTTTTGCCGTCTCAAAGTAATTGATATGCGTTTGAAATTTACTTTCTGTCTCCGAAATGATACAGTGGCCCACGGAAAAATAATTAAAATCCATTGTCAATTGTCATACCTACACCATTAAAAACAAACAAACAATTTTGCAATAATTTTATTTCAAACAATAAAATATAATCAATTAAAAATAAAATAAAGAAAAATTAAGTATTATTTTACCATTGTAAATAACGATGAGTATATCTTTTTGTGTGGCCACTGTTTTATTTCGGAGTCACTTTGTGGAGATAATGAGTAAATTTTAAACGCTACTCAAATACTATGAGAAGGCAAACATTGAACTGCGCTCAAATCATTTGATAGACAAGAATCAAAACAAACAATCATTATTAAATTTTATGAGTTTGTCTTGATATTTACTCCAATTTACAACACCATTTTGAATGATACAAATCAAATTTTTAGTTTCTATGTTTTGCAGATCGACATTGTCGACATTTTTGAGTTATTTTAAGAAAAGGTAAGATATTTATATTTTTATAATTACTTTATGACATAATCCAACATCATTGAAGTTTTCACATCATTTTCGTTGTGCTTGTACAATTTTTATTGATAATTTCATACTAAATTAAAATTTCATTGGTTTTATAGATCTTTCGTGTCCCAAACGTTTGTTCATTTTTTAAAGGACAAAAATCCGAATATAAATGTAGTACAAAGTATAAATGTGTACAAAGATGCATAAAAAATGCTTGGAACATGAAATTTGTAAAAAATTAATTTTTAAGTTTTGATTTGTTTTGAATAATTAATTGGAACTTAGATATATAATAACGAAAATAATTTCTAAATATTTTCCATGTTCCTGCTGCACATTTAAAATGGACAAACAGTAACTAGGATATGAAATTCGTTTGAAATGAATCTGTTATTTTTTAATGGTTTTGAAATTTAGGGTTTGTGTAAAGTATTTTTCAACTTTTTAATTTGTGATATTCAAGTTATGAAAACGTTATTATGATTATTATGTTTTATGATTGATATTATACTTATTTAACAATGAATCGTCACTAACCTATATCTGTTAAGTGCGTTATAAAGCTTTCCCTTTTGCAATTTGCATACAGAGGACGATGGACTATAATATGTCCCAAGAGCTTCTTTCGGAAATGTCGTTTTAATCAAACTAGCCATTTTCTTGAAAACAGGAACAGGTATTCTGTGAAAATTTTGAATTAGTTTTTGTCATAGGTGTTTTTAAAAAGCCTTACAATTTCTCAGGATCAACATTGACGTACGTTTCAATAAGAAAACTTGAAAGCTTATTGCGTTCTTTTTCTTCGAGCAGTTGATCTCCTCCAAGTTTATGTTTTAACGAAAGAAAATTTTTCAGGATGAACATTTCAAAATCCTATAACAAACAGTAAATATGATCTCTATTAAATTCTTATTCATTAATATTTATTTAATTTGTACTAATATTGAAAATTTTTAATATTGTAAACAGTGGAGCAATTTTCGATGTAAATAAATTATGAGTACGCACTATTATAGGTACTAAAAATTGTTAGTGAAGAAAAGTATTTAATCACTTAAAATTTGGCAAATTTACTTATAAAGTAATATAAAATATAATCGTGAAACAACAATCGTAAGAATGATAACAATGTAAGTAAAACGTATTGAAGATATGTACCTTTTCTGTTTCTAAAAACAATAATTCATTGGAAGTTTTCTTAGAACCATTCGACTGTTTTTCGAGGGGAGAATTTTCAATTGCAGCTGGTATTTCAATTAAGCTAAAATCAATTGGAGGAACTACTGGAATTATTTCTTGAACTATTTCCTGAGTATCAGTTTCGTCTTCCTCTCGATTTTCAACAATTTTTATCAGTAAAATTAATGTCCCGTTTTTTTAATCCAAATTGACAAAATACCGGCAATATTTGTCTTGTTAAAATCGTATTAGTGTTGGCATCCAGAATATCAACCGATTGACCTCCAATATTGAAATTTTCGTTTGCTTTAAATTTAGAAAATAAAATTTTATTAATCTCTGAGGTTCATTTTATGCTAAATTTTCCATTTAAAAAAAAATTTATACAGATTAGATTTAAAATAAGAAGAACTATTCGTCAATTTGTATCAGATGTATGAATTGTGTAAATTTTAAAAATTGTAATCGCCACATTATGAATTTAAAGGTGATAATTTTTCAAGTTAACAGATGTTTTTAAATAACTCAATATTTCAGGTATCAAAATTGTAAAAACTTTACCTGTGTCAATAACGTCGTCATACGTAAAATTTTTCTCTTTATGCCACACTAAAACCATTTTTTTTGAATCTTCAAAAATCATTGATACTGGTGTAATTAATAAATCCATTGTATTGTATGGAAAATTACTATGAAAATTAAGCGAAAAGATTAATTAGTAGTTAAATGATATCCTTTTATTTTCGTGAGTTTAGAGCTATACATTATATCATTTATAAATTGATTTTTTACTGTAGTTGTTTGAGTCAGTAGTAGGTCAGTTTAAGAATAAGCTATGCAATGAACATTACGATGAAATATTATCCGATTTTTGCATTTATTAATTCAGTATAAAATAAAATTAATTCAATGTTTCCGTAAATACAATATTAAATAATAAATAAAAATCAAAATTCAAAATGGCTGTTTCCGCGTCACAGTGAATGTTCTCGAACAATCTTAAAAACAATGGCGGATATTTTGCGGATGATTTTATTAGTTTATGGTTTTAACAATAACTGAAACAGCGCGGTGATATAAAAATAATAATTAAGTTAAAAAACTCACCTGTTTTTATTTTCCAAAACACTTTTTTAATATATTTCACAATAAATAAATAACTTTGAATTAACTGGAACACGATTACACTATGATTGTTACTCGCACAAAGGCTCAAAACGAACTGATATTTGAAGCGAATGAGATATTCTTTCGTTTATTTTCGTTGATGCACGAATTTGTTAAAAAAAGATAAAAAATATGTGCCTCATAAGTTTATGTGGTAGATAACAAATAGATATAGGCGCTCATTGTTTTTAATTGAAAGAAGTATAAAAAGTAATTAGAGACAATGGTTTATTTTTGTTCAGCACGGATTTTTTTTTGTTTTAATACTGAAAGTATACAAACGTGTTTTTTTTTGTGTTTTTGACATGATTTTACAAAAAAAAACTTTGCTCTTAATGTATTACGAGACTTGAGAATATTATTAAGACTCCCAAGATTTTGAATGGAATATCAATTTCTGTGTGATCCTATTTAAAATCATTTCTTAAAATTTGTAGAATATGGTTTCGATTGAATTCATGATGTGATGTATTGGTTTTTAAAAATAAATTCATCAATTCAACTCTGATTAATTTAGAATTTGAGGATTATATAAATAATACTTATGTTAAAAAATATTATTTATTTGTTTAAGTAGAATTTTAAAAAATTGGTTTCAATATTTTTTTTCAATTCAGTATTTATTGAATTTATTTTAATAACTATTTCTGACAAATCTTATTTTTTCGGAAAAATGATCAATCATAATATGATTCATACAGTCATGGAGCAAATAAATTTCAAAATTATAATGTTATGACTTTTGGAATCATAAAATGATTCCAAATGATTTAAATTATGTGATTAACAATTGTAATATAATTTTTTGATTATATTATGATCGGTACAATCGTATATAACTCTTGGAATCATTATATGATCAATGGAGTAACATGAAAATCATGGTTTTTTTTGGGTGTACGGTTAAAAAACATACCGACTCTTTCATTTTTTACCTAAGTGTTTTAATTCATATATTTTGTTATCAATATAGAGTTAACAACTTTTATTGTAGAGTTAAACAGACATCGTAGTGATAAGTTGTGTTCCAAGCTAGTGTGTCTAATGTCTAGCTCTACAAAAACAAGATCGTTGAACTCAAAACTCAGTTGGCACATGTTAGAACATTTTCGACATGTTGTCGAACGTGTTAACGTATGTATGGCTTCCTGAAATGCTATGAAACCTTTTTCGCATATTACTTTGTGATTTATTTAAACCATATGCATAGCTACAGAAAACACTCCATAACAGGAACATGAGTATTTAAATGCTCCACTCGATGCAGAAGGACAAAAGCACCGTTGCCAAACGTCTGTTGTATTATTCCACATGTCTATTTTATAAGGGAATAGTTCACATTGATTTGCGCTATTCATATCAATTTTCTCTAGACAAATTCCCAATAAAATGACTCTATCCTTATAAATAAAAATAACTGTAAATAACCATCTATAATAGTGGAGGCAATTATCTGCACAATGGAATCGAAAGAGTAGGTATTTGATATCAAAAAATACAAATTGTTTATACGAAAAGGGTTTTGTAAGTTACCATTTACCAAAATATTGAGTTTTTTATGCTTAACCAAATTATTATTTTGGAAAATAATATTCGGATTTTCGGTAAAATAAAAACCTTTTTTGGTATAAGTATTTTCTGATGTATCGTTTTTTTCTGCCTTTTGCTCCAGAGTATCTGATACTTCGCTTTCCTCGTGGCTACCCTTCGATTCCTCGTCCATATTATTTGAATTTCTTTATTTCGCCAATTATTATACGAAAACAAATCGCTATCTCTATTGGTTTTGACCTTTTTATCAAAAACATTTTTTTTTTCACATGTATCTATATTACTTTGTAAAATTTTGTTATTTTTGCCCATTCACCATTTGAACTTAGAAGTTCAGAGCCAAATATTGCTGCACTTCCTTTACAATCTTTGCTTTCAAGTTTTAGGAACACATCTGCTCGTAAACGGTCATTATATGACTTAAGTACTCTGTGTTTTTTGTTATTAAAATAACCTTCTATGTAGCTTGTGGAGTGTTTCGTTTCGTATGGCAAACAGGCTGCAGTCACACTGCAACAACGGAAATTCAAAAGCGGAAATTCAAAAGCTCTATTAATGAAAACCTTTAGAAAATTATCAGCATAAAAAGCGTTTAATTCATTTCCTCCAGTCTCAAAAATTTGAGATTTTTTATTTATGTTGTTAATCCAGATTTTAATTGGATTAACTGGTGAAGCATTGTCGTTCTTTTCTTCATTTTCGAAGTCTGTTGTAGAATATGAATCCCCATTTTCCTCTTTTTCAAACAAAGATATTTTTGGGGAAGCATTCGCGATACAAATTTCTAACTGTAAACGTGCATCTCTTACCGTTTTAAGGTTTGATCTAATAATTGTGTCCTCATATTCATTGTTTGCAACTATGCAAGTCAAATGAAATATTTCATAAAATTGATTTATTCCTTGACAATCTATCATTAATGCAACACAGTAAAGATAGAATTGTTTTACTACATGTCGCATGTTTTTAATACATGACCATCTTCGAATCATGTTTATGAAATGCGCTACGTCCAGACGGATAAAAAAAGAAATTACAGGTCTCGATAGATGAGTGTCATCGTTCATAGCACGTAAAAATATGGTTTCTATGTAAACTTTTATTGGCTGATCATTGAAAGCAAACGAAAGAGCGTTTATTAAGGCTCCAGAACTATCACAGTGGCTTCATTTGGCTTTGGCGCTCCCTTTTCTAGCCACTGTTTGAGCCACCATATCAGAAGGTTGGTGCTTTGACTCTCCGTTAGTAGTTGATGGACCGACAATGTAGTTTTTTTTAAGTTTATAACAATTGCATACAAAAATATATGCCGGATTTCGTGCCATTTCTTTGTTTTATCTCTTTTTTAACGAAAAAAAGTAATGACCTTTCCTGACCTAATGATTTTCCATCTAAAAAAATAAAAAAATTGTTACTCGAGCATATGTGGGGACAGGAAAGCAAATTCTAGTTCTCATAGCTCAAAATGTAATGAAGTGCCTCTCATTGAGATAATGAGAATGGCTTAGCAGGATGCGTACCTAGCTTTTTTGTAATGCCATACGACTAAGGCTCAGCCATCGTGAGTAGGAGATATTATAAACCTGCTGCTTCAGCACAAATGCGGAAATGTGCGCAATTTTCATCAAATAAACGGAAATGGAAAAAAATTACAAGTGAAAAGATGAGACTCTGGCGACCCCTTACTACGAAAGAACCACGGTCGGCACGTTCAACCCCTTCATTCACTCACATACGCCCACACACGCACACCCATTAACACCCCCTAATCATAAGACTAAATGAAATATATCAAATACACTCACCCATGGTTATATCCGCCTGGCCTCCAATCCTGATTATTTCAGCCCTCCATCAGTGCTGCTGCATGCCAATACTTTGAATGTATGAGGTATCAATTTGTATAAACGTTTGAGCAAACTTGTAAGTATAGTTGATTGGGTTGCAAATATCAGATAATAATTCGTACAAATAAACGTTTGATGCAAATAACAGATAATAATTCGTATAAATAAACGTTTGATAAATTGATAGCTGAATACGTCGAAATATCGGATACTACTTTGAATAAGTAATCGTTGAGAACTGGTGCAATTCTAGTTGAATGCGTTGCAAATATCAGATAATAATTCGTATAAATAAACGTTTGATAAAATTGCAGATATAACTGAATACGTCGAAATCACAGATAATAATTTGAATAAGTAATCATTGAAAACTGTTGCAATTATAGTTGAATGCGTTGCAAATATCAGCTAATAATTCGTATAAATAAACGTTTGATAAAAGCAGATATAACTGAATACGTCGAAATCACAGATAATAATTTGAATAAGTAATCATTGAAAACTGTTGCAATTATAGTTGAATGCGTTGCAAATATCAGCTAATAATTCGTATAAATAAACGTTTGATAAAATTGCAGATATAGCTGAATACGTCGAAATCACAGATAATAATTTGAATAAGTAATCATTGAAAACTGTTGCAATTATAGTTGAATGCGTTGCAAAGATCAGATACCAATTCGTATAAATAAACGTTGGATAAATTGATAGCTGAATACGTCGAAATCACAGATAATAATTTGAATAAGTAATCATTGAAAACTGTTGCAATTATAGATGAATGCGTTGCAAATATCAGATAATAATTCAAAAAAAAAATAACCGTTTGATAAAATTGCAGATATAGCTGAATACGTCGAAATCACAGATACTAATTTGAATAAGTAGTTACCCCAACAGATATAAGTATAATATCCTAAGACGGCAAACAAATGTAGCTGAACATACATGTACCCGATAACGAAATTATATCCGGCTATACTGATGGAAAATGTTGATATCGTTCAGCTGCGATTTACTCAGTCCGGTGATTGAACAACTAAACAAAGTTTGACCAGCTATTCCAATAATTGACAATTGGATCATATCCGGACACAATAAAACCAATTTGAGAGGGCCGGTATAGCACTGATAAATTGATCCTCGATCAGGCGCTTGAGCATATGGTAGACTGCGCGGGTATTTATAAGCCGGATGCACAGAACGGATATCAGTCCCACTGCCAGAATTGGTCACAAAATCGTATCAATCTAACGATGAAGTGCTTTGGTAGCCGATGGCTAGGTTATGCATTCCCATAATCATATCACTGGTACAGTTAATAGGTCTTAGAATGATTTTTACGACTTCTTATTTGATACACCAAATTTCACAGTCCCGAATGATTCGTAGCAAAGAAGAATAAATTATTTTACACGACTAACGCACATATACAAACGATATAGAATAACACTCCATAACTTCTCAAGATAGCACTTATCATTTATTTGACAACCAAAATAAATAATTCTGGAATTTTATTAATAATACAGTTACTCGGTATAGCTCACTAATTTTAATTACTTAGATATAAATGCAATTTACTAAATTTGATATGTAGATTTTATATGGACAACACAAATATACATGCGACATATAATTACTATTTTTTTTTTTATATTAATTCTTTTATTTTTGGTTCTTGATTTTGTTTCTATGAGAAACAAGTTCACAAAAGTGATTCTAGAATTTTACTATTAATATGGTTACCCGGTATATTTCACTAGTTTTAATTATTACGATTTACATATAATTTAGCTAATTTTTTACACGTAGATTTTATATATGGACAGCACAAATATACATTCGACATAGAATTACTTTTTTTTATATTAATTCTTTTATTTTTGGTGCCGGATTTTGTTTTTCAAAAATAATCACTGAATTCAAGATTAGATTATTCATTTTATCTTATCCAACAAGAACCAAGTTCATAAAAGTAATTCTAGAATTTTACTATTAATATGGTTACCCGGTATATTTCACTAATTTTAATTATTACGATATAAATATAACTTAGCTAATTTTTACACGCAGGTTTTATATGGACAGCACAAATATACATTCGACATAGAATTACTTTTTTTATATTAATTCTTTCATTTTTCTGTTTGTTTTTGAGTTTGTTCCTCGAAGATCAATAAATATTGCGATTATTTTATTACATTGATTTAACAACCACAAAGAATCACTTAACTAAAGATAAGATTACTCATTTTATCTCACTAAACAAGAAACAAGTTCACGAAAGTGATTCATCGCACTACACTGCTTAAATTTTTGTTTAGAAGGTTATGGTGACAAAGATTATGCAATGCGACAATAAAAATATACAATTATATATAAAAATCATAACCTGTATGTGTTGCAGGGTCTATTGATGCTTATTAGACCAGAATCCATTCCCATACATCGCTCAATCCCTGGTTACAATTAAATTCCAGCTTCTTCGGATGTTCTATCCCACCAGCCATCAAAATCATCCAGTCCAAACGTCAAAAACAAAAATCCAATCAGAAAAATCAAATTGAAAACTGAGAGCGTCAAACACCAAAATGAAAAGGTAATAGAATAAGAGAATGAAAATGTTACAGTCACTCATTATATAGCCAAAATTTTCAACATCGAAAAACTCGAATACAGTATTTCTGATGCAAGTCAATTAATTTTCAGTAGGCAAATAAATGTTAGGACCTTTTTTCCAGTAAAAAAACTGTTTGTTGTTTGGTAATAATGCAAAAATAATTTTGCGAAACAAATCATTTCCGATACATTAATACTAATTATCAATGAATTAGAATTAATTAAATGCAAGTTTCATCGACTTTATGGTGTTTAGGTATTACAAAACTATAATCTATAATAGTATTACAGTGAAGTTCAGATCCATAACGGAAAGACCATTTGAAGGAAAATACTCATACAAAAAAAAATCGAAGGTTTAACAAAGCAAGATATTAATTCTTTTTATGTTGACGATTGGACAAATACGCACAGCTGTTTTGGGGTTTGAAAACTTCGTTGTTTAATCACGGTTAGTGTATGGAGAATCCAAATTCAAATAGTATGGTGAGACTAAACGGATGGAACCGTAGTATGAGTCAATTTTAGGGGGTTGTAAAATCAAATATTAATGTTTATGTAATTAAATGAAAATAACTATGAGTTACTGAGACTGTAAGAAAAATGTGTCTGTCAATGATGGATGGATGAAAAACTATTACAAGCTACTCATGTTAATCAAAATGACAACCAAAGAATCAGAGACTATAATACACTGTGTTCAAGCGTTATCCCAGGCTATCCATTACAAAAACTTGAAAAGTCTATAATTATACAACGGGATACGACCAAATAAAAAAAGTCCAAGCGGCACGTATATCCGCTAGAAATAGGTAAATTTCGGGACCAGACAGCTTTGTGTACAATTAGAATTGGATTTGCCAGATTAGTTTAAATAAAAAATTTAAGTAGAATAGTTCAAGTTCAGAATAATCCAAAAAATTTATCAAACCAAACTAAATACATTAACGGAAACTACTTCATCAATGCGATTTCGGAACTGTTTTATTTAATTGTTTCAAATATCGATAATGCACGATTCGGCTGTAACAATTATTCGTCAGAATTTGCATTTTGAGCACCGTGATGTCATGATATATATACGCAATGATGTTAAATATACAAGGCTCCTTCAGTATGAAAGAAGTAGTATTTCTGAATTCTGCTTTATCTGGCTCAAAATCATCATAAATAAACACGAAGTATATTTGTGTTTTTTATACCGTAGTCCTACTTACCACCATAATCAAACTTTGGAAGCATTTAATTCTCTTACACTTTACAGACACAATCGATAACATTTTCATCACCACGCCTAATGCAGAAATTATATTAGCAGGTCATTTCAACGTCCATCACAAAGATTGGCTACGTTTTTCAACAAAAACATCTTTAGAAGGTCAATATGCTAAATTTCTTGCTGACTCCAATCAGCTTACTCAATTAGTAGATAGGCCCACCCATATCCCCAATATGACCTCTGGTTTGGTCATATTTGGGATATGGGAGGCTTATCTTGGTTGTAACAAATTATTATTTATGAATAAGTTTGCAAATTAATTTATATTGGCGAAAATATTTATTACATTACGCAGTAGTTTTCAAGAAAAATCTCCCTAAACAAAACCCAACATTTCCTATAGATTTTGACCTGCTGAACACGAATATCATATTTATTTTTTTAGGTTAGCTCTTGTTTTTGAGATATTCGCGAAAAACCAATTTTTTCGGTGAACAAAAAGGTTATTCCGGTGTTTGGATCGCATATTTTACAAAACAAACAAATTTAATATATGAAACAAATGCATAGTAAAGATACTAACAAACATATTGAGCTGTTTTTTGAAAAAATCAAAAATTTATGTTTTTTTTTAAATGTTTCTACATTCAACGTCATAAATTTTGAACAAACAATGATTATAAATTTTTTTAATTTCTTGGAGCCTACAGTTAATTCAATATCTTTTCTTTTTAGTTAAAAATCACGAATTTTGGTGCTCAAACTCAAAATTTGGAATAAAAATTTTTACTAAGAACAATTTATTTATTTGTTATTATTCTTTAATATCGGCTTTGCGGTCTTCTTGTGAATAAAAATAAAACAATTGATTTTTATCCGTTAAAACATGTGAGTTGTTTTTATTTATCGACGTTTCGATGTGTATGACTTCATCATCATGATCTTTATTAAATTATTTTATATTAGTACTCTATATAAAAAATGATATTATTTGTGTATATATATGTATATGTTACTTACATTATTAACAATTTCGTTATTAACAGATGTTGTTTGTGTTGTTTTCATTTGTGCTTATGTACTTCCTAGTATTATTTTGCTGAATGTGTTAAGTTCTAAGTTAAAATGATAAAACATATTACAAGTACACTTTTTTAACATCACAAATTAAAAAACTAATATAAACAAAACATAAAATTTATTAGGACTATCTTTGTTACTTATTTTATCGTTAATGTTCTATTACTAATGGAAACAAGATTGCTCAATGCTAATATTATGTATTATCACTGTTCGGTTTTTAATTTTTTTGCAAACAAAATGAATAATTAATTATTTATTCTTCGTCTTTTTCTATTTGTTGGAGTGTTGTTATCGCTGTTTGTATATTCATCTGAGTGTCTTCTTTTTCTCTTTTGTAATATTTGTTTTTTCTCAATGTCATTTTTAATGATGTTGCAAAACAGCGGAGTGATTTGGTCGGTGTCTCGTTTTATGTTGTACGTATTTTGTGTATATATATATGTAAAGCTTCTACTGTTAGTCTTTTGGACCAGTTGTTTTGTTTGTCTAATATTTTTACGTGTTTAGTCAGGCATAGTTGAAGTTGTAGGTGATGTTCCACTAAGGCGGTTGTCGGTGCGTCTGCGTCGTGGGACATATTTGTTGCTCTTTTTTGGTAGTATTTGTGATTTTTTATCCGTTTTTCTAAGTACTACTTGGTTTGACAAACATAAGTCTGTTCACATCTTTGTCCATCAACACCGTTACCCAAGCAAGATATTTTGTAGATAACGTTAGTCATTTTAGCTCGTTCTACTGGTCCTTTTAGTTTAGTGTATACTTTTTTCATTTTTTTGTCACATTTGAATGCTAAGTTGATGTTAGGGCATATTTTTTTTACTTATTTTGCTAATTTGGTCGGACATTACAATAATATATGACATGCTTTTATATATTTTGTCATTTTCGTTTGTTTCAGTGGTTGGTGCTATTTGCTAATAAAAACTCACATGTTTTAACGGATAAAAATTGTTTTATTTTTATTCACAAGAACGCCTGAAAGCCGATATTAAAGAATAATAACAAATAAATAATAGAATACGGTCGAAAACAAAAACAAACACTAAATAGTTGATTTATATTTAGGTTGTTATATAGATTTTTGGATAAAAATCCAGTCATTTTGAGTTTTTCTTATTTCAACCGCGGTTTTATGTATTTTCTCTTTTCTGTTTGGGCCGCATCTTAAATTCAATTGAATGCACGGGTTCCAAGAAATTAAGAAAATTTACAATCATGGTTTGTTCAAAATTTTTGGCGTTGAATATGGAAAAATGTTTAAAAAAACGTAAATTTTTTAGCGAGAAATCGTTCAGCAGGTCCAAATCCACAAAAATAGTTGGGTTTTAGTCAGGGAGACCTTATAGTTAACATTAAATAACCTTAAAACGAAAAGGATTTACTTATAGAATTTAGCCATTGTTAAGTCCCCTAGTCTGGCAGTGGACTGTATTGATGAATATGGATGATGATGAAAAGACCCGAGAACTTGACAAGTAGTATAGTGGTAGTATAGTTTAATGAAGTATGCAATTAATCCAATAGTTCCTTCATGCATACATATCAAATTTATCTCGCTTCCCAAGATTACAGATGACGATAATTTAATTGACTGCTCTTTCCCTCTCACAAGGCAGTCGGTGGTAACACATTAACAGACAATAATTGATGATGAATAGTTTGAGTAATTTCTTGCTTCACACGGCTATAGATGCTGAAGTATAATAGATTCATATATTCGGGCCTCACAAAGATGGCTCACAAGGTAATAATTGATGATAAATAACTTTGTTAATAATCTCGCGCCTCACACGGCTATAGATACTGGAGTATAATAGATTTATAATTTCATGCCTTAAAAAGACGACCCACAAGACGATAATTGATGATAAATAATTGACATATAACATATTACATATTCTCACAAAGATGGCAAGACGGTAATTGATGATAAATAACTTTATAGATACTGACATGTAACATATTTATAATTTAATGCCTCACAAAGATGGCTCACAAGACGATAATTTATGATATATAACGTTGTTAATAATCTTGTGCCTCACACGGCTATTGATACTGAAGTATAATACATTTATAGTTTAATGCCTCACAAAGATGGCTCACAAGACGATAACACTGGTCAACACGATTTTTGGGTCTGGCTGCTACATGTTAAATTTTGGTTTCTCCTACGACAAAAATAAGGAAAAAAATTTTTTTCCCGATTAAAGTTTGCTTTTGTAAAAACTAGAGTAATTTTTCGGCAAAATTACTGATTTTTATATTTTTTTTACACTTCCACTGTAAATTATAATTAGAAAACATTTTTTTAGATACAAGAGTCTTTTTTATTCAAGATTTGTAATAAACAATAACATATAGATGTAAAATAACAAGAAATTAATGTCTAAAAGTGAATATCGTATCGTAATCGTATGAGGTCTCTCGTATTAAACCCCAAAAGACCAAAGCAAACTTTACGAACTAAATATGAAATATTTAAGTGCTTTTCAATGTCTAGAATCAGAATTTAAGCATGAGAACAGAATCCCAAAAAAAAATGTTTTTTTGTTGACCAGTGTAATTGATGATAAACAACGTTGTCAATAATCTTGTACCTCACACGGCTATTGATACTGGAGTATAATATATTTATAGTTTAATGCCTCACAAAGATGGCTTACAAGCAATGGTTGATAATGAATAATTTTGTTAATAATCTTTTGCCTCACTCGGCTATTAATACTGAAATATAATATATTTATAATTTCATGCCTCACAAAGATGGCTCACAAGGCAATAGTTGATGACGAATAACTTTAATAATAATCTTATGCCTCACACGGCTATAGATGGTAACAACCACAATGGCAGAACTACGAAGAAAAGAAAATGAATATTGATTATTTTTGCCACCTTAGTACTTATCACCATAAATTTCATAAGGTTAAAATCAAACAATTTCCTTTAATATCACAACACTTAGAATTTATTTGTTATTTTAATTTAGTTTTGTTTCAACACATTTTAAAAACAATACATTGAATGAAGACATTCTTTTTTAACATTCAAAATATTTATGAAGAAGAAGAGAATTATATAATGCAAGGATGTCGACTTATACAGTCAGCGCCAAAAAAAAGTGTACAGCAAATAGTTCAACATTTACGGACTAATATATCTTAAAAGAAGAATGGAAAAATAAAATACATTTCATTTTTAAAAAGTGTATTAAGTATCAGTTTATTTTAGCAAAAACAAAAATTCAATTATTTGTTGTTATCTTTGTAATTTTAAAAAAAATGCAAAATGCTCTGATTTAACGCGTCAAAAAAAAGTGTACACTCTCACATTGTTTGATTGTTTTTTTGTTATAACGGGATTTCCGATTTTTTCAACTAATTTTATTTTGTTTTGTTGCATTGTCGATATCTTCGTGTCAAAGATCTGTGCAGTTATTATTATTCCAATAATAATAATTTAATATTATTCAACATGGCCAAACAAACAACAATAAAAACACGTAATTTAGTGGTAAAATAAGCATCTCAAGGCAAATCTCTGAGGGAAATTGCTAGTATTATCGACAGAAGTCATAATATTGTGAAAAAAATACTATTCAAATTCAAACATTTGAGAAGTGTAGAAGATCTTCCCCGTTCTGGCAGGCCGCCAATTTTGTCAGTTGTATACAAAAGAGCGATAGCGCGAAGGGTTAGGGCTAATCCCCCTGAAAGGGCAGTCAGAATAGCTGAGAAACTCACAGAAACATTAGGAGCAGGAATAAGTGCCAGTACCGTTTGCTCTGCTCTGCATGAAAATGGGTTATATGGTAGAACTCCGAGAAAAAAATCAGTTAATTCTAAGAAAAACCAAAAAAGCGTCTCGAATATGCAAAAAAGCATATATTTGAAGACATTACTATTTGGAATAAGTGCTTATTCAGTGGCGAGTGTAAAATAGACATTTTGAAAAATAAAATATGCTTTTTTGCATATTTGAGAAGCTTTTTTTGGTTTTTCTTAGAATTAACCAGGGACTGAAACCCTGAAAAAATTGGGTTCAGGTTCAGGTTCGGGTTAATCAAAATAGAAAGTTCAGGTTCAGGTTCGGTTCAGGGTTCGGTTCGGGTTCAAAATTTAGAAAAAGAGTACAATATATTTTATTTATTTGTCAAAAAACTTTATTTATTTTTCAAAAAAATTCTCATTCAATTGAAGAATCAAAGTATTTTTTAAGTTTTCTTCTTTTAAATTTGCTCTTTGTGGTGACAATACAAATTTCAAAGCTGAACAAGAAAATATCCCAAAGCAGTATTAGAAGTGTGTACATGTAAATTCGGTGCATATCCTCAGATACAAGCATTCGTTAAAAGTGATCGTCCATCAAAATGTCCAAACGTACATCCATTCCGATTATACGAAATCGTTAAATTTATTTTTCAAATTAAATATAACAAAATACAGTAAACACACAACATATTAAATTTGACTAATTCTGCATTTAATTCTTATATCTTTTATAAAAAATCGAAATTTTTATCAAAGCACCCATTTAACTCAAAATTTCATAATCCAATTCAAATATTTTTTATTAGCTGCGTTTTTTTCATTTGGGTCAGGGTCAAGGTTTGAAAAAATCGATGTGGGTCCTGCAAAGAAAAAAAATATTCTATTTTAAATTGTTGGCAACACTGAGCTGAGAAGAAAAACAATTGTGAACTAGTAGCTCCATTTTGAAATTAAAACTCAATATAAAAAAAAATCAAAAAATATATAACGTTTCTTGAAAAATAAAACTTCATATAAAAAAAATTCAAAAAAATTTAATCAGAAACACTAATGCATTTTTTTACATATGGCAATGTTCATTAATTATTGCAAATGGCGTGAAATAAAATAATTGATAATTAATAAAAAATTGTAAACATCTATTCTTTAAAAAATATGGATTTTATATCGTAGATATTGCTTTAAAATTATTTTAAGCAAATTTATTGAAATCATGTTGAAAACAAATCATATTAAAATTGATTTTAAACAAATTTAACAAAGTATCTTTGACAGTTTTTTTATTTTGAATAAATTTTCTTTGACATTTATAAGTTTTAAAATGATTATACCAACCTTATAAAAAACTCGCCATCTCTTGCAATTTTATGTAACCAAAATATTTTAGATCATTGATCTAGACCCAGATAAATATCTGGGTTATGTTGTTGTTGTTTTTACATGTAAAAAATAGAGTTGATATAGACCTTGACCCTGACCAAAATGAAAAAAACGCAGCTATTGTAGTTATACAATTATTTTAAAAAAAATAAGACTGCAGTACGATAGAGATGAATATATGTGGTTATATATCTGTTCAAATGGTTACTTCCGTTGCAAAATTCTCATAACACGCCTAAAGAAGTGTTACTTCAAAATTCAAGATACGGTCTATGTGCTTAGCACGGCAGTACAGCAGAGCCATACATTTTTAACACTGTAATAATTAGTTGTAAACAAAACTGCTTTATCGATTCAAACTACGCTAACTTTTACAATGTGGTGAAAACGCGAACTGAGCCGAATTACAGGCAAAATGTCAGAATGACATTCAAAATAACAACATAGTTAAGGTAAATAATACATAACATTTATCGAATAATATTCTCATTAATACTTTTTTACTTCTTGCAGCAATATTTCAAATAAATCCAAAGGAAGTAGAAGACATCAGCGTTGGATTCAAAAATATGGTAAGTTAGATTATTTTTAAATAATTTTTTTTATATTTGTAGGAAACAAGATCCAGCGTTAACAATAACACATAAAAATAATTTCAATTATAATTGCTAATCTTTATTTCTTATATTTTAACAAAACATAATTTGTCAATGAAGAGATAACTATCCAACACGAAATACGAATTCTTAACTTTTATATAGCAAACTTTTCAGGGCCGACAGCTCAAAAATTCGTTCCACTCCCAAAGTTTTTATATAATAATAAATTAACTACTGAATGCATCCAAAAATATTTCTCCAAATTGAGTGGAGAACGTATCAGTTGTCATATTGATTTATTAACTAATAAACAACAATAAAAAATCAACATACGAAATAGGCTAAGTTTACATTAATAATAGTTGTTGAATAATATGTATATTAATACTAATTTTCATTTGTTTCTTTTTAGGAATATGCGAAGCGTGAACATTGATTATTAAATGTCAAAAAATATCCCACTACTTGTGCCTTGTAGATGTATGTGTACTTACGGGCTTGTAAAGTAGTGTTAGTTTTGACAGGAATAACATAATTAAACACGATAAAATTTTATTTTATTTTCGAGCTTTGTTGTCTTAACAGTCTTAAAAAATACTTTGTGTGCAATAACGTAATTCTATATAACTTGATTAAATATTTTTAGATGACAAAAACGTCATAACGTTTTTTACGTTAATTTAGCAATTTGTTGCTTCTGCTTTTAGTTAATGTTTCCTTCTGTAACATTTAAAGTCAAATGTTTTTCTAATTCGTAATCTTGTAAATTTTGCGGGTTTGCGGTTAGGTAGGAATTTTCAGCCCTGCCATGTTAATAAGTAGTTAATTTCTGCTCTTCTAGGACCCTCTGGTTGCCGAACAAACCCACGACCACCGTTTCCCTGAAACTTCTGCCGCGCGATGAGCTGGACCCCGATTATGGAATGCGAAAGCGATAATAGCTCAATTTTTGGCGTAAGTGTATTAGTAATGATATTGTTCTAAAATCAATTACTTTTTTGTAAAACTACTACGTTTTTAAAAATTATTTTGAAACAAAAATTCGTTTGACGTTTCATCAAAATTGTTTATTTGTTTGACTTTTACAAAAACCGTCGTGTAATCTATATTGGGAATGAAATGAAATGGCATTTTGGCGATGAATGGGTAATATTAAGAGGATTTAGGAGTACATTGAAGTTAAGCATATTAGTTTGAAGCGCAAATGATGTGTGCAATTTATGGAATATTGGTATTTGTTGATTATATTTGGTATAGTTCCGGAGAGTTCAACATTCTTTTGGAGTCAACAGCGTTGATACATCTCTTTATTTGCGTACTGGGAAAATTTGCCTACAAAGCAACTTGTGGATGCTTTGCAATTTATTTCATAGGGTATATTTTGTGTTATTGTTTTGCAGTTATTGTTTTTACATTTTTTCAAACATCTTTATCGTTAAAACCCATTGGCCTCAAAACTAAATAAGTCTCAACTTATTTCAATCACCAAGACCATTATTTAATCTCCTTTGACGCAGTAACCCTTTTCACCACCCATTCCATTAGCATCTTGAACGATATCATTTAAACTCGTAACAATTTACAAAATGAAACAATTTACGAATAAATTAAAATGAATTTTGGTTCCATTTAACCTAAAAGTTATAAGCCTACAATAAATTAACAAGTCCTTCAAGAATTGTACCTTCTTATGCACTTTCTACTCATAAGCAATATGAAAACAGTACCTCAAAACGTAATGTTTATTTGACATCTTACAGTGCAAATTAATCCCCACATAAAAATATCCACAAAATATTGGTCTACTGTCATTTTATTATTTTACGCACAAACGAATCGTAAAACTCATTTTATATCCTAGTTATCGTGGCTGAAAGTTGAACTTTACATCCGTAAAATAAAATCCCGTTGCTATATGAAATATTAATATATTTTTCTACTTTACGTAAAATAATCACAAGTAAAATATTCATAAAATTAGAACAAACAAATAAATTATTGTATGAAGTTTATAGAGAAAATCATGGCATGTTTAGCATAATTTTCAAAATGTCTAGCGAGTTTAAAAAATTCAAAAATTGATTTATACTACAATAAAGTTGTGCAGTTGTGCGTAAAACGTTGTACATACACTCAGGCTGAAAGGAAGATTACGCCCTTGGTTCAATAAAAGCCCTCGCTTCAAAATGCTTGACAACTTTGTTTAAAAATGGTATTCTGTAACTCATATTTGTGTCAAAAAAATTATAACAAATTTTTACAAAATTGTAACAGATTTTTGGTACTAGATTCGTACTTTTGACAACTAACTTTTTTAATCTTAAAAGATGCAAAATAAAATAAAAATATATTTAATAAATAAATATGTTTTAATGATATTTATATAAAAATATGATTATTTAATATTATTAAAGACTTAATTTTGCGTTATAAATTAATTTTTACGCCAATCGATGAAATTGTATAAAAAAGTCAACACAAAACATAAAGCAAAATTGTGATTTTGACCGTAACTATATTGTTCTTGTCAGATTCACAATATTGTGTTGAATTTTCACCAAATTGGTGTTACATAATACGAAATTCACAATATTGTGTGAATTTACAATATTGTGATGACATTTATGTGTTCGGGAATAGGACCCCAGCTCCTCTCTCGAGGAACAGGATGACTTCAGGTTTTCGCTTTATGGCAATTGCAATTTAATTGCAAATCCAATAAAATAACACTTCATATTTTTAAAAAATGCAACTACGGACGCCCGCGTCAAAGTTAAGTATCACCAAATTCTGAAAACAAAATACATTCAATAAAACACTATTTTTAAAAAAAAATTTTACTATCTTATTATTATTATAACTTTTTATTAAATTAAAACATTAAAGACAAATATCACAGTAAAAAAATCACAAATTTTCTGCTTCGTCTAGTGTCTGGTACACTAAATGAGTGATATCCACTTCCAGTTTTGTCAAAATTTTCCCTGGCAAATTGGCTTCTTCTATTTTCTGCTAAATAACTTGTAGCATTAACGATGTTGATGTCATTTTTCTTGTAGCGGTTTCTGCCTACTTATTTTTTTTGTGCCGTTGGACGCCGTCTCCAATAATTGACAGAAGTCACCATTCCCATTATTTTTGTTTTAGTATGTACCACTTTGATATCGATTGGCAAACTGGAAGCTGTTTCAGTAGTATCAGAGCCTTCTACTCGCTCAGTTTGACTCTCTTCGTCATAATTACCCAAAACATGTTTGATTGTTTTTATTTTTGATAAAAAAAACAACCTTTTTTTTTTTATTTTTCTAAAACTTTAATTTAAAATAAAGAATGAAATTTATCACATCACTTTTTGTTGAGTTAAAACTTATAGACCGAGAGCCCGCGACGGCCAGACCTTCGTTATTTTATAAAAGCTGAAAGTTTCTCTGCGTATACCCCCTACTGAGGTAGGAACGATTAGCGACATATGAAGTTTGGATCATGGTGGCTTTGGCTGGGAGCAGGTAACAAAGGGGCCTCTAAAGTTTCGTGAAAGTATAAAAGGTAATTTTTTTTATATATACTTCGGGATAGTATTAGAAGTCACGTCACCCATTGCCAGACAATTACAATCGTGGTAACCCCCTGCCAGACATCCTTAAACTTTAACAAATTGATAATGTTCAAGGGTGTCTGGCAGGGGGTTACCACGATAGTAAGTGTCTGGCAAAGGGTGACTTGACTTCTAATACTACCTCGAAGAATATATAAAAAAATTACCTTTTATACTTTCACGAAACTTTGGAGGCCCCTTTGTTACCTGCTCCCTGCCAAAGCCACCATTATCCAAACTTCATATGTCGCTAATCGTTCCTACCTCAGTAGGGGGTATACGCAGAGAAACTTTCAGCTTTTATAAAATAACGAAGGTCTGGCCGTCGCGGGCTCTCGGTCTATAAGTTTTAACTCAACAAAAAGTGATGTGATAAATTTCATTCTTTATTTTAAATTAAAGTTTTAGAAAAATAAAAAAAAAATGGTATGTATGCGCAGAGAAACTTTCAGCTTTTATAAAATAACGAAGGTCTGGCCGTCGCGGGCTCTTAGTCTATTACTTTATTAATAGAAAGGCCGACTATTATTACTCGGTTTCACATAAGTTGAAACAAAATCTGATTTATAAATTCTACTTTACTTATTTTTACACTTCGCATTCTTAATTATGATTTTTGTTTATATTAAAATAATTGCGAAGTGTTTTTAATATTTTATTTTCATTCTTGGAAAACTAATTATTTTTTATTATCTACAAGTGTTCAAAATTTCATGTTCGATCACGTTAAGTCAAAACAATTTAAAATAAACAAAACTATGAAATTTAATATGAATTATGAAATATAATTACCTATTCAAAACAAAATTACTTAATGGGAATTTTTTTTTTTTTAATTCTAAGTTAGGCATGTTTAGTGTTAATTATAATAAATTATTAAATAACGTCTCTGAATATTCGAAGATACCATGCCAACTAGGGATTGGGATTAAGTTTGAATAAATTACGTTTCTTTTAGAAATTTATGGACGCTAACTATAAAACTTTGAGGATTAAAGCTATCAGGAAAAACCCATGAAGGTAAGGCGTTCCAGAGATAAGAGACTCAGTTGAAAAAATCACGCTGAAAGGCAACAGTTCTCCACCTTTTTATATGAACCGTAAAAGGATGGGCTATAACATTTGCTCTGGTGTTACGCAATGGGATTGTTAGTTTAGGTAAAATTGATTTAATCTCTTTAGAAGTTCGTTCATCCATAATGTATTTGTAGAAAATTGTCAAATCAGCAACATTTCGTCTGTGCTGTAAAGAATCAAGCTCATTAGTAAGAGTTGAGTTGCCAATCAGTTTAACAGCTCTGCGCTGAACAGAATCAAGGCACTTAAAACTACTAAAATAAGCTCCACCCCATATGTGAGAACAGTACTCCATGCAGGGACGTATAAATGATTTGTAAATTAAAAGTAGCGCTGTTCGCTATTAAAAAACTTACGACATCGTCCCAAAAAGCCCAATTTTTGAACAGCCTTCTTAGCTATGTTAAAAATATGAGAATTTCATTTCAAATTATTTTCAACTTCTACTCTTAGAAGCCTAACAGATCCTTTCTCTACAAGATCTTTAGAGTCGAACTTTAATGGAAACGAATTAAGTGTGGATAATCTAGAAAAATAACAAGCCTGAGTTTTACTCGTATTGAATTCAACACTATTAGCGAGCCCCCAATCCAAAATAGTTTTAAGGTCATGGTTTAAAGAATCTATTAAATTTGATCTACAGTTGTTAAGCGCTATCTGTAAATATAATTTAGGGTTCTCATGAGACGCATGAAGAGTGCTATCGTCAACATAACTATGGATAAGACTAATTTTTGAATCCAACAAATCATTAATATAAATAAGAGAGTTGGTGACAAAGCAGAACCCCGAGGAACTCTTGCATTAGTTGAAAAGACATCCGATGAAATACCATCAACATTGACCCGAAATTTCCGCTCGGAAATAAAGCTTTGTATCCAAGATATAAGTTGCTCATCCAAACCATTACATCTTAATTTGCAAATATGATTGTTGTGCCAAACATTGTTGTGATTGTTGGATCAGTCTTACTACTCTTTTTTGGAACTGGTTGGACGCTTGCAATTTTCCATATTTCAGGAAAAACTCCTTTCTTATATGACAAATAAAAGATTTTAGTGAGGATTGGTGCTAACTCTTTAGCAAAGGTTTTCAGAATAATTGGGGGAATACGATCTGGTCCAGATGCTTTGTTGGTATTAATTTGTAAAAGCGTTTTCCGAACAATGTTTTTACGAAAAATTATGGGCATCATGTTGTGCGAAACTCAGGAATTGACTTAGGTAAGGAATTGGGTTCTTTTAGTGTGTAATTTTTAGAGAAATAATTTTCCAGAAGGTTAGCTTTTTCTTTTGGGTCTATTACCGGCACATCTCTAAAAATTAGGGGAGGTAGGGAAGACTTACAAAAATTACCATGGACATCCTGAACCGCTTTCCAGAAATTTCGTGAACCAGTGGGATGTTCAGCAAATTTAGACGCCTTTTTCCTATTAAAAAAATTTTTTTCTCCTTCTATTAGTTTTCTACATATATTTCTCTCAATTCGGTACTGTTTAAAGTTTTCATCTGTTTTGTTTTGATTAAACTTTTGAAATGCCCTTTTCTTAATTTTAATTGCCTTTTTGCAGTTTTTGGAAAACCATAGATCAGTCTTAGGAATGGTTATTCTATTGGGAATAAATTTCCGCATACCCTCAAGAATAGCCTCTGAAAAATTTAGCGCAGCTATATTAGGGTCTCGGCCGGTAAGACAATTACGTTTCCAGGAAAATTGTTTAAAAAAATCTAGGACCCTGCCAATTCGCAGCTTTATAGTCCCAAACAAGATGAGGATTGGCTTTAAATTGTTTGGAATTTGTAAATTTAACTTTGTAGAGATCAAATTTTGATCTGAATCACCTAAAGGTTCTGATACTTTAAATTGTACCAGGTAAGGATTATTTGTTAAAAACAGCAGCAAATCTTAAGAGAAACCATGTTGTGGTATTTTGAATTTAATTCAAAATTTTTAATTCTTACGTATGGAATGGTGTTTCTAATGTACACACAAACACCATGTTTAAAATAAAAAGAGGATTCTAGTTCATATTGAGAACAAAGGTATTTATTACGATCAAGAGTAACAGCTCGGTCACTAATAATCGTTTCAGTTAAGAATAGAATATCCGGTTTTGTTCTCTCAAGATAAAGATGAACTGAATGAAGATTAACATTCAAACCTCTTATGTTGGAAAAATTTATTGATAATTTTGCCATTACAAATAATCAATTTATTTTTAACCTTAAAATAAATTTCAACAAAATCAACACAAAACAACCAAATCGACAATATCTAAATTGGCAATTCTAACAGCTGGATAACTTGATACTATGTCTAAGTTTACTGTCAAAATTGCCAATCCAAACAATGGAACATTTAAAAGTTGTTATAACATATAAAAATTCGAAAAACCCAGATGTACACACAGAAAAACAAAACCTGATTGAGAGAAGACAAAACTGTTACAAATAGTAAAATTTGCTTGCAACAAACAACCAAACTTTTAAATCAATAACAAATATTAATTAATTAATTTAATTTAAAACCTTAAATAGAAATATTATGAGTAACTGTAACAAAACTTGTTTACGTAAAGAGGAAAGAATGTAAAACCTATAAATTTGATAACTAAAAACTTATCTTAATTTCCTGTTCAAGTTTTTCAAAATTTTTTTCTTTTCAATTTGTTCTATTAATATTTTTTTTTTTAAATATTTGTTTTGATTTGTATTTTTTTTTTATTTCTGACTTTGATTCTTTGTTTTGCTTATACGTGACTCTCCCTTCGTTAGCTTTAGAATACTTTTGGATTCTATTTATTACTTTTACATTAACTTTCTTTTCCATAAAATATTGAATTATTAACAAAACTACTAAAATTATCAAATTTATTAAACTTAAACTAATTATTAAACATTATTTCTTTAAATGTTAATAATGTATTATTTCCTGAACTATATTAAATTTGGAATATAGTATTTGTCATATATTATTTTAATATTATTATTAAAGTTCTGGTTATTTATTTTAATGCTACAATTATAAAATTTTATATAATAATTTCCATTTAGAATCAATTTTCTTTCATCACAATTTGATGATAGGTTTGTATTATTTGCCAACTGTATTAACATACTACTTTTATCTAAATTTATTATTTCCTGTTTACAATTTTTTATATTTTGGCAATCTTTTCTTAAAATACAATGATTTAAATTTTTCAACTGACTTAGTGATTTAGTTTCAAAGAAATTATTCTTATATTCAATAGTTTTTTCAATATTATTATTTATCATTCTACAAATTTTCATATTTGATAATGGAACAATTAATTTTACATTTATTTTTATCATATACGGTATTTTTATTAAAAATATATATCTATTGTATCTGTTTTTTAAAATCCTATTCTTAATCTTTTTTGTTTTGTTAGAATCAATCTGATAATCTAAAATTCCTTCATGTGTTAGTAGGAATGGGTGAATTATATTCAAATTTGAAAAAATTATATTATCTTGTAATTCAGTCATGATTCTGTCTAATTCTTGAATTTTTAGTTTAATATCGAAGGTAGCTAATCTTGTTAGTGTGTTATTATATTTATCGTTTGCGAATTGCGATATTTACTATCTGTCATGTTTAATTGTTTCAATTAGGTTAATTATTGATTTATTAAAATTATCATTTATATGAATTTGACTATTCGTATTGGAAACTATTTGTTCGTTATTTGATTCTACTATATTTAAATGTTCATTTAATAATTGTCTATCTTCGTCGTCCATTGTACCTGATATCCACGAGTTTATTGTTCCTTTACCGTTTATTTGTCCGCGTTTTTGAATGTTATGATGCCCGTGTTTTAATATTAGTAATTTATCGAAAAGTTTGTTAGTAACTGTACTGGGATACAGTTATGCCAAGGATAATATAAATATATAATTATTCCAAAAAAATAAAATCACTGTGGTATTCACCTAGAAAAAAATCTCTTAAAGTGAGTTAAATTAATTGGTCATATGGACCATTTTCAAAATACAGAATTCATAGATATATTTGTATCAACATTTTTATGTTTTTTCTGCATACACCTTATATTATTCACAAGAATAAGAAATAAAATAAAACTTTATTATTATATATTTATTATCATACAACTAGTTTCAATCTCTGTGAGATCATCAACAGGTATTGATATGCAATATGCAATGCAATGTAAAGAAAAAAACACAATATAATAAAAAGAAATGACAATAAAAGACTTTGCTTATTTTTGTTGACTGATGTCTTGCTGTTCCAGCTAAATCTTAATCAAGAAAAAGCAACAACAAAACATATGTTTTGAGTTTAAACAATAAAAAAACAACAACAAAATAGAAAAAAGATGGTTAAAAGAAAAAAAAATGAAAAAGCAAAGATGAAAATAATTTTCTTGTCTTATCTTGTCCAGATGTTTTAATTTTTAACTTTTGCGATATATATATATTTTTTTTTGTACTGAAAAACAACAATTGCATTGTTAGGGCCGGAGGAAGCTCCAGTTCAGAATGCCCCAGCAATTGATCCGATGATGGTGTAGATGAAAGAAATGATGGCACAGCAACAACAAGAATTTGCTGACATGATGGCCAAACAAGGAAACAATCTGATGGCCAAACAAGAGAAACTGGCAGCCGAACAAAAAGTAGAGCAACAACAACAACTAGCTGATATGATGGCCCGACAAGAGAAACTGGCAGCGGAGCAAAAAGTAGATCAACAACAACAACTTGCTGATATGATCGCCAAACAAGGAAACGATATGATGGCCCGACAAGAAAAACTGGCCGCGGAACAAAAATTAGATCAACAAAAACTACGTGTAGTAATCGAGTCACGTATATCCAGTGCGGAGGTTAAAATCAACAACATGGAAAGGGAGCTGCGGACAGTTACCGAAGAACAATAGAAATTACGCAAACTTTCGAGTGAATTCCGCCAAGAAATAGCACAAGTGAAGTCGGGTAACATGATCAATCCATCAACTGCTTCAGCTCCAGCTAGAGTGAAAACACCCGCATTTGATGGATCTACATCGTATCAGATATTTAAGATGCAATTTCAGATAGCAACAACTGGGGTAGATAACCAGCAAAAAGCAAACGCGCTTATATTGGCATTGAAGGGACCTGCTGCTGAAGAAATTTTGCAGACACTATCAGCGACAGAGCGTGATTACAGCAAGATTATGGAGGCCTTAGAAGTAAGATATGGGGAAAGTCATATGCAAGCTCTCCATCGCATGCAGCTGAAAACACGAAAACAAGGAGTCAGCGAAACTTTGCAAGAATTAGAGGCTGACATTGTGAGACTGGTAAATCTGTCATACCCGAACTATAACGCTGAACACCGAGACGAACTGGCAGCTAATACATTCATCAATGCTCTTCGAGATGTGCAAATGAGAAACCAGCTTTATCTAAGCGGGAAGAAACTACCTGCGGAAGTCTTAGCATTAGCCCTTCAAATGGAAGCTGGAAAAAGAGCGTATGGCTCAGATAGAGTACGTCAGATCGAAGTTGCTGAGGAACCACTAAAGCAGCGGTTGATGAAGTGATCATGCGTGTCAAAAGTTTGGAAGATAAGCCTGAACGAAATCAACCAAGAAAATCTAGCAGAGTAAGATGCTGGAATTGTGGGCAGTTAGGTCACATCAGACGGGAATGCAAAACACTAATAGCTGCAAAAGAAGAAGTAGTTCCAGTCCGGTTGATGAATCTTTAAAACAAGCAAGTGGATGTCAAAAAGGCAGGAGATTTCCGCGTTGAACACCGTAAGAAAAGGATACAAAGGGAATGCAAAACACTAAAAGCAGCAAAAGAAGGAGTAGTTCCAGCCCGGTTGATGAACCTTTCAAACAAGCAAGTGGATGTCAAGAAGGAAAGGGATTTCCGCGTTAAACATCGGAAGGGAAGGATACACTGTAACGCTAACGATCTTTCAAGAAGACCCTGTATAGAAGAGTGCAAGTCATGTAGCAGAACTGAGAGAAAAGAGGCAATGACAGTGAAGCAAATTAAGTTCCAAACTCCTGACGATTGGTGTACCGAGGCAATGAAAGGAGAGCAGCTAAAGGATCTAGCTATGGCTCCAATATTGAAATGAAAAACCGAGGGAAGGCGACCGGAGTGGAAAGAGGTAGCACCTTTGAGTACGGAGGTGAAATGCTACTGGGCGCAATGGGACTCACTATTGATGGACCACGGGATATTAAAAAAAAAATGGGAGTCCGCTGATGGAAAGAAAGTGTTGGAACAGCTGGTGTTGCCATCAAGTCGAGTAGAAGAGGTACTGGGAAAGCTGCATGGAAGTATTTCTGGAGGACACCTGGGAGTCAATAAAACCCTAGCCAAAGTAAGGGAGAGGTTTTATTGGGAAAGGGATCGAACCGACGTAGAGCAATGGTGTCGGCGATGTGATACTTGTGCGGCGAGCAAAGGACCAAAGACTAGAACTCGAGGAGAGATGCAACAGTACAATGTGGGTGCCCCAATGGAGAGAATTGCTATAGACATCGCGGGGCCATTTCCGGAAACGACAAAAGGTAACAAATACATCATGGTGGTCATTGATTACTTTACAAAATGGCCGGAAGCGTATGCGATACCGAACCAGGAGGCAGTTACGGTCGCTGAAACGTTAGTCAACGAATGGATTTGCAGATATGGAACACCGCTCGAGTTGCATACGGACCAGGGAAGGTATTTCGAATCTCAACTGATGGAAGAGCTGTGCAGAACACTCGACATTAGAAAAACACGAACTACACCTTTGAACCCACAATCGGATGGCATGGTAAAACGATTCAACCGAACCATGAAAGAACATTTGTCAAAGGTAGTAGAAGCCAACCAAAGAAGTTGGGATAAGGATCTTCCGTTATTCTTGATGGCCTATAGTAGCGCAGTGCACGATACGACATGTGAAACGCCAGCGAATATCACGTTCGGGAGAGAACTACATCTTCCTAGTGACATTGAGTTCGGCATCCCTGGAGGTTTGGTATCTACAAAAACAGATTATGTGGGACAATTAAGGGAGAAGATGAATAAAATCCATCAACAGGCTCGAGACCACATTAAGATTGCCAGCGACAAAATGAAAACCAGGTACGACATAAATGCAAATAGTGACGGTTTTCAAGAAGGAGAATTGGTATGGCTATACAACCCCAGGAGAACTAAGGAGAACCCAAGCTGCAGCCAGATTGGGAAGGCCCATATAAAATAATCAAACGAATTAATGATGTTATCTACCGCATCCAAAAGGGACCCCGTACCAAGATGAAAGTGATACATCTGCAAAGGTTGGCACCGTACCAAGGTAACAGCACCAATGCGATAGCTGATATCGTTCGGGACGAACAAAACTAAATGGAGGGCAGTGTAATAAACTTCGTCCAGAATGGGTTAATTTAATTTAATCATAAATAACCAATACGTTCCGCCTAAATGTTTTCTACATTCTATGGCAAAGATGAATTAAAAGTTAACTCCCTTTAACTAATACATTTTGCATAAATTAAATTTGAGTTCGCTAATACAAATACAAGTATGAATGAAAATAGGTGTGGCCTATTCAAGATGTACGGACTACGTAATATTGATTTCTAGTGGATTATAGAAGTTTCGATTTATTTATTTTTCGATATAAATAAGCGAACAAAATATCAGATGGTCAGTTTTACTTTTGCAATTAAAAGTGTTTTAAAAATATTCGAAAGTATAAGGAATAATCGGTGGTACTTGAGCCTGGGTACTAATAGTAAAAGAATTTGAACCTAGTGGAATAGTAAATACAGATTTTACGATTCCGACTCTCATTGATTCAAATTGTGGAAAGCGGTGAAATCTATCGTACACAAATTGGAGACCCTAGATTTTATTGTAATTAAAATCGGAAGCTGCTGTAATTTGTTGACAAATAAAGTTTGAGATTTTGTTAACCAAAGATCCGTTTTTTTACTGTCGTATTTGCTCAATAATCGAAAAGAACCAACGAAGAGTCGTTACAATATTAATTCAATTGCATTGAGAATGAGATTGAAAGAAAACTAGAGAAAATGATTAAAATAATTTTTTTTGTCTTCTTATAAGAAAAAATTATTTTCTACGTGTGTGATCGTTTAATTTTTGAGATTTATTTTTTGTTTGTACTGAAAAAACAACAACAATTGCATGTTAACCTAATTTTTTTTTAAGATATATTCATATTAAAACTTTCTTGTATCGTAATTGCGTCTCGATTTATCGCACTTTAGGAAGTGAAAAAAATGAATAAAAAACTTGATTTTCGTCGCACTTGGCTTGTTAATTGCGGCATCCAATGTGGCAGTGGACTGTATTTGCTTTATGATGAGAGACGAAAATTAATTTTTTTTTTTTTTTTTTTAATAAAATGTGTTGTGTAATAGGGTTTAGAATATGTGTCACAACAACACATAAATACCTTTTAAGACCTAGGTCTAGACCTGGGTCCCACAACAACTGGCGTTCTGAGGTGTAGATTAACGCTTTTTTTAAACATCTGTGGGTTGAAGCGGAGTGAAATTGGAGCCACAAAACATACCTCTTTTTTTGATGACTATTAAAAATAACAAACACCATCCTTCTAGCTCCTTCAACCCACCAATTATACGATGTACGATGAATGTATTTTTTGACAGTACAGAAAATAATATACAGGACGTCGATTGTCTCTGCCTCACAGCTGAAAACAAGTCACAAATAATAATAATATTGCGGCTTGACATGCAGAAGATTATATACAGTACGTTGATTATTTCTGCCTCACAGTTGAAGACGATTTACGAATAATAATGTTCTTGATGCTTGACATACAGAAAATTATACAAAGTATGTTGATTAATTTCTGCCTCACAGTTGAAGACGATTTAACAACCAATAAAAATATTCTTGATGCTTGACATACAGAAAATTATACAAAGTATGTTGATTAATTTCTGCCTCACAGTTGAAGACGATTTAACAACCAATAAAAATATTCTTGATGCTTGACATGCAGAAAGTTATACAAAGCATGTTGATTAATTTCTGCCTCACAATTAAAGATTATTAACAATCAATAAAAATATTCTTGATGCTTGACATACAGAAAATTATCCAAAGCACGTTGATTAATTTCTGCCTCACAGTTGAAGACGATTTAACAATCAATAAAAATATTCTTGATGCTTGACATGCAGAAAATTATCCAAAGCACGTTGATTAATTTCTGCCTCACAGTTGAAGATGATTTAACAATTAATAAAAATATTCTTGATGCTTGACATGCAGAAAATTATCCAAAGCACGTTGATTAATTTCTGCCTCACAGTTGAAGACGATTTAACAATCAATAAAAATATTCTTGATACTTGACATGCAGAAAGTTATACAAAGCACGTTGATTAATTTCTGCCTCACAGTTGAAGACGATTAACAATTAATAAGAATATTCTTGATGCATGAAAATGGCAGAAAAAAGATTATACTGCTTGATGAATATTTCTGCCTACCAAAAAAACAGCTATTTTGATTCTGACCTGAAATACAGTTTTAAATTATTTTATTTTCTTTTCATTTTCACGGAATCAAACATTATTTTATTTTCACAGAAGAACCGGTAGTTTTTAATTTAACTGAATACACATTTTATTTATATTAGCAAAATAAACATTTATTAATTCAACAGGATTAACATTTTAAAATTTAATAATGACAGTACTTCTACAAACAACGAAGAAATAGCAGAGAGCTTTTTCCAAAATGTCTGAGCTTATATAGTAATTTTGTATCAGTCCGACAACCTAACAAAAATACGTTCCATACTCAAAGAAAATATTATCCCAAGAAAAACTGCTGAACGCAACCATATTTCTTTTTCTCCAATTTTGAGTGGAGAGCGCATTCTGTCAGATTGATGTACTGATAAACAACAACATTGGAATTAAAGTAAGTTTATATTATATTATTTTTTATTTTCCAAAATACTAATTTCTATTTTCTATTTTTCAAGGAAATGCGAAGCAAAATTTGACGTACTACCAAACAAGTACAACAACTATAAAATAAGTTAAGTTTCCATTATAATATTTTTGAAATATACATAAAATACTAGTGTTAATTATTTTCTTTTCTTTTTAGGGAAATGCGAAGCATTAACATGGCTATTTACGTTAAATGATTAAATATTTTGTTGTGTAAGATTTTAATTTTTTTCTTTCGTTTTTTTCGTTTTCGATTGGGATGTTTTAAGCCGGCTGCCTGAAATAAGTTGTCAATGGAAAAAACTTGCTATAATTTTGGAAAAAACTTATTTGAATAAAAAAATGATATCTATTTTTAATTTTTTGTTTTTGTAAAAAACTTTAAACAAAATTTTTATTTTATTAATTAATTTTAAAATTTGTTTAAATACATTAATTTTTTGATTAAAATAACTGCCTATCCATCTCGAATTTCGTCTTCAACCAATAACGCCATTGGTTTTACACGAACCTCATACAATGGTGCATTCAATTTGGAAGCATCTCTACCGATGAATTTGATCAGCATATTTGTGATTGTGGCTTCTTGTCCAACAATTAATTTTGTAAGTCTTGGCGGCATATATAAATTCCCGCTATCTTTGATGACCAGCACAACCCGGTCCCCAAATTTCGTCTTTACCAGCTTGTAGCTTGTCATCTCGGGCTCGATGTTAAGCTCCAATTCTTCTGGCTTTAATATTTGGCTTTGCACTGTCCGTGCTGCACTGTTCAGCGATTCGATAAAAGAAGAAGCCTGGAAAATTAAAAACAATTAAAATAAATTAATTAATATAGTTTGTGAGGGTTACCTACCATTACGATTTTTTTGGTTTTTGTTATGTTTTATAAATTCTCATGTGATGTTTTGTTCGCCTTAGTTTTTCTGATTATGATTTGAGATTGATTTTATGCAATTATATTTATACCATTTTTTCTTATTTCCAACTTGCTGTGTGGTTTAATTTTTTTGCGTAAAAATCATTCTAGATAATCTTCTTTAGATTATTTTGCATGTTTTTCTGTTCTTTATTTCTGCATTCACCTGCATGGGGTATTTAAACACAAGGGAAAATTTTAATTTCATTAAATCGAAATGTTTTCAGCTATAGAATACATTCCGACGAATTTATTTTTCTTTATTTTCACATTCACTTGCATAGGGTGTTTTTGTTTTAAAAAGATTTTTATTTGCATTATAAATTTAGTTAAAATTTGAAATAGCTAAGTGATAGACTCAAATAAAAAACGAAAAAAAATGAATAATTACTTATCATTAGATGTGGCTAATATTACTGTAAAAGAATTGGTGGGGTGCTGCAAAATTGCGTGTAATAGGGATGTCAAAGAATCCTTATTGCAATGTATAGCAAGAAAACTTTTAAGTGACAACTTCACGTTAAACGATGAAGAAGTAGCAAATGACATACAGCAAATTTGTAATCAGCTTTACGATACTGATGTGATCAAACTAACGGGTTGGCTGAACAATAGAGCTAGATCTAACAATAATAATATGTAATGCTGTTAAACAGATCGGTAGTGAAGTTTTTCATCACTCTGAAAACCACCAACAAACAATTGAAAACCATCAACAAGCAAATGAATAAGAAGGTATTACAATGATTCTACAAAACCCACAACAGCAACAAAAACAAGTCGAAACAGCACAAGAACAAACGATTTCGTTGGACTTATCAACACAAGTTTCAAAAAGATAAAATTATATTAATATTTAACATATTAAGTCATATATCCAGTATTAATCAAAAATCTTTTCGACTATTTAGATCTAACAATACTGAAAAACAGACCGGCAGAGGAATCTCTCAACGTAAACACCCTGAAAACCATCAAAAACAAGTTGAAACAGAGATTTCACCGATGGATTTAAGCACAACACAACAAGAACAATCGATTTCGTTGCACTTATCAACTCCACAACAGATACACCAACAACAAAATCAAAAAGAAAACCAACCAGCAACCGCATTACCATTGGATCAACAGTCGCATCTAGAAGAAGTTTCAAAAAGGTACAATTATATAAATATATTGAGCCAAAGTTCCAGTTTTAATCAAAAATTTAAAGTAATGACAACTGATACAAAATTTCAATTTAAAAATGTGGTAAAATCTACAGTTGATCTTTTCGGCTATTTAAAAATGGCTTTTGAGGAAATCACCTCTTTTATGCGCGCCTGCAAATTATAAAATCGTTCTAAAAATTTCATTACCAAATGTCGACACCGCGAAACCAATTGGTATAAGTTTTACGGATGTTTCAAAATTAAAAAGTGAAACTATTTCAGCCATACTGGAATCTGTCTCTCAATCAAATACCGAATTTCTCTTAACCGATGTTCTACAGATAACATCGGTTCTATTACATGAACATGTTCCATCGGGTAAAGGGTGTGCTTGTATTCGACTTATTCCTTCCCAAGATCTCATTAAAATGAAAACTAAGTCTCTAATTAACATTAAAGTTGATGAAACTAATTTGTATTGTCTGCCTATAGCTATATTAGTAGGAAAATGTTTGGCGAATAATGATATTGTAACGCTTAACTCATACAAACGTAATCCGCAGTTTCTTTTGCGGGCTGTCGTGCTTCTAATGAAGAGTGCAAAAGATGAGAATAATACACATTTTGGTTCCTCATTACTTCAAATAAACTCGTATCAAAAACTGCTACATAATTATAAAATTACTGTTTACAGTGATAAAAACAACCCCAAAGAAATAATGTTTTCCTCTGGCGATCAGAATTCTTTAGCAATAAACTTATTTTATTTTGAAGACATTGTAGGCCAGTCATAATAGAAGAAAAAATTAGAAAAAAAAAAAATAATTCGTTACAGCAATCTGACAGCGGGATATTGTAGAACAAGATATTGTAAAAGAGGGAAACATAAATCGAACCAACAGCCGCTATCCGGGGTGGGGGGGGGGGGGGGGTGTGTTTTTAGGGGTTGAATGCAGTTTTTCGTGATTTCTGGATAAACCGTGCATCTTATCAAAAAATATTGAAAGTAAAAGTTGTAGGGAATAAAAAAATCTACAACTTTAAACAAACAATTTTTACCCTAACCTAAAAATTTTTCGAGAAAAATGCAAAGAACCGAATTTTTGGTTTTTAATTTTTTTCTTTGCCAAAAAAAACTTTATGAAGCTCAAACATTGGTAAAAGATACCTCTATTTATTTACAAAAAGCAGTAATTTTTTCGGACCGAAATGTATAGTGGTTGTTGTTCAATTTTAATTTAAAAGAAAAAAAACACAAATTTTTAGCTGCGATTCCTCTTAAAACTACGCCTCCTACAGAGTTTTGTTTTGGCTCACTTACTCGTTGTTACGTCTACTTTTGATAAATGGTAAAAAAATTGTATACTGCAATGGAAAAAATGGCGGGAAAATTGAAAAAAACCGAAAAAATCGCTTTTTTTTGTGGTAATTTGCATATTTATCGTTGAATAATTGTTATTAATTAATAAAATAATTTTAATTTTTTCATGATTACGTTAACGACAATCATTCGGAAATACATTTATGAATAATTATATGCTTTCGTTACTTTTAGTTTATTTGAGTAAGAAAAAAGTATTTTTATGGCTTCAACGATCGTCGTACATGGGATTGTTACCATCAAACAAAACATAAGAAATGCACATTTTCAATATGCATTTAAAAAACTGGAATATGCAATTTTAGTTTTTTATTCGAAATCAATTAGTTTACTAAACAAAATACAGGGCTCCCGCTGAATCCATTTTTTCCATTTTTTCCATTTTTTCCATTTTTTTTTGGTTCTTTCCATTTTTTTCCATTTTTTCCGTCATTTTTCCATTTTTTCCATTTTTTTAAACATTTTTTTAAAATACATATACACATTTTTATATTAATTAAAAAACTTTTCCATCGTTATTCATCAACTAGTTTTATATATAATGCAAATTCAGGGAAATAGTAGGAGAATATGTGAGCAAATAATTAATTTATCGATATAAACCTCGATAACCTTTTCGTCGATCAATTAATAGTTTTAGTAATTAAACCCAAGTAATTAAGGAAAAAGTAATTTGAATTATGCAATTCAAATATTTTGAAATTCGAATATGTTCAACTTTTGTGAGAGTAAAACTCCATTTCTCTTCTATATGAAGCGATGCTATTTGACGTTGAAATTTCATCATCATTTATCAGATCTACATAAGTTAGACATTGTTGTTTTTATTCAATTTTCAATTCTAGTGTATATTGTTTAGTTTGAAGTTTGCTCTACGAACACATATTTTATTGTTTTCCATACTCTACTGATCTACGAGTTTGGACGACAATCGACATTGAGATGGGCACTAACCAATTTATATTCTAGATTTTATTTGAATGGATATTTCTGTTTATATAAAAGACATTAGCTGCATTTCATGAAACCGTGTGATCCGGATTCGCATAAGTTTTACATGTAAAATGAGATCCAACCTTGTTTTTGGATCTCAGTTTACATGTAAAACTTAAGCGGATCCGGATCACACTGTTTCATGAAATGCAGCTAATGTTTATGTACATTAATATGGTAATTAAAAGTTATAAACATAGTTTTAATTCTAATATAGATGTCCATGTAACATTATCTTTGTTTACAAGTTAACAGAATAATAATTAAATTTTAAGCACTTTTGGTGCTTTTTTTAGATGCTGTCGTTTTGAAAGTGAAAGAAAATGAAAATTGTTTCTTTGCTCTGTCCAGCACCAGCAGCCAAATTCTGTAATTGTGAAGCGGTGAAATGATAAGTTTTTTAATGAAAAGAAACGAAGAAATTTTTATCACTTCACCGCTTCACAGTTACAGAATTTGACTGCAGTTTTGTTAATTTTGCCTTAATATATAAAGAGCAAAAGCCGCTACCGAAACGTTGGCATCAAAAAACACCGACAAAGTCGACAAAAAGTACCTTATTTATTATAAAAAACGCTGAAAACTTAAATTAAAGTATTGTTCTGTTAACCTGCAGACAAATGTAATTTTGCATGGACATTTATATTAGAATAGGGTTGGGTTGTCAACTACTACAAAACATAAACCCGAATAAATCTAATGCAAACCCGAAGATTTCATTAAATATCATAAATTTCGATAAACAATCTCAAAGTATTTATAAAATATGGACTTAAAATCTCCTACTTCGATATATCAAAAACTTTGGTCTGTGGGAAGGCCGAAGGGTTTGGTATAGTGATTGATGAAGACTGAAATATCTGTCGTTTTCAATTTTCCCTAAAACATTTCAATGGCATACAGACGGACATTTTTGTTTGCCCAGTTAGACTGGTTATGATCCAAAACGTTGAGAAATGCTTGTACACTTGTTGAGAAATAATTGTACACATCCCCAACCTCAATTTTTTGAAGTACCTTTTATTTTCTCCACAAACGAATCTTTGTGGCCTTTGTTGTGTTACTCTATTTCTTCCTTCTGGTTTTGGTATTTGTTATTTCTCCTATTAATCTGTTTATTTAGCCATTATTTAGCTTCGTTCTCCAACTTCGTAATCGATATCATTAACATCCTTGGTATCTCAAAAAACTTTCTTGGCATCCAATACGATCTCAACCAAAACAAACCTCATTTACTTGAGCTAGGTGAAACACAAGTATCAAATATCAATAATGTACGATTCGGCTGTAAAAATCATTCTCCGGAGCTCTAAACACCGTGTTGTAATGATATACATATATACACAAGGATTTTAAACATACAAAGCTCCCCCAGTATGAAACAAGTAGTATTTCTGTATTCTGCTTTATCTGTCTCAAAGTCATCGCAAATAAACATGACATCTATTTGTGTTATTTACACCGTAGTTATCCTTACCACCATAATCACCCCATTGGACGCGTTTAATTCTCTTAAAGACACAATTGATAATATCTTCATCACTGCACCTAATCCAGTCCTCACGGAGAAATAGGGTGTAGCAATTCATGACTTTGGTGAGTCTCATAACATTTCCCTTGATATATCCAAGGCGTTTGATAGAGTTTGGCATCGGCTCTTATCAACAAATTAATTTTATTTTTAGTCTTTTTATTCCAGAGATCTCTTAGTAGTTGGCGTTGTTTCGGATAACTTCTCAATTCAAGCCTGCATTAATCAGGGTTCGGTTCTTTCGCCACCCCTTTTTCTGATCTTTTTTAACGGTTTGTTATCTAGCACCACAAACCCAATATATAGCTCTTCCGAAGTTCTATCTAACATTCATATATTAAGAGAATGAAGAAGAAAAGAAGAAACAGCCATCTAGTCTAACTGCTAATTATACTCGTAGAAAAATGGTTCAATCCTTGGATCTTAAATCAATTCTGGACTAAAATCTAGATCTTGAATCAATCGGAACTGGTGTATACTGAACCTTATGACATTTAATTCTAGTTTTGTCCTATAAAACCTCACTCTATAGCTCCTGTTTTGAAAATTTTTCCAGACTAGCATTATTAAACTCACCTGCACTTAACTATTTCGTACTAATATAAACCACAAACGAAAATGGCATGACCACATTTGTTCTGTGGCGAAATTAGAGTCCCAACGACTTGGCTTCGTACGTTGTAGTCAAATTTTTGTCTCCATCTGAAATAACTACGATGTATAAAGAATTTATACGACCAATCCACGAATTCTACCCCAATTTATGGGTTGCAGTATACCAGAAACATCTAAATTTTGTCGACAGAGTTCATAGGCGTGTTGAAGCCGATCATACAAGAGTTGTTGGAGCATTTACATTATACTACGCTATGCTCTAAAGAAATTAATCACTTAATGTCTCCATTACGTAGATCTTCACGAGCCACAAGCCAATCTTGGCATTCTTATAAGCATACCTTAGAGGTCTCATATGTGGAAACATCTATTTATACCAATTCCTTCTTTTCTCATTTCGTATACTGGTGGAATCGATTAACGAAAAATGTTTTCAAAATGGCTTCAATTACAACTATACTACATGATTATATAATATGAACAATTATTACTTCCAAATAACAGAAGTGGTTCAAGTGTTAACACGCTTTCCTTTTAACACAAAACACCTGCGTTCGATTTACGGCGAAGGTTTGGGAAACATAAAATGGATCTTAGTATTTTTCTAATTATTTAATTAATTAAAAAATTATCCATGAGGTTTGCAATACTATTGCACATACAATAATATGTTATTGTAATTCGGCGACCACTAAATGTGCCGAATGCAACCACTAAATGTGTAAATGAGAACAAAATGTGCAAAGAAATGTATTTTAAAAAGCTTCCGTAATATATTTCCATATGCTTCCTAGTGGAGTACGGTTCATGATGATGATGGTAAACCAGACTTGCAGTTATTACTTTCACTTCGTATAATATGCAGGTGTGAAACTGCAAGCTAGTAAGCTCCGAACTGTGTGAAGTCCAAGACGATAGAAAGCCTACGTGTTATATTGATCAACTTATGCTAGATTTAAATAAATTATTCATAATTAAAAACATAAATTCTCACCAGAAAAATACTAAAAAGAATATCGTTCCTATTAGGAACAGTTTATAAATAAAAAGTTTATAATTATATGCCACTTGTCGTGACCTAAATTATTCACAAGTGCCTCGCTTTGTCCAACACGATGAATTTTTTTTTAAAAGACTGTGTTACATTGTGGTATTTGATCTTTGTAATTAGCGTTTCTATGATGAAGACAATGTTTTCTGTCAGTGAAATTGAACGAGAATTAAAACTAACTAAATTCCAAGGTACCGGTTCAATGATATATAGAATTAATAATTATATCGAACTGAATCGACTCAATTCAAAAAATATATTTTGCTGTAACTTATTTGCATGAGAGTCTAAAGCAGCAAATTGATATTGTAAGAATGATGGTATATAGAATGGTGATAAAAACAAATCACGAACGATTACCTGTTTAATATCAATCTATTTGGGACATACTACTGCCGAAAATTTGTAAGAAACTTTCATATTATGCATTCCATGAACCAATACTTGGATTCAAGTTTCGATGAACGGAACTAATGTTAACTTAAAATCTATTTGACATCTAAAGGTGGACTTAGCACATGATTCGAGTAATAAAGAAATTCTGAATCTGGGCAGCTGCGGCTTACGTAAAATTAGTAATGCATTTAACGCTGGAGTTAAAGCAACGAATTGATCTGTGGTTGAATTTGTATGATCTGATTCGCTTATAATTTATTTGCTTACTTTCAATGCTCCTAATCGAAAAGCCGATGAAAAATATTATATATTAAAAATATTAAAATATTCCTCACGAAACTTTGTTCAAAATGGTTGAACAAGCCTCTTTACTCTCACCTGGTTTTAAGAAATATGTTAATGAAGTTACTAAAACTAAAAATTTAGTTTCTGAAACACTTAAAGATGAATTATTGGATTAAAAATTATCTGTTTTTATATTGTTTACTTATGAGATGCAATGCAACTATTTTGTACTCAGATTCAATCAAATAATCTTTTAGTTCCATTTCTTTATCTTCTTATTATTTTTTTTTTTTTATATATTAATACGCTAGATTAAAACTTTGTGGAGCATAAGGCTTTTTTATTCGCAGATGGATTCAATTCAAATTTTCACAGCTAACTGATATTAGTGTAACCTATATTGGGATCCGGATTCAAACAAATCGGATCATAAATAAAAAAGTTATTATATACGGAAAACTTTTTCTATACATATGCATTATAAGTTTACATACATATAAAAATATATTTGCTATCGAACAACAAAAACGAAATTTAAAACTTTATTTTGTTATTCTTTTTTATATTTAATTTTTTCTCAGCTGTTAGTATATTTATTTCTTTGAATTAACGTGGAAATATGTACGACTGTTAAAAGTGTGAAATATGTTTACAAGTATGTATATAAAGAGTATGATTCTGCCAATGTTGAATTGAGAGTGAATGGAGAGAATGCAGTGAATAATGATGATGCGATTGTGGGAAATGAAATTCAAGATTTTTTGAATGGACGGTATGTTGGTTCGACTGAAGCTGCTTGGCGCATATTTGAATTTCCAATGCATTTTCAATCTCATACAATTATTCGACTTGATTGTCATTTGCCTAATAGACAAAATGTTTATATCAGGAATGGTAATGTGGCTGGCACAGTCGCAAATGTATCAAGAACAAAATTGTTAGCATTTTTCCATTTGAATTCCATTGATAATTTAGCTAATGAGTTTTTGTATACAGAATTAATTATGTTTGGTATGACCAAAGTAAATCGTGGAAAAGAAGACAACGTGGGGCTGATAAAGTTGTTGCTCGATTATATATGGTTACTCCAAAAGATATAGAATTGTTTCATATGCGTTTACTTCTGTTGCATGTTCGTGGTCCAAAATCTTTTTTTGATCTACGTATGTATGAAGGTGTACCCTACCCTACTTTTGTTGCAGCATGTGAAGCTCGAGGTATTGCAACAAATGATAATGAATAGCGTGAATGTTTACTTGAAGCTTCAGAAATTCAATCACCAAAACAGTTTCGTCAATTATTTGCATTTATCTGTGGTTTGAATGTTCCTCCGAATGCTTTAGCTTTTTTTCTTGACAGCTCATGCAGGTTGTGGCAAAACTTTTGTTCAAACGGCAATCATTCATAAATTTAATTCACTAAATCTTTCGTGTATTGTAACTGCCTTCAGTGGTATTGCATCAACTCTTTTGATTGGGGGGCGAACTTTGCATAATGTTTTCAAATTACCAATTCCATTATTAAAGAATTCAATGCCAAATATAACTCCAAACAGTGTACATGGCACATATATTAATAATGCATCAATCATTATTATAGATGAAATTTCAATGTGTTCTATTCATGCTTTAAAATTAACTAGGAAGGCCCGGCGTGCTTCGCTACGCTTATAAATAAAGTTTTTGCGTAGACATTTTGTTGACGTAGAAGCAATGATTTCAAAAAGTGGTAACGAGAAATGCTAGCATATAATTTTTAATTTTTCTTTTTAAATATATGAATGAAAAATAATCAGAACTCTAGCTGATCAGTTCGGATATATGAAAAATTAGCGATCAAATAAGTTTTCAAGTAAGCTTATTTTATCTCTAACTTATTTGATCGCTAATTTTTCATATATCCGAACTGATCAGCTAGAGTTCTGATTATTTTTCATTCATATATTTAAAAAGAAAAATTAAAAATTATATGCTAGCATTTCTCATTACCACTTTTTGAAATCATTGCTTCTACGTCAACAAAATGTCTACGCAAAAACTTTATTTAAAAGCGTAGCGAAGCACGCCGGGCCTTCCTAGTAAAAATAATTTAACAATTCATTTTATTTCAATTTTAAAAACAATATGTACGAGAATCGTTCAATCTGAAATTTTCGAGTCAATGTTTTTGTTATATTAACGATTAAAAGTGTTAACAAATGAATAAATGTACACTTTTATTAATTTTTCTATCAATTATAAAATACCGTAGTTTAAACATTTTCTGAAAAAATTAAAAACCGAGTCTGGATAACCTGAAAAAAACAGGGATTTTTTTTACCGTAATATTCTAAGATACCCTATGTATTACACATTTTAAATTGTTTGTTTTCCATTTTTTTCCATTTTTTCCATTTTTTTAGCGAAAAATTTCCATTTTTTCCATTTTTTTCAATCTGACTTTAAAACGGGAGCCCTGAAAATACAATCATACAACAGGTAATGTAGTAGATCTACAATGATGTATACGAGTTTTGCAGTTATTTTCAATTATAAGACAGTATTTGCATGTTGCACTGAACAAGTTTATATTGCAAAACAAATTTATATACAAAAAAATTCTATGAAAATGAATACATCATGGAAACATTGAAGCAGATCCCTCCTCTTTTTTGCTAATAAATATTAGCAACACGAAATTCATAAATGCGGTAAATTAAATAGGGCAAATTTAATGCGGCAAATTTAATATTATTTTGAACATGCTTAAAAGACTAAATTGAAAAAAGTATGCATTCCACTTCATGTATTTTTCTGTAATCTTGCTCTCTTCGCAGAGTGTTGTAATTCTTCTTCATCCGATTCAACAAAACTGAACGATTCTTCAGTGTTTTCGAATGTTTCATTGAGTACTGTTTCAGTTATAGTACATTGATCTGATTCCATTTCTTCCGAGTCACTTTCGTCTATTGAAATTTGTGGATGTTCAGCATTTGAGCAATTTTGTAAATTAAAACAATTTACACATAAGTTGGTACATTTTAGACCATGTTTTCTACAGTCACATTTTACGGAAGAGCAACCCTTTTCACAGCTGCAGCAAATAGCTTTCAGGAGATGATCTGGTATTAATCTATCATCTGTGATATTCGGCCTAATGATGCCTTCCGCTGTTTGTTTCCAACCCCAATCTGTTGCGATTATTTCATTTCCAAGCCATGTTTGAAGCTGATAATACGCTCTAAAACAATGCTGTTTTGCTGCCCCTGTTGTTGGAGGTAATTTTTCTAATTTAAAAGTTGATTTAAATGTGCCTATTTTAAAAATGTCAAACCGTAAATCATGCAGAGCTAAATCATGCTTTTTACTGTACATCCATGCTATTAATTTATTGCCATTTTCTGCTATCATCTCTTTATCAGCATTATTTTGGTAAAAAGTATCAGCCAATCGAGGAAAATCTTTATTTTGTAAAATGGTTTTTATTGACATTACTTTTCCTTTTCCTGCAAATCCTGAAGTAGTATCACAACCAGTAAAACAGTGTAGGAATGCCAAATACTTTCTTTTCGATGGATCTGCAAAGCTATTAGATGTATATAAAGAATCGCGAACATTACCCACCGATGGTTTGTGAAAGAATATATCTAAATTTTTCTCATTTAACTGATTTATGAGTATTAGAAGATCAACGTCTTGCCCAACAACTATCACCATTTTATCATCTGTGGCGACTTCAATTGCTGTATTTATTATGACACGGAAAAAAAAACTACTTGTAAATCACAAAAAAAATGTTTTTTTTCACAAATGTTTGCGCCAATTGAACTATTTATTGATTATAACTAAATATCTTCTATTAATTTTTATTTTTGTGGAAATAAAGAAATTGAACTGTGAAATTCACAAAAGTTATCTATTAAAATATTAATGACGTCATAGTTTGGTTACTATGGTTACTATGGTTTTGTAAAATATGTGTGGTTTTCAATAAAGCATTTATTGTAAAATAATACAACTCTAAGTGAATAAAATAAATGTTATGTTATGTTTTCTATAAAGTGTTTTATGAAATTTACAAAAATTTTTCATGATTATCCAAAATTGTTGAGTTAACATCAGTATCAAATTTAACGTTAATAACAAATTTCATTGAGTGGATATTACAAATATATTAAATAAATTATAAAATCGTTATTGATTATCAAAACTTCCATAGTGAATAACACTATACGTATAATTTGAATATTGCTGCAACGATATTTGAAAATCACTAAAAGATAGGAATATATATATATATATATATATATATATATATATATATATATATATATATATATATATATATATATATATATATATATATATATATATATATATATATATATATATATATATATATATATATATATATATATATATATATATATATATATATATATATATATATATATATATATATATATATATATATATATATATATATATATATATATATATATATATATATATATATATATATATATATATATATATATATATATATATATATATATATATATATATATATATATATATATATATATATATATATATATATATATATATATATATATATATATATATATTGTTACGAACTTGTATTTAATACCGTCTAAATAAGCTAGTATTTGTTCCGGAAAGACGATGCTTTTCCCTATGATACATATAAAGGGTTGCACTATTTTTTTCATTTCTAATAATTTTTCGATATAAAGTTCCAATTCTTCTACGGTATCACAAATGTAAAAGCAGCTATTTTGGCATTCTTTAATAGAATATTTGGTTCCTTTTTTTTCCATTTTCACTAGCAACCACCGTTACGGGATTGTTTTTTATAATTCCGTGCAGTAATATAAAAATTGTGCCTAGGCGTCCATCTGAAAAATTTAACTAAATTAGTAAACTGAAATATTAAAAATGTTTTATTATTACTTTGTGTGATAGTAGAATCAGCCGTTAATTGGTTGTAGAGCTCTTTTGATTTGGGGTCTTTAAGATCTGTGTCGAAAACTTTACATATTTTCTTGTAAAAATCTTCGAGAAATTCATCATTTAACATTAAACCAGGGTTGGAATATATTTCAAGATAATCTACTGATATCTAAAAATAACATAAACAAATGAAGCAATTGACAATTAAAACTAATATGTTCTTATTAGGAATCGGCTTAAATTATAAAACCTACCAATTTGTAGCCAAATGATTCTTTATAGAACCGATATCTTAAAAATATTTCAGCCGTGGATTTTGTTTGAATTTCCAACAATCTTTTTTTTGAGCAGCCTTGCCAGTGATTAAGAATTTCCTCAAATCCTAGTACCTCGTTTCTTAACGCTTGATAGTGACTTTCACTGTCCGCTTGTTCCAGCAGCTGTTGTATGCGTTTATTAAGTTCAAAACGTGTATTTTTTGGTATGTTTAAATTACTCGATTTTTCACATAACCCGTTTCGCTTTAACCGACCAATCTGGTTGTGGTATTTGAAATAAAGCTTCCCTACCGGTGAAGCATTTTTCCTTGTACAATAATACGTTTCCTAAAATTAAATGAATAAATTAGTGATATTTATTATTTGTAAATTAAAATTTTATATACAAAATTTACCGGATCTTCGGATGGTACAAGTGCGACAATGGTTGCAAATATACGTCGACATTTTGATGTTATGCCGAATATAATAATCAATTATTACATTGGCTAAAATATCTCTTTGTAAATCGGTCAGGTTATATTCCGGTTTGATCATTTGTGCGACTAATTGTTTGCAAATATACGTCGACATTTTGATGTTATGCCGAATATAATAATCAATTATTACATTGGCTAAAATATCTCTTTGTAAATCGGTCAGGTTATATTCCGGTTTGATCATTTCATTTAGAACCAGTTTGCCCTCATGAGTGTCGTTTAAAATCATGGTTAAATTTGGGAGGGCTAGTCCATTATCTGAAGAATATTTTGATGAATCATACGATGTACTAGGCAATGAAATTGAGGAAAGAGGGTCGCTAACAGTCGATGCTGTTTCGACAGATTTGGGTTGTTGTTTCCAATTTTTTAGAGCAGCTGTGAATCTAATTATGATATTCCAGTTGAAACCTTTTAGCAGGTGTACGATCTGATCCAATTCCAGTAGTTTAAGTGTATCAACGTAAACTGTTTCACCTATAGCAAAATTGTAAAAAGCATATTTAGATAAAGTAATTTAAAAAGTAAAAACTTATTAGAATTGTTAAGTACTTACTATCTAAATATGCGTATAATTCCGGTAGTTTCCAACTATTAAGAAGTTCTGCTAGTTCAATTTGATTTTTTGATGTATTCACAATAATAAATTGATCGATGGTTAGCTCCTCCGCGGTAAGGGTACTAATTGGACCTTCCAAGGTGTTGTTGGAGATGAAATTTTCGTTGATCCACTCATTTTTAAAATTGTATTTTTTTTAATATTCAATATTGCAATGAATATTTGAAAATTACTCTTAATTATCTTAATTAAAATATATTTGTCATAATATTATTGTATTAATTATTTTTAATAATAATTGTTTTCTACAGTTACTAATTTAAAACATAATTGACAAATACAACACCATCAGTTATATACTTATAAATTCATATAATATTTAAAATTTTTTTAAAATAAAATTGGTTTCTTATGTATCTATATAATATATATAATTAAATTAAATTACTTTAATATTCTTTTATTCTTATCATTGTTTTTGAGTTATATGAGGTATTTGCATTAAGTGGAGGCCCACAAAATAAATGAATGTCCAATGCAACTAAGGAGGCTTTCTCATTTAAATCAGTCGTATAACTAGCATAATGCTCAAAAAATAAAAGTGATTTCAAAGGGCTACAAATTATAATTATTTTGGCTCCCATTTTATGCACGGCAATGTGAGATATTTCCACGATGAACGTGGAAAATATGGTAGAAAATATCCTACTTTATAAACAGTCCCTTTGAATTCTATTTTACTGTAGTATTTATAATTACTAGGGTTTTCTTCAGGATAATGTTTTTCTAGTAATGAATCAAAAGTAATATTAATTATGTGGCTATTGTCGGTTATAATGGGAATCTTCGGCAAATCGAGTAATAAGTTGGCGAATTTTAATTGAAATTTTTTCACCAATGACACACAAACATTTCTTCGCGAAGTAATTGAGTTTGCATATATCTTAAATTGTTTGTGTTTGGCTTCAAATCGGAAACTCCAATAGAAACGTGGTGGACCGGAATTATGTATGATGGTGGGATAGTGAACCATAAAATGGTGTTTAGGTTTAAGATTATCATTAAATAAATTTCGATAATCCTGATGATGTTTTTCAATTTGTTTCTGGAGTGTCTTCAAATAACTTTTCGGTATATTATACCATAACAATGAGTCTACAATTGCCAAAAAATTTAAAAAGAACTGCCAAACTTCATCATCTTGCGGAATTAGGTCACCTACAATAATTGGAAAAAAATTAGTAAAATTTTTCATTTCTTTTCCTGACATTTTTAAACGAAACTTGTTTAAATGAATGGACTTGACTGGTCTAGGTTTATTATCCTTTTCAATTTGACCATAGTCAAACAGAATAATTCTTTTGTTCAAAGAAGAAAGACTAAAATATTTAACTGTTTCTGTAAAATATTTTATAATGTGGCATAAATTGTAATGACAAACGCCTTCATAAATATCATGCATAATATCGATTGCAAAATTCTCAGCTACATGAAATGTATCTATTAAATTGAAGACAGATGATTCGTTAATTCCAGTTTGTGTAGGAATATTCAACACCACATCTTCTGTATAGTTTCTACTATTCCTAAGGAGTTCTACATTTTCAATGCATGAAGTTCTACACTGGATTTTACTGGCTTTACAAAATCTGCAAAAAAAGGTAAACGAAAAAGATTTCGTGAAATCTAAAACACTATTTATTCCCAGATTGTCTCCTAACACTAAACCGAGTACAAAATGAACAAGTATTTTTTTTCAGGGGTATTTATCGTTATTCCGTTTTGTTCTATGTTCTTTATTTCCGAAATTAAACCTTTTAAACAAGAGTTATTCCCATAAGATTTCATATCGTTGGATTTTATTATACCGGCCAAGAAAATATTTTCTAGCCGTGACATATCCAGACTAGGAAAAGCATAATACAAATTTGAAACGGCGTATTGGGTTTAATGAGATCCCAGAGGATTATTTATTTCAACATCATCTATATAAAGAAAAAAAGGAATAGCAATCTTATTAACAAAGTTCTTTTTTCTCTTCTGCCATAGGTCACCATCCATAAAACTGGAAAGCATTTTAGACGATTCGTCTATATTTGAGATACTCCTTAGAGCTTCTTTTAAAATACCCGGCTTTTCGAAAAATTTTTGAAATTGATATTTTAAACATAATAAAATTCGTGATGAGTTAGCCTCATCATAAATCAAATTTCCTTTAAACTCTATCGGCACTATTTCTTTAGAAAGAGAAAAGTATGTTGGTGGCATATACAGATTTTGTTTTTCTAGTTCCTTGAAAAGTTTATAATCAGATTTATAATAATGAAAAGGATCTTCAAATTTTTTTATTAGAGTCCTTAACGTATCTGTTTTGTTTTCTGTTAGACAATTAATTCTTAAAAAATTATTAAGTTCCTTAACAAAAGGGGTAGTTATATAATTTACGATATGCTTTTGTATATCCAATACATCTTTTCTAGAAAAAGAATCATGAGAATGCATTTGTAAAATAACATTTAAAATTTCATTAGTATTACAACTAGAAGGACTTTCCATTAACCTTGCCTCGTGTACTTTATCACAAGAATTTACGATTTTCATTTCGTCGGCGAAGTTATTAATTCGCAGGATAGCATCATTAGACATTTTGTCGGTGCTAGTTTTCGTATTTATCACTCCAAAATTTTCTGGATGTTTATGAACTATATGTTTTCTAAAGCTTTTTAAGTTGGAGAAAAAAATAAAGCAACCGTCTTCTAAACATTGAATCCCGTCAATTGTAGACATTTTATGAAATCCTAGAAAGTGTCTTTTGAATTCTTCAAAATTTCCTACATCTTGTTGCATTTCACACTTAAAGCACCTCATATTTAAAGAACAAATAACTTCTTTTACTACAAAACTATTTTTAATTTAATATTAATAGTCCAGTAACTTTGTCGCCTGAGTGTATGGGGTAGTATGCGTCAAATCCGGTAGTTCTGATTTTTTGCAGGCTTGTTTATGATGTTGGCCTAATGAATAATCCAAGTTTGTGTCCTCGAGCGCCGAACGCAACTTCGTCAAAAATCGCAAAAACCGCGAAAAAATCGTTATTTTTTCAAATTTTGGCGATTATAACCCTAAAGGACTAGTTTTTTCTTTAACCTATCTTAGGCCGTTTTTAAAGGAGACTAAATTTGCTACAATATGATACTAGAACTGTCTCTGTAGACTCACTAGTTTCCGAGATTAAGCCTTTCAAAGTTTATCACTTTTTTCGAACTTCGCAATTGCTTGCAATATACCTTTGTAGAGTTTTCTACACCCCTGTCCTAATAATTGTATTAATAGATATATGTGTGTGGTGGCCGATGAGAAAAAAAGATTATGTAACTGTTCCTGATCATTTTTGTAGTTGCAGTAGCAGATATCTCAGAAGGTGACGATCTCTCCGATGTCGAAATGGAGGATGACTTGTTGGCACACGACGTCGACGATTCATCACCATCCCCTGATGGGGATATGCCATCCCAATACGTCAATCCAGATACGGACGAACCTCAAGCGGAACCTTCCAAGAGGGCTAAATTAATTTAATTTTTCGATGTAGTCCAGTAACTTTGTCGCCTGAGAGTATGGGGTCTAATCCGGTAGTTCTCATAGTATGCGTCAAATCCGGTAGTTCTGATTTTTTGCAGACTTGTTTATGATGTTGGCCTAATGAATAATCCAAGTTTGTGACCTCGAGCGCTGAACGCAACTTTGTCAAAAATCGAAAAATCGAAAAAACCGCGAAAAAATCGTTTTTTTTTTTTTTTTTTCAAATTTTGGCGATTATAACCCTAAAGGACTAGACTTTTCTTTAAAATTTTTTAAACGTTTTTAAAGTAGACTAAATTTACTACAACATGATACCAAAACTGTCTCTGTGGACCCAATAGTTTCCGAGATTAAGCCTTTCAAAGTTTATCATTTTTTTCGAACTTCGCAATTTTTTGCAATTTATACCTTTGTAGAGTTTTGTACATCCCTGTCCTAATAATTGTATCAATAAATACATGTGTGTGTGGTGGCCAATGAGAAATAGTAGATTGTATTACTAGTGCGAATGTGTTTTCCAAACAAGAGTTAGTTTGCAGCATGACCGTAAGGAGTGCTGCAATAACTCGCGTTTGGAAAACGCATTCGCACTAGTTATACCCACCATTTTTTGTAACAAATGCATAAAATTTATAAAAATTGATTTAATTGTTAATTTAATCATTTATTTCCTTTTGCTGAACAACTGTTTGGAGAATATCAGTGTGGTTTCCGGCGGGGCCGAGGTACTACCGATGCACTTTTCTCGATAAGGATGATTTTGGAAAAGTATCGAGAGTTCAACATACCTGTGCACACTGTTCACACTTCTCATTTTCTTTTTTAACATCCCATCATAAAAGTACAGGGCTTTGGTAGTATATTCAGGGTCAAAGTTCATTAAGAACGACAGAATTGCAAAAAATTGCGAAGTTCGAAAAAAATGATAAACTTTGAAAGGCTTAATATCGGAAACTAGTGGGTCTGCAGAGACAGTTCTAGTATCATATTGTAGCAAATTTAGTCTACTTTAAAAACGGCCTAAGATAGGTTAAAGAAAAAACTAGTCCCTTAGGGTTATAATCGCCAAAATTTGAAAAAATAACGATTTTTTCGCTGTTTTTGCGGTTTTTGACGAAGTTGCGTTCGGCGTTCGAGGTCACAAACTTGGATTATTCATTAGGCCAACATCATAAACAAGTCTGCAAAAAATCAGAACTACCGGATTTGACGCATACGGTAATGTATAAAGTTACTGGACTATAATTAAGTTTAGTAAACTATTTTAGATTAAATAAACTACAAATTTAAAAAATTCCTAAAAAATAACGCGTTCTTGTTTAATTTCACATTTTAAATTTTAAGTAACATAATTAATAAATTTATATACATATATATCAATTACCTGTAATTTTTGCAGCAATAAAACACAGTATATGGAACAGTAATAACACTTATCTTATAGAACGTACTTTGCAAAATGATGTCCAATAAATTTTGAAAATATTGTACACCCAAATAATAACAGTAAAAACTTAACATTTTATGCTGTTAACGATGCATTGATGAAAATCATTGATGTATGTTGTGAATAAAGTAAAGATTTTTGTGATATTCACAAAAGTTTTTTTGCTCTGAGTAATTCGTGAAAAGCATTAAGGTTGATTTTTGAATAACACAAATGAATTATTTCCGAATAAAGAAGAACGTTTTGTGTTTAAACCGTTACTTTACATAGCTACATTTTCTGTAATTTACTCTAGATAAATTTGTAGCTGTAATTTTATTTTATTTTTTGACACGAATGTGAGTCATATTAAAAATATTAAATAATTATTTAATATTTTAAAAATTCATTTTAATTTTAAAAGTTTAATATGAAAAATTTTTTAGTTGAATCTGACTATTTCCGTTATAACAATGCGTGTAATAAATAATTCAAAGTAGTTTTGTAATATTTAAAATATGATTGAAATAAAAAGAGATCATATTAATTATTACAAAATTAAAAATATAATTTAACCTTATTTTTGAACATTATGAATTTCATTAAACGTCTTTTATTAAATGAATTTGTACTAAAATTTCGTGAAAGTTACAAAAAAGGGTTTTCATATTTCACAAAATCTTAAATTTGTTGATTTTTATACTCATATATTTATGAACAACACAAAACTTTAATAACTTTCGGAATAAAAAATTTAATAAAACCGAATCTTTGAAAATCACAACGCACAAATTTAACACAAAATCATATTTTGTAAATATCATTGAAAAATTTGTGAATCATAACAAAAATTTATTGAAAAACATAAAACATTTTTAATAGTATTCGTTTTGTGATTTTAACGAAATTTTTTTTTTCCGTGGAGGGTATCTGCATCTTCTGCTGCTTGTTTACATAGAAACCCTGCTGTTCGGAGCTCTTGCGATAATATTTGTATTAATTTACTTTTATTACATTCATTTGATAAAAATCTTTCTTGCAAATAGGGTATAGTAGTGTGATCTTGAAAATCGTTAATTTCCGGTACCATCACTGATTTTTGCCGTCGAAGACGTTCTGTCGTTTTTGTGGCAATCGAAGTGGTCGTAGACGTATTATCAACATCAGGATATCCATCAAAAATTATAAAACTATTCGCTGCGTAATGAATGCGTACATATTGAAGGTACTTTTTTTTTATTACTGCGACTGTATCGTTTTTTTGCCACACCACTTTATGTAATAGGAAACCCCCATCGACAACATTCACTACTATTTTATTACTAACCGGCAACTCATTAACCCTCGTAAACAATTTATACAAATCTGATTTGACACTTTTTTTAAACCCGTTTTCGGTAAACAGTGATAGTGGGTACAGAGCAAGTTCATATTTGAGGTGATCTTTCATATCATTTATACTACTGATCTGTAGAGAAATTCTTTGAAACAATAGTAAAGGGTTTATTGTCACTTTTTCTTCACTTACTTCAATCGAAGAGTCAATACTTTTTAACGACAAAACTTTGTTTTTACGTTGGAATTTGATGCTGCCGAAGTCGTTGCCAATTATTGATTCTGCCAACTTTTTCCCGATTTCGTATGCTTTGTGGCAGTTGATAGAATTTCCACCAATTACTCCAGAAAAAATTGACATAATTTTTGATGATTCGGGAAACGGATTGTATCGATTAAAAAAATCAGATAACTTTTTTATGTCACTCTCGTCTCTCATTATGCGAGACTCTCTTGCATCAACGTGCTGCTCTGATGTAATTAATGACGCATTGCAAAAATCTTCTATTTCATTGCATACATTGACAAGTACGATCATTGTAGCAATGAATTTTGTCAAAACACTTTCCGAAAACCCACGGCCGTGTGTTAGTCCTCCTTGGCTATGCATGCACCTCATCAAAACCTGCTCGATAGTCATGTCAGACCATATTCCAGACCAGAATTTGCAAGAACGACGTACTGTAAAAAATCCCTCCGTTACGAACCGTGCATATTCACTGTCAATCATTGTCGTTTCCAACTTTTGCATATCCTGCAGATAAAGGTGAGCTGACTTTGCATATAAAAAATGACCAGTCGCATGGAAATAAGGAATCATTTTTTCAACGCATTTCAAGTGCAAAGAAAAATTACCTGAACGCTCTGCTCTTATAAAATCTTTTACCAATTGAATCATTTCCATGTACTGAATCATGAGTTCGGCTGTGGGTAGTGTTTCCAATCCGGTTTAAGCCGGATTGGAATTATCCGGATAATTCGTAAAAATTTTGCTATCCGATATCCGGTTAATTCATAAAAACAATCCGGATAACAAAATTAAAGCAAAAAAAATGTTTGCGCTATTTACCTTATTAAAATTTTTCATAATAGACGTTTTCGTTTATTCAATCTAAAACTTAGTTTTTTCATTTAGAAGATTTCGTTTGGTTGATCTAAAAATTATCATTCCAGCAATTGTTTTGAATTTGAATTTTTATAAGTGTAATTTATTTACAAATAAAAAACAGTATTTTGCCGTGTCATAATTTACGTTTCAAATTTTTGTCATTTGAAAATATTGAAAGTTAATTAATCACATTAAGGCAGTCTATTAACAAAACGAGAAATGTTGAGCTAGTTTCATTAATGATGTTGGTGCAGAATGCAACACTATTCCAAAATAATAATTTTGACGATTTTAGTTATATTTCTAAATCATAAGCTATCAGTTATGCAAAAACGTTAATGAAACAACCGAAAATATTAAGCTAAAAATGGCGGAACAAGAAGTTAAGGAAAATGAAAATTCTCCAACTCCGACCGAACTTACCGAATGTACTTTAGTCATGGAATTGAAAAATGCGATTTCACCAATCGAAAATACATAGTAAAGTAGTCGTTAAAATAATTATTCTTCACTGGACGAGATATTTAATTTATAAAAGAGCAATTTCACGAAGATTCAACATCGTTTTGACTTGACCCCTTTTAATTTTGATTATTTTTTGTTTATGGATAGTCTTGGATAAATAAAAAATACGAGTTCTCTTAGAATTTTTTTTTTCGACCAGGGGTCTTCACAGGGTACCCCTCAATTTTTTGTTATTTTGTGATGTGAGTGCATTTTGACGAGCGATTGTAGAAAAACTACTGAATCGATTTTCATAAATGATATGTCGTTGAATAGATTAGAACAAAGTTTTTAAAAATGTACACTGTTAATTTTTTGAAATAATTTTTAACGGTGTAACATAAGAAAAAAACGGTGTAATTGAAAAAAAGATGGCATAGCCTCTTTTTTTTTTTTTTTTTAAACAAAATTGAAGCTTATTTTATATCTAACAACTTGTCAAAGTTTAGGACTAGCATCATTTTTTGTTTTAAAGATAAAATTCGTTGTGCATATGATTGTCGGGAATCAGTTTTTTTTGTTCTGAAGGAACATTATAAAAATGGCGTTATAAACTAAGAGATTTTTTTTTTATGTTAAATATCAAATATTTTATTATTAGATGAACTTTTTAAAATATTATAAAAATTATATATGTAGTACAATAAATAAAATAAATACAATTGTTAAAAATGATTTACTTATTTTACAAACAGAAGTTTCTTTTGAATAGGAAAGCACTTCTGCAATTATTTTCTTTGTATTAGATGGCATAAAAAATGAAATGTTTATTTGTCACTTTTAGTAATCACTTGTCACTCTTATAAAAAATAATTTGACAGTCTTGACTGCAAACAAAAAAGCCGTATAAACAACTAAATCTATTTAGGAACTTTTGACTGGAGAAGTATTATGTTCGTATTATGTTATTATGGAATCATAAAGTAAAGGATTGTTTTTCAACATTAAATTACAAATATTTTATTATTGAATAAACTTTTTAAAATATCATACAAATTATATATGTGAAAATAAATATAGTTATTAAACATTATTTACTTATTTTACATTCAAAAGTTTCTTTTGAGTTGGAAAACATTTTTGCATTTATTGTCTTAGTATCTACTGGTACAAAAGAATGAAATTTTTGAGTTCCACTTATAGTAATCGCATTTTTATATCGATTTTGTAATTTTTCTTTTGTTAATTGATATTCATTTTTATCGGCGTATCCAAAGTGCATGGTAGATTCCCATTTTAAAGCCCATTCGAAAAGTTTTTTTGGTGTATCAATAAAATTATCTTCGCTCGCCATACTATAACGGTGTGCAGCACGCTTCAGTGTACCACCAATTCCATCACAAGGTCCCTTTCCATGGCTGGTAGCATGAAAATGCCATTCAGCGTCAACTTTAAAGTCTTCTTTATGGTGGCATAAGTTAATTAGGTAATGTTTATTTTTGTATTGAGAAGGTGCACCGTCAGTGTTATAAATTATTTTTGTAATATTAGAATTTATATGCGTTTTGATGAATTCAATAAGTTTTGTAATGAAAAGATGGACTGTAGTACTGTTGTGATCGTTTATATCCGAAATGAGTATAAAACTTCGGATATATTCACTTGTGGCACTTTTAAAATAAATGACAAATGGATGAATAGTAGCTTGTGAATTATTATAATAATAGCCTTGAACCGCATTCTGAATTATGAAGCCGTAGTTTTCAGAAAAATCCCCTTGAACGAAGCACTCTCCTGCTTCTAAATTTTTTTTTTCCTCAATGAATGTAGATTGTTGTTTTGCTATAAAGTTGTGTGGTATCAAAATTTGTAAACGGTAAATAAATTTTTTCATAAATTCTTCTACAGTTTCTATTAAAGTATCCAAATTGCATCGATCAGTGGTATTCCATTGTTGATATTTGACTTGAAGGATTCCTTTAACGTCAAAATCATTTAGTAATTTTTCTTTCAGTTGTTGAAGTTTTTTTGAACATTCATTGCACTTCAAATTATGACAATCTTCTGTTAATTTACCACATGAAACAAATTCAATTAATGTTTTATAATTTTGGAAAGCAGCATCAGTAATCCAAGACATCTTAGAGTGTTGAATCATTAGTTTCATATTTTGATGTATGGTACACAGGCACACATTATGAACTCCTTGGGATAATTTTATACATTCTTGTGGTCGAAGGGACGTGAATTTAGTAAATCCTATTTTCACATCAGGAAACTTATTTTTAAACTCCACATAAGCTTCATTTAATGTACATAGCAATAAGCGCTTTTGTGTTTTTATGCGCTCCTCTCCTAATACATAATACTTCTCCAGTCAAAAGTTCCTAAATAGATTTAGTTGTTTATACGGCTTTTTTGTTTGCAGTCAAGACTGTCAAATTATTTTTTATAAGAGTGACAAGTGATTACTAAAAGTGACAAATAAACATTTCATTTTTTATGCCATCTAATACAAAGAAAATAATTGCAGAAGTGCTTTCCTATTCAAAAGAAACTTCTGTTTGTAAAATAAGTAAATCATTTTTAACAATTGTATTTATTTTATTTATTGTACTACATATATAGTTTTTATAATATTTTAAAAAGTTCATCTAATAATAAAATATTTGATATTTAACATAAAAAAAAATCTCTTAGTTTATAACGCCATTTTTATAATGTTCCTTCAGAACAAAAAAAACTGATTCCCGACAGTCATATGCACAACGAATTTTATCTTTAAAACAAAAAATGATGCTAGTCCTAAACTTTCACAAGTTGTTAGATATAAAATAAGCTTCAATTTTGTTAAAAAAAAAAAAAAAAAAAGAGGCTATGCCATCTTTTTTTCAATTACACCGTTTTTTTCTTATGTTACACCGTTAAAAATTATTTCAAAAAATTAACAGTGTACATTTTTAAAAACTTTGTTCTAATCTATTCAACGACATATCATTTATGAAAATCGATTCAGTAGTTTTTCTACAATCGCTCGTCAAAATGCACTCACATCACAAAATAACAAAAAATTGAGGGGCACCCTGTGAAGACCCCTGGTCGAAAAAAAAAATTCTAAGAGAACTCGTATTTTTTATTTATGAAAGACTATCTATAAACAAAAAATAATCAAAATTAAAAGGGGTCAAGTCAAAATTTCCCAAAAATTTGCTGAACTTGCGTGAAATTGCTCAAAAGCATAAATAAAACACTCACTCCTTACCTAGAAAAGCTGTTTGACGCTTTGAAGACCATTCAACCTACTTCGAACGAAAGTGAAAGAGTCATTTCGGTTGCCAGTATCTTCTTAACGAAAACTAGAAATCGGTTGCAGTTTCCAATGTTAAACGCTCTTGTATTTTTAAAATATTATTTTCCAGATGAAAATAAATTATCAATTAATTTTTATTTTTTAAAACTACATATTGTTTTTATTTAAATCCACTATCCGGATTATTATCCGGATATCCGGATAATTACTTTACATACTATTCGATATCCGGATAGTTAAAATCACGGATAATTGGAAACACTAGCTGTGTGCCCCTTTTTTTTATTTCCTCCAAATGGTTTAAATATTTGTCTCTTATTGCCACTAATTCTTTTTTTTCCATGCCATCCAAAAAATTTTCGTGTCCCACATCAAATAAAAGGTTATCCAATAGTTCTTTTTCAGATTCGCTTAATTTGAATGATTCTAATGCAATGTTCGATAAGACTTGGTGTATTAAAACATGACCTCTAACAGCTCTGCTGTAAGCATGTCCAGTAAGTAGTTTTTCGACAGATTTTTCTGCGTAGATAGTACAGAGTGCCTCCTTTATGCCGCTTCCGTCCATAATAAAACCAATTGCTCTTAAAAAAGACATTAGTGTATGAAATCCACCAAGTCTAACCTCTATCACTGACAACAAATTGACATCTTTGTCTTTTTCGCAAGCTAAAATCTCACGAGCTTTTAAGTAAAGCGGCTGATCGTAAGTAACAAAGCAAATCTTTTGCTTGTGGTTTTGCCTGTTATCATCCGCAGCTTTCAATAGAACAGTGTATATAGTGTTGTAGTTATTCGGTGGATTGTTTACAAAAGGCAGGGGAATAATTTTCGAGGTTTCATAGCGACCGTTAACGTAAATTTCCTCCATGAAACCGTTCCATCCTTTGGTATTGATATTAGTAGACTTAGAATATAACCGGGGTAGCAATCATGTTTCCTCCCATTGCATGGAATGTATTTTTTCCATCTATGGTACATGTGTCGTGATCGGCGTTGTCAAATACATAATGAATATAAGCATCTTCGTTTAAAGTGTGATTGTCGGGGTCGTTTGTTATCGAAGCCTCAAACAGTAAGGTTTCATTACATGACGAACACAATCCTAGATAAGCTAATAAATCAATCGTATCTCTTGATCCGTGCTTCTTATGCAGCATTGCCGATAAGCCTAATGAAATAGGAGATAAAAAAGATCGTGGCCTTACAGATGAAATCAAGCAATGGGCTATCGTTGCTACTCTTCTGCTCCACTTTTTGTTTTCTTCACTCTTTTTGTGTGTCTTTATGATAATATTTAAAAATTTAAGCAACGTGGCAGGAACATCATCACACTTACTTTCTTCTTCTGCATTAAACACTTTATAATTTTTTTTATCATAAATTTGTGACCTAATATCTTCGGAAATTATTTTAGCAGCCATTTCAACAATTCTCATTTTTTCATCATCTATGTTTTGCGATCGAGATTCATACCAAATTTTATTCAATTCTCTCCCAGCATGTTTTTTAAATGTGATGGCCACATCATCTTTTATCGAAGTAAAAATGAGATCGCCCTGAAAGTGCACATTAAGTTTATTTTGTACCGTACCGAATGTTGGAGTTTCATCTTTAAATGCTTCTATCATATCATTGAGGGAAAATTGACATTACCTGGATTTCTTTCAATACAATCAATACAATGATTTATAAAATTTGTTGTGGTACTACTGGTTGGACGACCCGTGCTCGAAGTAGTAGAACCTCTATAAAAAGCTGTCATGCACTTATTATGATAACAAGCCGGAATTTCATCTGAATCTTTTATACTATCCATTCGAGCACGCAAAGTTTTATAAAACGCATCAGACACATTCCTTCCTCTCAAAGCACATAAAATATTTTGTTTTGTTTCATTCTTTTTAATGGTACGAAAATCACTGTTCCTTTTACAAGCTTCACCGCAAAAAAAACAAATTTTCTCAAAATCAAAGTGAAGTGCTTCTTTTCTAACCTTTTTACCATCAGATATTCTTGTGGTTTTATCTTTTGCAGCAATAGCAATTGATCTGGGTTTGGTGTATGATGCTCGACAACTGTCGTGGACGTGTGCTTCAGAAATTTTCTGAAATGTTTTGAATCTGTTGTCTTTTCTGTTTTTGCTAGATGTTATCAGAGATTCAATCGCGCGCTGTTTGACAACTACCAGCTTTCCCTCACTACTTCCACAGAGTAGACAAGAAGGTACTTCTTCCATCATTATATAAATCTGCAGGATGGAGTTTCATTAATTAAATAAATTATTTGCACATTCAATTGTATGTAAGAAAATTAGATTTTACCTTTAAAAAATTATCACGATCGTAGAAGTTATAAAAATTCTTTTCTGTTCGCTCACGTATTAAAATGTTACTTTATTACTGTGATTTGCGGTCTTAAAGTGTCACTCCCATATATTTTGTTGTCATAGTTACTTCCAAAAAAGTAAAAAACATTTCTATTTCTTCAATAAAATTCAATAAAAAAAAGAAATTTTTATCAAAGCAACCTTAAATTCAAAATTTTATAATCCAATCAAAAAAAAATTGTTTATTTTTGGTTGTCATATGCCTTGTTCAAATTAAGGTTATTTTAAGACCTTTAGTCCTTAACTTACATTGAATGCATCCATGTGTCGGCAAAGTAGAGCGAAAGACATTAAATTTCTAATGACATTAAAAAAAGACCATAAGACCTTAATTGTCATTTTAATGTTTTTCCTTCTATAGCAAATTCATATTTTTTATAGTTTAAATTTATTTTTGGAGTTTTATTATATTGTTAGACATTCTTCATCAAAATTTTCATTTCATTAGAAAAATTGCAGTTGGCTGGGAGAAAATATTTTGTATTTTTTTAATAATTTGGTTTAATATCTTAGCCATTTTTCTTTTTATTAGAGTTAACCTCCAATTAGAGTTAAAAAATTTGAATAATTAATTAAAGTTAAACCAAATTTGTATATTTTTCTAACAATCATTTAATTTTATTATCTTATGAAGGAACATCATGAATCTTATGAAGGATAATGAAATGTCAAAATGATATTAATTAGAACGGTGGTGTTAAAAGACAATAGCAATAAGCTTAAAAGACTACTTTATCGATAAATTTAAATACCGTAAATTGTCCGAAGCCATAGTTATACGATTTGTTTGAAAAAAAAATAACAAGTATTTTGGCAAAGGTTACTTGTTCAACATATTTTTATTTTAAAATTTATAAAAATTTTAATATTGATTTAGATTAAACAGTTTTTTTTTAAATATTTTGCTCACGCCTCGATTCGCAAACTCCACATGCGTCCAAAAACCTTACCTTCACGTCCTTGCATCATAATGAACGGACGTAATACTATTTTGTTACTTAAATAAACTAAAAGTAACGAAAGCATATAATTATTCATAAATGTATTTCCGAATGATTGTCGTTAACGTAATCATGAAAAAATTAAAATTAGTTTATTAATTAATAACAATTATCAGTCAAAAGTTCCTAAATAGATTTAGTTGTTTATACGGCTTTTTTGTTTGCAGTCAAGACTGTCAAATTATTTTTTATAAGAGTGACAAGTGATTACTAAAAGTGACAAATAAACATTTCATTTTTTATGCCATCTAATACAAAGAAAATAATTGCAGAAGTGCTTTCCTATTCAAAAGAAACTTCTGTTTGTAAAATAAGTAAATCATTTTTAACAATTGTATTTATTTTATTTATTGTACTACATACATAGTTTTTATAATATTTTAAAAAGTTCATCTAATAATAAAATATTTGATATTTAACATAAAAAAAAATCTCTTAGTTTATAACGCCATTTTTATAATGTTCCTTCAGAACAAAAAAAACTGATTCCCGACAGTCATATGCACAACGAATTTTATCTTTAAAACAAAAAATGATGCTAGTCCTAAACTTTCACAAGTTGTTAGATATAAAATAAGCTTCAATTTTGTTAAAAAAAAAAAAAAAAAAAAGAGGCTATGCCATCTTTTTTTCAATTACACCGTTTTTTTCTTATGTTACACCGTTAAAAATTATTTCAAAAAATTAACAGTGTACATTTTTAAAAACTTTGTTCTAATCTATTCAACGACATATCATTTATGAAAATCGATGCAGTAGTTTTTCTACAATCGCTCGTCAAAATGCACTCACATCACAAAATAACAAAAAATTGAGGGGCACCCTGTGAAGACCCCTGGTCGAAAAAAAAAATTCTAAGAGAACTCGTATTTTTTATTTATGAAAGACTATCTATAAACAAAAAATAATCAAAATTAAAAGGGGTCAAGTCAAAATTTCCCAAAAATTTGCTGAACTTGCGTGAAATTGCTCAAAAGCATAAATAAAACACTCACTCCTTACCTAGAAAAGCTGTTTGACGCTTTGAAGACCATTCAACCTACTTCGAACGAAAGTGAAAGAGTCATTTCGGTTGCCAGTATCTTCTTAACGAAAACTAGAAATCGGTTGCAGTTTCCAATGTTAAACGCTCTTGTATTTTTAAAATATTATTTTCCAGATGAAAATAAATTATCAATTAATTTTTATTTTTTAAAACTACATATTGTTTTTATTTAAATCCACTATCCGGATTATTATCCGGATATCCGGATAATTACTTTACATACTATTCGATATCCGGATAGTTAAAATCACGGATAATTGGAAACACTAGCTGTGTGCCCCTTTTTTTTATTTCCTCCAAATGGTTTAAATATTTGTCTCTTATTGCCACTAATTCTTTTTTTTCCATGCCATCCAAAAAATTTTCGTGTCCCACATCAAATAAAAGGTTATCCAATAGTTCTTTTTCAGATTCGCTTAATTTGAATGATTCTAATGCAATGTTCGATAAGACTTGGTGTATTAAAACATGACCTCTAACAGCTCTGCTGTAAGCATGTCCAGTAAGTAGTTTTTCGACAGATTTTTCTGCGTAGATAGTACAGAGTGCCTCCTTTATGCCGCTTCCGTCCATAATAAAACCAATTGCTCTTAAAAAAGACATTAGTGTATGAAATCCACCAAGTCTAACCTCTATCACTGACAACAAATTGACATCTTTGTCTTTTTCGCAAGCTAAAATCTCACGAGCTTTTAAGTAAAGCGGCTGATCGTAAGTAACAAAGCAAATCTTTTGCTTGTGGTTTTGCCTGTTATCATCCGCAGCTTTCAATAGAACAGTGTATATAGTGTTGTAGTTATTCGGTGGATTGTTTACAAAAGGCAGGGGAATAATTTTCGAGGTTTCATAGCGACCGTTAACGTAAATTTCCTCCATGAAACCGTTCCATCCTTTGGTATTGATATTAGTAGTCTTAGAATATAACCGGGGTAGCAATCATGATTCCTCCCATTGCATGGAATGTATTTTTTCCATCTATGGTACATGTGTCGTGATCGGCGTTGTCAAATACATAATGAATATAAGCATCTTCGTTTAAAGTGTGATTGTCGGGGTCGTTTGTTATCGAAGCCTCAAACAGTAAGGTTTCATTACATGACGAACACAATCCTAGATAAGCTAATAAATCAATCGTATCTCTTGATCCGTGCTTCTTATGCAGCATTGCCGATAAGCCTAATGAAATAGGAGATAAGATCGTGGCCTTACAGATGAAATCAAGCAATGGGCTATCGTTGCTACTCTTCTGCTCCACTTTTTGTTTTCTTCACTCTTTTTGTGTGTCTTTATGATAATATTTAAAAATTTAAGCAACGTGGCAGGAACATCATCACACTTACTTTCTTCTTCTGCATTAAACACTTTATAATTTTTTTTATCATAAATTTGTGACCTAATATCTTCGGAAATTATTTTAGCAGCCATTTCAACAATTCTCATTTTTTCATCATCTATGTTTTGCGATCGAGATTCATACCAAATTTTATTCAATTCTCTCCCAGCATGTTTTTTAAATGTGATGGCCACATCACCTTTTATCGAAGTAAAAATGAGATCGCCCTGAAAGTGCACATTAAGTTTATTTTGTACCGTACCGAATGTTGGAGTTTCATCTTTAAATGCTTCTATCATATCATTGAGGGAAAATTGACATTCACCTGGATTTCTTTCAATACAATCAATACAATGATTTATAAAATTTGCTGTGGTACTACTGGTTGGACGACCCGTGCTCGAAGTAGTAGAACCTCTATAAAAAGCTGTCATGCACTTATTATGATAACAAGCCGGAATTTCATCTGAATCTTTTATACTATCCATTCGAGCACGCAAAGTTTTATAAAACGCATCAGACACATTCCTTCCTCTCAAAGCACATAAAATATTTTGTTTTGTTTCATTCTTTTTAATGGTACGAAAATCACTGTTCCTTTTACAAGCTTCACCGCAAAAAAAACAAATTTTCTCAAAATCAAAGTGAAGTGCTTCTTTTCTAACCTTTTTACCATCAGATATTCTTGTGGTTTTATCTTTTGCAGCAATAGCAATTGATCTGGGTTTGGTGTATGATGCTCGACAACTGTCGTGGACGTGTGCTTCAGAAATTTTCTGAAATGTTTTGAATCTGTTGTCTTTTCTGTTTTTGCTAGATGTTATCAGAGATTCAATCGCGCGCTGTTTGACAACTACCAGCTTTCCCTCACTACTTCCACAGAGTAGACAAGAAGGTACTTCTTCCATCATTATATAAATCTGCAGGATGGAGTTTCTTTAATTAAATAAATTATTTGCACATTCAATTGTATGTAAGAAAATTAGATTTTACCTTTAAAAAATTATCACGATCGTAGAAGTTATAAAAATTCTTTTCTGTTCGCTCACGTATTAAAATGTTACTTTATTACTGTGATTTGCGGTCTTAAAGTGTCACTCCCATATATTTTGTTGTCATAGTTACTTCCAAAAAAGTAAAAAACATTTCTATTTCTTCAATAAAATTCAATAAAAAAAAGAAATTTTTATCAAAGCAACCTTAAATTCAAAATTTTATAATCCAATCAAAAAAAAATTGTTTATTTTTGGTTGTCATATGCCTTGTTCAAATTAAGGTTATTTTAAGACCTTTAGTCCTTAACTTACATTGAATGCATCCATGTGTCGGCAAAGTAGAGCGAAAGACATTAAATTTCTAATGACATTAAAAAAAGACCATAAGACCTTAATTGTCATTTTAATGTTTTTCCTTCTATAGCAAATTCATATTTTTTATAGTTTAAATTTATTTTTGGAGTTTTATTATATTGTTAGACATTCTTCATCAAAATTTTCATTTCATTAGAAAAATTGCAGTTGGCTGGGAGAAAATATTTTGTATTTTTTTAATAATTTGGTTTAATATCTTAGCCATTTTTCTTTTTATTAGAGTTAACCTCCAATTAGAGTTAAAAAATTTGAATAATTAAATAAAGTTAAACCAAATTTGTATATTTTTCTAACAATCATTTAATTTTATTATCTTATGAAGGAACATCATGAATCTTATGAAGGATAATGAAATGTCAAAATGATATTAATTAGAACGGTGGTGTTAAAAGACAATAGCAATAAGCTTAAAAGACTACTTTATCGATAAATTTAAATACCGTAAATTGTCCGAAGCCATAGTTATACGATTTGTTTGAAAAAAAAATAACAAGTATTTTGGCAAAGGTTACTTGTTCAACATATTTTTATTTTAAAATTTATAAAAATTTTAATATTGATTTAGATTAAACAGTTTTTTTTTAAATATTTTGCTCACGCCTCGATTCGCAAACTCCACATGCGTCCAAAAACCTTACCTTCACGTCCTTGCATCATAATGAACGGACGTAATACTATTTTGTTACTTAAATAAACTAAAAGTAACGAAAGCATATAATTATTCATAAATGTATTTCCGAATGATTGTCGTTAACGTAATCATGAAAAAATTAAAATTATTTTATTAATTAATAACAATTATTCAACGATAAATATGCAAATTACCACAAAAAAGTTTTTTGCATTTTTCTCGAAAAATTTTTAGGTTGGGGTAAAAATTGTTTGTTTAAAATTGTAGATCTTTTTAGTCCCTACAACTTTTACTTTCAATATTTTTTGATAAGATGCACGGTTTATCCAGAAATCACGAAAAACTTCTTTCAGCCCCTAAAAACACACCCCAACCTACCCCGGATAGCGGCTGTTGGTTCGATTTATGTTGCCCTCTTTTACAATATCTTGTTCTACAATATTCCGCTGTCAGATTGCTGTAACGATTTTTTTTGTTGTTCAAATACTATTTTGCCTGGCCTATTGAACATTTTGTGGCTTTAAAAAATGTAAAGGGTTTTTTTTTTGGTTTTGACTAGCAATGTACCCACTGCACAGAACTGTATAACAATAAACACCACCATAAATGTTCAAACAAGTGCAGGAGCTGGTTCCACCGTGTAACAGTTCAAAGAGTAAAATTACATGTTCTGAATGTAATAGATTTTTTTACGGAGAAATTTGTTATAGAAATCACAAACCCAACGTTTGTGATACTCTAAAACATTGCAAGTTTTGTTTAAGATTTATAAATTATCAAAAAAGACCGTACATGACTGTGAGGAAAAAAAATGTTCCGTTTGTTTGTTAATTGTCGAACATGAACATCAGTGTTATATTCAAACATATAAAAGATTTCCACCACCAGATTTTCTATCATTTTTTTTGATCTGGAGTGTGTACAGAGCACAAAACTAAAAGAAGACGTATTTCTCCATGAACCCAATTTATGTGTTGCACCAATAGCTTGCAATACATGTTATTTGGACACGGATTCAAACACATGCTGTTCTTTTTGTGTTAAGAGACAACATGTTTTTGTAAACGACTCGACTGATAATTGCGTTAAAAAATTTATCGATTTCTGCGAAACATTCCGCAAAAACTCTTCTCAAATATTTTGTATAGCACATAATTTTAAATCGTATGATGGTCAGTTTATAGTTAAAAAGTTGGCAAAACGAGACAAGCCAATTTTCCCTATTTTAGGTGGGATGAAAATTTATAAAATAACCTATGATAACCATATTACTTTCATTGATTCGTTAAATTTTCTACTAATGGGTCTATCTAATTTTCTGAAACATTTGGTTTGGAAAATTTGTCTAAAGGTTAGTATCCCCACTTTTTTAATACACTTGAGAATTACAACTATATAGGTGATCTTTCCGATCGCAATTACTTTGGAATATCTCATATGAGTCAGAAGGATGTTAAAAAATTCAACAACTGATATAGTGAACAGTCACAGCTCAGTTTACCTTACGATAATCGGAAGGAATTAATTAAATATTGTTCCCTAGATGTTGAAATTTTTCGCAAGGGTTGTATTAAATTTATGAATGATTTCTTAACTACAACAGATGTAAACCCTTTGTTACAATCATTTACATTAGCTCAGGCAGTAATGCTAGCTTTTCGCAAGAAATTCTTAGCGGAAAAAACTTTGGGGGTAATTCCAACAAATTTGTACAACCATGCCGATAAAAACCAATCTCGTATTGGACTAAAATGGTTAATTTATGAGATTAAACAAATTTCAGAAAAAATCTCTTTCGAAGTGAAAATACCAACCACCAATTTTTACGTGGTTGGGTTTTGTGCAAGCAGCAATACTATCTATGAATTTCTAGGCTGCTATTGGCATGGATGTCAAAAATGTTTTGTAGCCAAAAACATTGAGATAAATGGAAACGAATCATTCGCAAACAAATACGAACAATCAGTGACTAGATTGCATGTTATAGAGTCGTTAGGGTACAACATTAAAAAAATTTGGGAATGTGAGTTTAAGAACTTCCTGTCTGAAAACCCCGAGCTATCCACAACTCTAGATAACGATCGTGAATTACAGTATAGACATCTTGATCCTAAAGATTGGCCTATATGGTGGTCGAACCGAAACATTTCAGCTTTACTACAAAGTAAAGAATGGTGAAAAAATAAGATATTTTGATTTTACATCTCTCTACTCGTATCTAAATAAATATGGTAAAAACCCCATTCATCATCCAAAAGGCTTTCGCAGAGAAGAGTGTAAGAACCTCGATATTTTAAGTATTGACGGTCTAATCAAGTGTTTAGTACTACCTCCTCAAAAACTATTAATTCCAATTCTTCCAATGAATATAAATAACAAACTTCTATTTACTTTATGTCGAACATGCGAAGAAACTGAAAATGTTTGCAACCGTTGTACACATGAGGAATCTGAACGAATGTTATCAGGTACTATAATAACTGGATCTGAGATACAGTATTACTCCGAGATATATTTATTATTCACAAAAGAAAGGATCACTGTGGCCCTTGCCCAAAGAAAATCTCCAAACCAAATTATCTAACAAGTCATATTTGAAAATTCACAAAAAATTTGATAAAATTTGCACATAAGGTCCTTATAAATTGCGTATAGCCAAAAAGAATATAAAAATACATAAAAAAAAAGACTTCTCTTAATGCGTAGATTGTTTTCCTGATGCACGTTCTGCTTATTATCTCCTTAGGTTTTCTTCTTTGTTTTATTATTAAATCTTATTTCACCGCAATCATATTAACTCAGCTATGAACTTGGTTACCAAAAATTTCCTCTCCGCAAGCCCTTCACTATCAATACCACTCGTATAATTCCCCTTTTCTTTCTTCCACTCGATAAACAATTCTATGTTAACGTAGAGACTTTTCTTTTGCTGAATGCATTCAATAAAAACAACCCGTATAACTTTATTTACTACAATTCGTTCAATTTTATTAAAAATTTTTTTTCTTCAAACAATTGGCAAAAAAAATCACACATGTAATACTGTTTTTCTTTTTTTCTTTTCAGTTTAAACCAGGGTTGTTCCTTTACGCGTAATCTAAAATAGATTACATTACATGTAATCTATGTAATGTAATCTATGTCATCTATGTAAATTTGGCGTAATCTATTAATTTTGATTTAAGAAGAAATACGTGAAAATATTGTATTATCCCTACTGAAAATTTTTTCTTAAAAGACATGATCAATAATATTGTCAAAAACAAGATCTTGCGATCTTGAAAAAAGCAAATTTATTGCTAAAAAATTTTAGAATTCACATATCAATTAAATAGATTACATTATAGTTTACATTATAGATTACACGCAAATATCTCGCGTAATTTACACGTAATCTATGCGTAATCTATACATGTAAAGTAATCTATTTTGTCTACGGCACAACCCTGGTTAAACCAGGGTTGTGCCGTAGACAAAATAGATTACTTTACATGTATAGATTACGCATAGATTACGTGTAAATTACGCGAGATATTTGCGTGTAATCTATAATGTAAACTATAATGTAATCTATTTAATTGATATGTGAATTCTAAAATTTTTTAGCAATAAATTTGCTTTTTTCAAGATCGCAAGATCTTGTTTTTGACAATATTATTGATCATGTCTTTTAAGAAAAAATTTTCAGTAGGGATAATACAATATTTTCACGTATTTCTTCTTAAATCAAAATTAATAGATTACGCCAAATTTACATAGATGACATAGATTACATTACATAGATTACATGTAATGTAATCTATTTTAGATTACGCGTAAAGGAACAACCCTGGTTTAAACTTACAATTTCTTAAGTGGCAATAGTTAGAATAATAGAACGAAAAAATTGAAAAAACTTTCTAAATATTATGTTTTGACATAGTTCAATATTTATTGTGATTTGAGTATCACCCAGTGTTTCACCATTTATTTCATAACCATCCGGGTTCATTTTAAATTTAACCCGCCATTAATTATAAAATCGCGAAATGAAAATCACCATATCAATTATCCTTTGATTTTATACAAATCTATAATCATGGATCGAGTATCGAATAAATCAATATCCTTTCGATTTATCTATAATGACTGACCGAACATCGGATTTATATTTTAACAAAAAAAATGTGAAACGCCGATTGATCAAATATTATTTATGTTTTTTTGTTGATTTTAAGAATCCAAAAGTAAACTACTTTTATTTTAATTAATATTTTTCGAATTAATCTCAAAACGGAACTGAAGGAAAAAATGTGAAAACATTCTATAAATAAAATAAACAAAAAGGTGTGAAGAAGTTGACTATTCAAGAATTTGTATATTTCTCTCTGTTGACATTGCATTATCCGTTCAAAAAAAAAAGAAAATCAATCATGATCACCATCATACTGTCTCGCAAATCGCCATACAAAACATGTTTAGCAAACACATTCCATTTCATCTTACAATCGTTAATCATAAATAGAAACAAACAACCATACATAATTTGGGTTTGTTTTTCGTTCAGTTATTAAAATTATAAAGAAAATAAAATGACAATAACTTATGAAATACAATAAAACGTTAACATTTTAGATGAACAAGGTTAAATCAGATCGTATAATATTAGCGATAATTTAGATCCTTCTCATGTTCTTTTTCAATAAAGTAAATATAAAAGAAATTGATAACGAACGTGAAATAACACGACGTGTTGTTGAAGTAACGCGATTAATAGGTTCTGTAAAATGTTATTAATCATATGGATAATGAACAATGTAATGTATTGTCGTTGTATCATGTTTGTTGTAATGTGCATTTGTGGATGTTAAATTTTAGGAATACCAAGTAGTCAGTCTATAAGGGAGAAAAATAGAACAGTGTGGCGGTTTGAAGGGAATGTATTTCTGACTGACTCGCTGGTTATATCAAAACCTCACTACCAAAACATACATTATCTCCAACTCACCAGTACAGAACCTGAACTCGTTCTGGAGGGGGGTGTAGACTCTCTTACAAACACTACTGGTTAGATAACACGATGAATGGTGTCATAACAGTACTTGGGTATTGGATGAAGTCAAACTAGCAATTAATCATGGTGACAAAATTGCAGAAATTTTTGAAGAATGGCAATACGAGATTGCTCAATATAATAGAGAAAAAAAGTGTAGCGGTGTGTTCACTGATTATATGAATTGCTTCCGTAAGTTAAAACAAGAAGCAAGTGATTGGCCACCAAGCGTTTCCACTCAAATTGAAAAGGAAAACTACATTAAGGAGTTTTTTGAGCATGAAGGGATTCATTTAGATCCAAAAGCAGTTAGAAATAATCCTTCACAAAGAGGTTGCAGTAAACTTCTTTTAAATGCGCTTTGAGGAAAATTGGGACAAAGAAATGATAATCAGACGGCCATCATTCATACACTCAAAAAACGATATGTTTACCTCAAACACTTTTTGCAGGAAACGAGAAAAGTGTTTGTGAATATTGTTGGCTGCAAACAATTTAATTGTTCAAGGAAAATATTATTATTATTTGCTACAAATGTTCTTATATTTTTCAGCAAACAAGAAATGTATAGAACAAACAAAAATTGTTGTTTTCTATACACAAGAAATGTTTGTCGTCAGTGATAGAAAGCTTTTGTGGGAAACAGTTATCACATATAAAGTGTTTGCGACAAATACTATAATATTTTTTCCAAATATTATTTGTATTTACTAGAACCACATAGTGTTTCTCATGAAAGATAAGAAGAGTTTATTACCAACAATAAATGTTTGTCTTAACTGTCTAATATTTTTTTAAAACGGTTGAATATATAGGGTGTAAAAGAAACAACAACTCCAATTTTATATTTTTATCATTATTTTAAATTTTTATATTTTATTATTATTATTTTTATTATTCATTTTTATTATTATGTTTCGGTTTATTATTGTTATTATATTAACAAAATAAAAATTATTTTAATAAATAAGGTATTAATTAAATTAAATTAACCGGTTTATTTTATTATCAAAATTATTTTATTTTTATGTGTTTATTCAAATAAAATACTGACATTTTATCTTCATAATACTTAAGAGTCACGACCATTGTATGTTAATATTTTATTTTTGGTAACTCAATCTATTTAAATTAATAACTGCCAATCCTTCAAAATATTCCTCCATCATACGTTTACAGTAAAGATCAGGTGCGCATATATAAATTACTATACCATTTCTTGGAGAATATGCAGTTGTTTATCCTATTTTTAATAAAATATATTTATAATAAATTCTCACATAAGCACAATAAAAATTTTTAACTCACCTATTTTTACACACTTTTATTTTAATATGAAAATATTTTTAAATTTTTTAGAAAATTATTATTTCAATAAATATTAATACTTTTTAAAAACACTTTTACCTCACACGCTTTTTCAATATTATTTTATGAAATCACTTTATGAATTACAAACTAATTCAAATTTTATTAAATTATATTAAATTTTAAGAACAAACTTTTCTCAATCACTTTTAAAATACAAATGACAGAATGATCAAAGAAACAAATGCAATTTCAGAACAAAAAAGTTCACCCATAACAACAATTTTTTACTATAAACATTTGTTGTTTTCAATAATCACTTCTTTACTATATAATTTAAAATTTAAACGAAACAATTGAAGCGTTTGAAGCGAATCACTAAAATGTTTGGTAAAAATTATTTGTTTTGAGTTTTGAGTTTAGTAGAGTCAAACACCTGAAATGTTTGGGATGAACAGTAAATTGTTTGTATCAAGTAGTCAAAAAATATTATTTTTTCGGTCAAACAGTGTTTTGAATGTACAGTTTGTAGCAAAACATTTTGGTTTGTAATCACAAATAAATGTTTGCTACAAACATATTTCTTTTCTACCAAACATAAGACAGTTTGCCGCAAATATTTGTTAAACATTCTTTTTTTTCAGTGTACAGTTTCTGAATTGTACAAATTAATCTCATCCCCAGGAGTTGAAATTACTGATGTATTTCCAGTAGAAAATGTTCTATGGGTGAAATGGAAACATCCAAGTAATGATTTTGTTATACCACTTAAACACGCTTCCGTAGCCGTGGCCGCATTTACTACGGCTAATGCTCGAATTAAGCTTTACAAAGAGTTAGCGAAAGTTCAAGGAAAACTTCTCTATTGTGATACCGATTCAATTATTTTTATAGAAGACGTGTCAAATGAAGGAGTGCTTAAAAAAACGGGTAATTTTGTAGGTGATTTAGCCGACGAATTATCAGGATACGGAAAAATGCCTATATTACTGAATTTGTTAGTACAGGGCCTAAAAGTTATGGGCTTATTGCATTCAATCCTGATAAAGAGGAATATCATGAGACGGCAAAGTATAAAGGCATAACTCTAAATGTTGAAACGCAAAAATCTTTGAGTTTTTATACTTTGAAGAGTATTGTAACCAATGTTAGTGATGAAGGCTTTCGTACGGTCTATGACCAAAAAAAAATTAAGAGACGGAAAATATTAGAAGTGGTTTCTCAGCCTGAAATTAAGAAATTTGGACTTACATATAACACGCGAATTTGTCTTGATGAATATAAAACAATCCCATTTGGTTTTATTTTTTAACCTAATTTTAAAAAATGTTTTGTTTAGTTTTAATTTTTCTCGATTTTTTAATAGTAATATTGTATTTTAATATGTAATAAAAAGGTTTAAAACAAAAATAAATATAATTATAATAAATACGAAATGTAAATATAGAATATGTGTTAAATTCAAATAAAATTATTTTTATTTATCCAAGAGTTGTGTGTTTTATTAAAACCTAACCAATTTACCTAAAGTTGATTTTTTTTTTCTTCGTAAAACTCTTTCTACCAAATATATGTCAGGATGTTTTGTCTTTTGTAATTCATGTTCATAAAATCGCCCAAAAATTGGTTGATTTCTAAAATCTTTTAACAAATATGTTACAGAATTTATTTTTTACCTCATCTATTTGAAAAATCTCTGGAGACCAATTTGCAGTATAAGATTTTTCAAAAATTGTTTTATGTTTGCTAATTCGAACATAATCATCTTTCTTAAATTTTCCTCTACCCAGTTTTGGTTTGTAATCAAAAACATTTTTTAGAAGATACGATTCATTTTTATTCGATACATCAATGGGGGCCATTTTTATAGTTCGGTGTCTACTCCGATTGTACACATTAACAATTTCGGTAATTATATCTATCCATTTATAAAAGCCACGAAAACTAAACATTCTCCACATTCGTTGTTTTATAGTTCTATTTAGTCTCTCAACTATACTCGCTTTTAAGAAACTAAATGAAGAATAATGGTTAATATTGTGTTTCTCCATTAAATTTTTGAATTCACTATTATAAAATTCTTTCCCCATGTCCGTTTGAAGATGTTTAGGAAACCTTTGATTTGTTTCCATTATTTGTTGCAGTTCTCCAGAAATGTCTCTACCTGTTTAAGTTTTAAGGGGTGATACCCAGCAAAATTTAGAGAAAGTATCGATAATCACCAAAAGAAATCGATAATTATTATTATATTTGCTGTCTGCAGTTAATTTAACAAGATCGGCTTGCCATAGGTCATCTATTCCTTTTGTAATAACTTTTCTTCTCTCGAAATTTTTTCTTGCTTGTTTGTGTAATTCGTTTATCACTTCTTGGCGCTCCATTTTGATTGAAGTTATTGGTTGTTCTAATAGCTTTCACACGACGTTGGCTATTTATAAATGTTCATGCTGTTGATCAAATAGTAAGTGTTGTTAAATTCATTTGATTTTAGTTTATTAAGTTCTTTTCAACTGAGTACTTCACAGTAAAAAATGGAGAGGTTTGTTAAGGAAAAAGTTAAGAAGTTAGAAATGCGTAAACCAGATTTTTTGCTATCGTATGTTTATTTTTTAAACGACAATATGTTTTATTGTAATTGGCTACAATACAGAAATTGTTGATCAATGATAAAGATTTTATTTGCTTTGCGTGAGATGACTGGAATCTATTTTTCAACCAAATTGGATTAGTTCAGCAATATTTTGAGGAAGATGACATCGAAAAACTCAAACAAATGTTAACCAGGAAAGACAACAGATACAGATTATCGTGCAACAACGGGAAGAAGTACGTAATTTTTTCCGATAAATCTTTTAAAATACAATTGAATGGAGAAGAATGGGGCAGATTGCAAGAGTTAGCACCTTTGATTCACTCAATATTTAGTTGGTATAGGCTAACTTACAAAGATGTAAGAGCCTATTACAATTTATATATGCAAAAATGTATTCAACAAATTTGCACAAAGCTGGACTACAAAGACTTTTTTATTCGCCTATATATTAAAGTGTTACTTTATTACTGTGATTTGCGGCTTTAAAGTATCACTTTTCAACTATTTATTTTGTCGTCATAGCTACGTCCAAAAAAGTAAAAAGCATTTGTATTTGTTTAAATTCTATGAAAAAAAAATTTTTTATCAAAGCAACCCGCAAATTCAAAATTTCATTATCCAATTAAAATAGTTGTTATCATTGGGCCTGTTTACACCAGTATGCACGACATCGCATCACTACACACATTTTGCGTTTACACGTAAAATATGAAACTGTCGACACCAATTGCAATTTATATATGTATGTGTAAAATTATTTTCATTTCATTGTGATGCTTTGAGTAGAAAGGTCGTACGTAAAGTAATATATAGAAAATTTTTTGTTTAGAGTTTGGTTATAAAAATACGTGTACCTATTTGTTTTGTAAATAAATTTATTTTTAAAAAATTATAATTAAATCTTTTCATTGTTGTATATAATTTTGTGCGTTTTTTAAAATAGTGTATAACCTCAAAGTTTGGACAAAAATTGTGAACAATTTCTTTAGTTTTTTTCTCGTGGAAGTAAAATATAAAAATGAACTATAATTTCAAAACATCCAGTCATAATTCTTCCCATGAGCAAGTATTGGATGATGATACTGAAGTATCGTTTTCGACTAAAGATGATGATGCTGCATTTTTGACACGTAATGATGACGATGATGTTCTGATAGTGGATTGCCAACTAACAGCTGCTGCTTGCTTAGTGTTAGCAGATGAAATTGACAAAGTATGGGAATCTGAAAGAAAACGGTGTTGGGTTAAGCCGTATCGAAAGACCAGACAACCATTTGGCAATACTCTATGCCTCATGAAAGAATTAACTCCAAATAAGGCAGATTTTAAAAATTTCATTAGAATGACCGAAGATGATTTTCATTTTATTTTGACGGCAATAAGACCGGACATCGAAAAGCAGGATACTGCCATGAGAAATGCAATACCTGCAGAGGAAAGATTAGCAGTAACGCTTAGATTTCTAGCTACAGGAGAAAACTTCATGGAATTAGATTATAACAGCAAATTATCCAAACCTTTCCTGTCCATAGCAATACTAGAGGTGTGTGATGCCATATTGAAACATTTAAAAGATAAGTTTTTAAAGGTAAATGAAACATTAAATTAATTTTTATATAAAGCTAAATTTATTAGTCATATTCTTGAAAATTTGAGTAGTCGAATATATCCTCCATTGCCATTTCCAAAACATTTTTCGATGTTGACGGTTTTTGCTGATCAGCTTGTTTTATAATTCGATTTTCTAAAATTTCTGTTTTACATTTTTTAATTTTATAAAATGTTGGAGTAGTATGGGAATGTATGTTTAAGGATGGGGTTAATGTTGATGTTTGAGATGTTGATGATTGATCTAAAATGGTTGGCTGTGTAATCGTGTTTATATCTGGAATTGATGGTGAATTAATTGGTGATAGGAAGGATAGTGATATTTTTGGTGAATTTTCGGGAGTAGTTTGTATTGGATCAATTACTGTAAACCGGGAGGGGATAGATGCGCAAGTTTGGGAATCGTCATATAAATTTTCTTCAGGAGATGCATGTTGGAAAAGGTTTTTATTTTTATTGATTTTAGAGCAGGATGGGACAGATACAAATGTTTGAGATTTCTCATAAACATCTTCTTCAGGAGTTGAATAATGGAAGCATTTGGGTTGTGCAGGGGATGGTAAAGGAGAATTTAAGGAAGATAGTGTTGAAGTAGAACTTTGACGACTTCGGTATTTATATATGTCCCCTTCGTTTAAACATGGTGTAATCGGTTGAAAATTCTGTTTTTGGTCCAAAATGTTTTGCTCTTCTAAAATTTTGAAGCTCACTAAATCAAGTATTTTTGATTTTAGTTCTTCAAAAGTTTTTTGTAACTTTATACGCTTTAATTCGCTGCAGAGGTACCGACAAAATTCTTCTTCTTTCGTCAAAGTTTGTTTTCCACGTTGTTCTAATATATTTTTAGATTGTTCAATCATTTTCATGGCCTCGATTCTGAGTTTTTTTTGTATTTTGGTCTTTTTTTTCTGAAAATAAAAATAAAAATCAATAATATTTCACATTCATTAAAAATTTTAGAAAAGCTTAACTAAATAAAATAATCTTTTTCAGTTTCCGACAACAGAACAGGAGTGGTTAAGAATATCTAAACAATATGATAGAAAATGGCAATTCCCAAATTGCTTAGGTGCTTTAGATGGTAAGCACATTGCATTCCAACCATCAAAAAAAGAAGCTCCACTCTTTTACAATTATAAAGGGTTTCATAGTGTTGTACTACTTGGCCTCGCGGATGCACACGGAAAATTTATTTGTATAGATGTTGGGTGTAACGGCAGGATCAGCGATGGTGGTGTCTTACAAAGGTCAAAATTCATGTATATCCTGCAACAGCCTGAGAAATATTTGCCGCCGAAGGCTTTGGTTGGAGATTCAAAGTTATTGCCTTATGTATTTATTGCAGACAATGCCTTTCCATTATCTAAAAATATGTTGACACCTTATCCGTTTACAACAATAGATGAACGCAAAAAAACCTTTAATCACAGGATAAGTCGAGCTCGGCAATCAATTGAACGTGCCTTCGGAATATTGAGTAATAGGTTTCAAATATTCCAGAAACCTATCAAACTACATCAAGATAAGGTTAAATTAATTGTAAAATGTTGCTGCACACTGCACAATTTTTTGATCACTAGAAGTCGATGGTATGGTGAAGACAATGTTTCTAAAGAAAACGAAAATAGCACGTCCAAGCAGGTGGCAGATGGTGGGCAGAACCCAAGAAGCTCCAGAACTGGCGAAACTGTTAGATCAAGTTTTGCAGAATATTTTAATAACGAGGGAGCAATTTAATAAATAAAATTGTCAAATAAAATAATTGAAATAAAAAATTTACTTTTGGTGTTTCATATTCACTGGCTTCTTCAGCAATTTCAAATTCATCTACTCCAATCTGAAAATGGAAAACTAGATTTATATATACAAATTTTCAAAAACCTATGGTATAAACTTACAAAATCAATATTTGATGTACTCGGTTCCGAGTCACTGCAGTGTAGTAAAAACGATAGCTCGTCGTAGCACCATAATTTGGGTATGTAAAGCTCATCAGTACTTGCCCCGCTTGTTTTAGAATTTATAACTTTTGCTTTCTCTCTTGAAATTTGACTTTGAAGTGTTCTTATTTTATTTTTAACACATTGCAATGTTAAAGTATTTTTTAGTTTTTTTAATTCACTTAATATAAAATGTAATTTTCCACTGCGCTTTGATTTATTTGTATAATGTGGGTCTAATGGATTATACAAACATGGACAATTACGGAGCGCCCGAATTAATATTAACGTATGTTGTCTGCTCCAAGTATCAGAAGACGGTTTCGCATCGATAGTTTCTGATGACATTTTGCTCAAATTAAGAAGAAGTACAATTTCAATTCAAGCCAAATAGAACACTAAAATGACCAAACCAAACTTTTTCTTCACACTACCACTCGCAGTAATATTAAAATTTTAGAATTATTAAATTATTTAAAATTAATTTTAATATTAAATTATTTGAATGAAATCTTTACCAAATAAAACTGGACACAATATATTTAATTTGCTCTTCCAAAAATCGAAATGAAATAAACACTAACAGTAAAACTGAAAAAAATGCTATGTACTCAAACCTTTAAACACATTTAAAAAAGCGGAAAAACAAAATCGAAAACATGTGGTTGGTTTTTGTCTCCTCTTCTGTTAATGGTCATATTTCAAATGAATAGCGAATGAGAAAAAAAAAATCCGACCCAAAAAAATATTTTTATTGCTTTTTATTTGTATTAGTGTATGACAACTCGTTCCGCAATAAAAATTTTTGTGGAAAAAATGCAACACAAATATCCCCACTACAAAATTAGTTTATAGGCAAAGAGGTAAGAAACGAGGAAGATACATCATGTAGTGCATACTGGTGTAAACAGGCCCATTTGTTGTCATAGAATTTGGAAAAAATAATAAATATTTTTTCAAAGGTTACTTGTTCCACATATTTTTATTTTAAAATTTATGAAAATTTATAATTTTAATTTAGAACAAACAACTTTTCTTAAAATATTTTGCTTGCGGCGAATAAAAAATAGTATATGATGCACGGACGTAAGCTATTTTGGACTTAATGTGGATTCAAATGCAAACTCCACATCCGTCCAAAATCTTTAGCTTTACGTCCTAGCATCATAATGTACTATTTTACGCCAACACACGAAAATACAAACCAATGCAACTATTCGAGATTATTCAACGAGCTACCAATTTTAGCTAAAAATAAACTAATTTGTGACTTATATAATAATCTTTGTATAAATATTTGAGACACATTAAAAAAATTAAATAATTTGAAAAAAATTGTTTCAGTTTGTTTTTTATTAAAAATTTTTTTATTAAATTTTTTTTTATTAAAATTTTTTTTTTAATATTTTTTTTAATGTTTTTTTTTAAATTTTTTTTTCTGCAGTGGATATTGAAAGTCTGAAAATAAAAGTTTGTTATTAGTTGATTTTAAAAAATTTAATAACACACTTTTACCTACATTGAAAAATTTAGATCATGTTTTCAACCTGGACGAGTTTTTATTTGGTTCGTTCAACTTTTTTTTCTTTGCCATTTTGTTAAAGTACTTTTTATAGACAAAATTCACGATCGTTGTAGTCAGACATATCGGTTGCAAATCCGTTTAAAAAATTTTTCATTGATTTTCCACTACATCTATGGTGGAGGTAGATACAGCAATATTTACCACACATTAAACTGTAGCGATTTTGTAGTTCTTTTGGATTGTAAATGTATGACTTTGAGTTGTTTAACAAAAAAGCGCGGAATCTACGATCGAATGGCTTTCTACCAAACGAGTCAAAAAACTCGGCACGAACTCCAGAGGGAAAATTAATTTCCACCCAATGTGTTCCCGGTTTATGTGATGGATCAGTATTAATAACGTAGCATGCGGGTTTATTTAAGACTGTTTTAGGCAGTTGATCAATTGCGTATACGCCACGAAAATATTTTTTTGTGATAGCATTTTTTTGTAGGGCTATAGTTAACTCTGTTGTATTCATAATGGCTTAATGTTTAGTTAAATCTGAAGTTTGTATATTTATAATTTTACTGATCTAAAATAATGTTTCTATTTTGATCAATCTCCAGGCTAGCATCATACTCCATGTAAATTAAACATGTTAAGGTGTTAGGAAGCGGTGAATCAAAACGTGCCTCAAAACGTATATTTCCTTGATTGACTAAAGATGAGCAGCCATCGTTGGATGCTCAATCTGGTGTGAGATCGTACGCGATCATAAAATAGCCGGATGCATACATTTCTCTTGTGATAAGGTTACCCTGAGGCGAGTGCAGTATGCCCATAGTAGAAAAGATTGTCGAATATGCACGTGTACTCGAATCACTACCGGTAAATGAGATTGTTATAGATGCACTAGGTGTTGGAACGCCATTTACATACAAAGTGCACGAAGCCATTTTATTGTGTTTGAAATTGTAAGCATTGTTTTTCTTCGAACCAATGTATGCATCATTATTAACCATAAAAATTATTAAATTTGTTGATATCTGCCCCAACACAATATTATCCAAATTTAAGGAGTTACCGTTTGCAGGTATCGTATATGATTTCACCTCACATCTCTTATAATAATATTTTGCATTTGTTAGTTCAAGCATCTTATGATGCGCGATTAAAACATTAGGATTAATTGCACATTGTTTTACGTAAATTATTGCCTCAAGTATTTTTATAGATGTATCATCGGTTTTTGCATCAGTCATAAGATAAAATTCAGGTTTGTTGAGCGTAAAAGTTAATCTCACATCAACATTATTCAAAAGTAATAGCGGTTGGTTTAACATATCTGCATGCACTTTTCCGTACAACTCAACAATGTTACTATTTTTCACTAAACTGTGTCTTTTCAACAATCTGTCTTGAGATGGTGGTAAGGTATCAAGTTTTTTGGTATCCGGATAAAACCCTGATAACTCCAAATGTGTCCTGCTCGCATCCTCACCAAAATTCAATAATGTTTCAATGTACGCTCTGTAACTGTAATTACCGTCTGAGGAATTTATGTTTTTCCATTCAACGAAACATTTACCTGACGAAACAGTGAGTGAAACATATTATTTATTACAGTTGGTTGAGATGTATCCGTATCCGTATACAATGCACCGTTACTTTTGGTTAGACGTAGTTTTACACATAGGTTTATTGAGGATAAATCTAAATACATATCACTGTGCCCATGACATAGAATTCAATGATCGATTGGTTTTCTAAACTAGTTAAAGGTTTGTAGGCAACTTCTTCGGTTTTCACAATGTTTGTTTGAATGTTACGAGGTGCGAAAAGATCCTATTCGGATTTCATACACTCTCGGAAAGACATTTTGCTTATGTTTTTAAATTATGTAAATATATCTAAAAAGCGTGGGTGTGCGTTTATTTGGAAGATGCTTCTTTACACGAAATGCTAAGATGCTCGATTGTCTTTTTTCAGAAGTTGCTCTCTTATTTATTGGGTTTTTAAGCTTCGTTTGAATCTTTTTCTTTTGAGTTTTTCGATGCCTGTTCCAGCCATTGCATTTATTTTATGGATTGTCTTATCTCTTAATTTGTCAACGACTTGCACCGATCGATCACGAAGAATATTTTGTATAGGTTTTTGCGCGCTTATATGTTTTAAAATGTCGGAACCCGTGTCAATTAACTCGGTCTCTAAAAAACTTGCACCGCTTTTTAGAAGCGGTTGAAGATATTTCCAGAAACTAGCAAATACACTACCAATCCCTCGACCTCGCTGTAATACTTTTGGCAATTTTAACACATTTCCAAATTCATCGTTGGCGGTTGGATTATTTCCACCGTGACGTAATATTATAGATAAGCGTTACGCATTGTAATAAAATTTAAAAACGGTTTCACCTCTTTATATACCTTTACGAAAATGTAAAACAACCATTGTACAAAATGAATCATTTTTAAAATTTATCTGTTTCCCATTTTCATCCGTAAATAGTAGACTGATATTTGTAATCAGTAGCTGCGTTTTTTTCATTTGGGTCAGGGTCAAGGTTTGAAAAAAACGACGTGGGTCGCCCAAAGAAAAAAAAATATTGTATTTTAAATTGTTGGCAGCACTGAGCTGAGAAGAAAAAAAATCGTGAACGTAGCGCCATTTTGAAATTAAAACTCAATATAAAAAAAATTCAAAAAATATTTAACGTCTCTTGAAAACTAAAACTTCATATAAAAAAAATTCCAAAAAATTTAATCAGAAACACTAATCCATTTTATTACATATGGCTATGTTCATTGATTATTGCAATAAATGGCGTGAAATAAAATGAAATAAAATAATTACAAAAAAATTGTAAACATCTAATCTTTAAATAATATGGATTTTATATCGTAGGTATTGATTTAAAATTATAATTTTAAGCAAATTTATTGAAATTATGTTGATTGAATTGATTTTAAACAAATTTCATAAAGGATCTTTGACAGTTTTTTTATTTTGAATAAATTTTCTTTGACATTTATAAGTTTTAAAATGACCATACCAACCTTATAAAATCAAAACCTACGTTTCGCTATCTCTTGCAATTTTATGTAACCAAAATATTTTAGATCTAAATATCTGGGTTATGTTGTTGTTGTTTTTACATGTAAAAATTAGACTTGATCTAGACCTTGACCCTGACCCAAATGAAAAAAACGCAGCTAGTGTTCTCTCGAATCGTACATATTGAATATTTCCTATTTCACAGTTTTGATAACTCTCAAAACGGCTTCTATATTTTACTGGATGCATTACTAACCTTCTAGCCATTATATTACCAAACATTTCAGGTCGAGCTATATCACAATAAATACATATATAGTTCGGTACAGCTTCAGCTTCTGGGATGGGCTCCGGTAAAATTACTTTGACACGTTTCTTTAACATCGTTAGTTTATTATAACTGGATCTGGAGATCCAGTTAAACCAGGATGTAAAAGTAATTCCTAAAACACATATGGTGTCTATCCCAGAAAAAATCTTTATATAAGGAGGAACGACTTTAGCGTCTCATATTCATAGCATGTCGGAACAAGAAAAAAAATTATAATATGAATAAAGAAAAAAAAATGTTCCTTTTATAACCTAGAAATATATAAATATATGTATGTAAACAAAAAAAAAATTAATAACTTGCCCAGAAGACGTTGATCGATGTCAGGCAACTCTAGTAACTACTTTACAATATTCTCCACTAAACAGATCTCCCAGATGAACCCAGAACGCTTCACGATATACTTATCAAACGGTCTACCACCGTTAGCTGGTGCTGTTGGTTATGCACCAACCACTAATCTCTTTAATCAATTTAATTTTCTGGAACTTGCAGGAAACAATTTGTAGTCACTGTCGTCGGCGATCTATTCTACTTTCTCCACCCAGGAAACTTTATTTCCAACTTTCAACATCCAGTGGCTATTCCATCCTATGATTAAACGCCTCATACACAATCAATAAAAAAGCAACAAAAGATATTTTCTTCCAATTAATCTGTTTATTTCAGGAACAAATTTTCAAATACTATCTTTATATGACATACAACGTCATCTATTCGCAGTTTATGAATTATTCTTATATTGTTTTATTTAATTTAAACAAGAACATAACTAGTGTAATTCGTTATAGATGTGGTCTTGTAACCCAGCATTTTTGATATTAACTTTCTAGTATCTTTTTATTTACACCAAGAATCAAAGTTTATCACCTAAGGAATGAGTTTTTCCTTTCTCTATCAAAAATGCCACGTCACTCACAATCGAACAGGAATTTCAATTATTTATTGTTTGCAAAAAATATGAAAAAGAGTACATGGTTTAATTATTTTAGCACAAATTATAAGAACAACTATGTTCAATTTCAAATACAAATTTTGCTATTCACTATCCACATCAAGTAAGGATCACAATTGGTATGCGAATTGTACGATTTAATATCAAGACGCGGATTTTACAAAAATTATGTTCAATTTTTCCAATATGTAAACGCGTACCGCCATTAACATTTTTCATTTTTTTTTTCGAGCGCGATACTCAAGTTTTCATAATTTTTCACCAAAAACTCACTTAATAAAATTATTAAACATTAACTAATTTAACCCAAATTGAAAACATAGTTAAAAAAATCGCGCGCTGCGCTTCTTTAATGTAATTAAATATTTCTTCTTGCAAAAGTGCATAGGAAATTTTCGAACCGAATTTCTTGTTTTTTGATTTAATGTCATTTGATATTAAAAACCAACTGAATCCGAAATTGAGCAATGTGCTACCATAAATATTACTCCTATTTTATGACAAAAAAGAACAAAAGTTGATTCATTGTCATTATGTCTCTTTTATTCGTTTTTTCCGAAACGTACAAGTTTTTTGCTGAAGTATTAAAGCCAAAAAAAAAACATTGGCAAGAGAGTATGAGTTTCACTTTCTTTCTCATTTAAATTATTAACAGGAAAAAAAAAACTTTACAAAGGAAAGTTACATGCTTACGTTTAATATGATAGATTTTTTTCTTTATAAAATGTAAGGTACGTCATCATTTTATTATTTCTTTATTTTCGCTTGAAAAAAATTGAAATAGTAATGTATATTAGGTTATATAAATTAAAAGGTAAACAAAACAAACACAATGAAATGAGTTTAGGAAAATTACACGCTGGTCAATAAAAGATTCACCACATTTGCAACCGATTATTTTAGATTCATGTTGAACAAAACTTATGTAACGCGAAGCTGGTAATATTATAGTTGGAGAATGAGGAATATGGGGTGAGTTATCACGTTGCCGGCCTTTGCTGGTAACGCAGTCGGTTTGACTGTCTGACCTGTCAAGTCCCGACTTCCCGACAACCCACCTCGATTCCACAAATGTCACTTGGCAGAATTCGTGAGCACCACAAGTTTTTGCTCTGATAATGATTGTGAAGGTTTAATAGCAATCGATTCTTTTAAACTTTTTATAACTTTGCTCCATTCAGTTTTATCAATTTGTGAAAATAAATAGTCAAAGAGTAGATTTATTGTGTATTCTTTATTAAATTTTATTTTAAAATTACGTCTATTTTCACCAACTTGAACGAAATCTTTTGAAAAAACGTAAAGAGACAATTCGGTAGACTCAGAATATCGATCGAAAAAATCTTCTTGTTGAACGATCTTAATATATCTAATATTCCTACACCAGTATTACCTCGTTCTGCAATAAACGTTCTAGTCGGTTCTTTTTCACGTTTCTTCATTATAGAGGTGCAAGCAAATTTTGATACGCCCATATACCATTCTGCGCAATCGTCATCCTTCAAGTTAAGTGAATAAGGAAGTTTTACAGTAAATCTTGATAGTGTGTTATGGGGGTAAAAATCCAGAGAGCTGTTACTTGTTAATGTAATATAAAAAGATTTTTGATCAGCAAGCTTTGTAGACGTCGTGTGATAACACCAAACATCTGAGTGATGATTAACACTTCTAAACTTAACTTTTATAGCTTTGCCAGGGAATCGTTTGTTGTTTTGATTTTGTTTTTTAGTTTTTTTTTGTGTGCTCGTTTCACTTTTAGTTTTTTCTGTTGAGAAAAATTTATAACACTTTGCGTTGGATCAGCACTCGACCTTTTTGTTGTAGAACGTGTGAAACGGCGTTCAACTGGAACGTTCACATTCTCCCCCGTATTCAATTCAAATACTCTGTACTCTTGGGGATTTAGAGAAAGCCTTTCTTTCGATATTCTTACATCGTGCGGTTGACCATCTAGAGCTCTTCGTCGTACGCTATCATTCATATCTAATTCTTGAATTTCGTCAAAACCATGAAAACTCTGATCATCATTATTATCCGCATTTCGATCATGATTACCCGCATATTATCTGCATTTCGATCATCATTATTATCCGCATCCGATCATCATATCATCCGCAATCATTATTATCCGCACCACTGATTCTGGTGATAGTAATTTAACAAAATCCACTGGTAATTTTATTTCACTTTCAAGCCGGTTACTATTTTCTTCCAAAAACTCTAACGTGTGCCTAGAACTCGTACGCCATTTTTTCTTAAATTTATCACACAAAGAACTAATAAATGTTTTTAATGTTTTAATGCTAAACAAAACAAAAGATTGAGGAAGTGTACTAACCTTTTTGAAATACCGTTTTTTGTGAGTTGTTGTTAACAAATCACGGATTTCCGAAGATACTTCATTACAATAGCACTTTTGTACTAATTGTATCATCAACTTATTAAGAATAGATTGATTTACATTTACATTTTGTTATTCATAAATTGCTTTTGCATTTCTCCTTTCTCTTACCTCTCTTAAATAAAATCCTACACAAAATAGAGATCAAAATAAATTCAAAATATGAGTACATGGATTATTATTATAAACATTACTCTTCTCTTCATTTTATTTTATTTACTTTCTCAGTGTGGGCGTCACTTGAATAAATAAAAACTTATTAGTTATTAGAAATGAAAAACTAATTTAAGCGCATCGTATCGTCCTCTTGTACCGATTTTGATCCAAAACAACTGTTTATAGAGGTGACTATACAGGAATTAGGTTTTTTCTGAAGAGTCGGTCGATTATGTGTAATTTAGAAGAACCCACTTGTATTAGATATTACACCACATCATTTGTATTTAATTAAAACATTTTTGAACAAACAACAGAATAACTTTAACATTTTATAAGAAAATTTAAAGAAATTAAACAAAATATGGCAATGATCGAACTCATTTTTCTTGACTCATCAGTTCTTGGATTTCTGTGTTTATTTGGCTCGGAGTAGAGAAATAGAGAGGTAGATCTGAGGTAGGTTTTTATGTACATACATATTAAAATTAGTTTCTCGATTATTTTGTTTTATAACGCATAAAATAATAAAGCTTTCATCTAGATTAAGGCTCGAAAGTCGAACTTCAGTTATGAAGAAGCTGCATTTTCAAAGATATAGTTAGAAAACATATTATGATAACGAAGTGTTGTTTGCTTGAGAACATATCGCTGGAAAACAGATATTTTGATCGGTGAACAAGTAAACATTCCATTCCTATTATGACTGGCTTTGCGTGTGTGAAGAATGGGCAAAATATAATAAGACGTTAGTTACATTTATATTTACCTATAATATGTGTACTTTCAGATGTTAACTTAAATTTCATTTTAGCATAATTTTAATTTAAATAAAGCCAAAAATTTAGCTGTCTTACTTGTATTTATATTTTAAATTTAAATCTTTTAAATAATTTATTTTAAATCAATTTCTTTAAATGTATTTCTTAAAATTTAATTTTAAAAAATGTTAAAATACATATATACTTACAGATAACTAAAGAAAAATGTAACTAAAAAAAAAATTAAAAATAATCAAAAGAAAAAAAAATAATTGAAAGAAAAACAAAAAATTAAAAAGAAAAATGAAAAAATAATTAAAAAAACAAACAAAATGAAAGAAATAATTAAAATAAAAAAAATTGTTAAAAGAAAAAAAAGAAAAAAAGTAAAACAAAACTAATATAAATATTAAAAAATAAGTAAAAGAAAAAAAAAGTCTAACTAAATAATAATCAAAAGAAAAAAAATAAATATAAAATAGTTATAATATTAAAATTAATGAAGCTGAACGTCAGGTACTTGGTAGTGTTAGGTTTGTCAAACATGATGTTATTTAAGGGTGTAGAGGCTTATATACATCAAAAATATCCAGCTGATGAGCTTAAAATAGAAGATCATATCAATATTCCATTCGTTAAGTTGTTTACAATAGTGCATTTTAAGTATTTCATCTGTAATAACAATTGTCAGTCAATTTATACTGCTAATGCAAAAATTTTATTAATGCATCTACTGGGTTCGTGAGATCTGTATTAGCTGTTACGTTAAATAATGTTAGATTGTTGTTAATTTGAAATGATCCTGAAGATAACTCACAAAAATATGGACTCTTGATTATCGTCCAAAATTGATACCATCTAACAATGATAGAGTAATGAATGATATTATAACTACCGTGAAGATGATCGAATTCCAGCTAGTGTAATTTGACCAAAAACAAATGAGAAAATTAGAGTGCCATTTATAAAAATAGAGCAGTCGATTCGTGAGGGTGATTGGAAATTGAAATTATTTTTTTTAGACAATCAAAATTCAAATGAAGATTTGTGAACTTTAAATTAAATAATAATCATGGAACACTAAAATTGGGAAGATATAAAGAATGGATAGTATGGAAAATAAAAAACATTAACGCTCGATCATCATGTACCAACGCATATGACATCTATCGAACCAAAATGTGATAAATCAGAAGTTTTACAAAGTTTTCAAAGTCAAATAAAAAACTTTTTGTTTAATGAAGGGCAAAAATATAGATAAACCACGGCAATCAAGACCACAACTACCATCACCTCCTAGTTTAATTAAAAAGTAATAATGTTAGTTTTTTTATAATAATTAATCTTTTGTTTATAATAGTTTTAAAAATCTGTAAGGTTAAAAATAATTAATTAAAAAGAAACAGAAAATATTAAAGTTGAATATAGTGTGCAGCCCATTTCTTCTTACACGTTAAACAGCTGTCTACTTGTAAATGTACAATACAGTTGTAGAATATGAATGTGACAACTCATTTCCTTCACCGGAATGTTCGTTATTTTTTTTCTGCTCTGTTCTATTTACTTAGTTAACTCGTAAGAAATAACAACGTAACAACAAGTTGCATCAGACACGATTTGTTCTTAAGATAGTAACACTTCTTTATTTCCTGGACAAATCCATTTTCAATTGATTTAGTACTGAGCGATTGCTTCAATTGATTTTTTACGGTCGCCCGCACTTATTTTAAAAATAAAACCACGCAAGATTTTTGTTTGTTTTTTTTTTGTAAGATAAATTAAAAGAATTTACGAAAAAACTTAATGTGAGCAAAATAAAAAATTACAAGAAAAGATTTTGTTGAGGGATAATTATTTGAAAACAAATATGTTCCTCTCAGAGATTCTTTTGTATAATAAAATAAGTTTTTTGTTTTCCTTTTCTTTTGGTTTCTTTTGCTCAAAATTTGTAAGAACATAAATGCGTTCGATATGACAGAGTTTACTAAAAAACAACAACAATTCCATAGAGTTTATTAGTATTCACAATGATGAAACAATATAGTAGTAGTAATACAAATATTGGTGTTGGTAACGATACTCTAAATATTCAAAAAAACTTTTTACCAATATACTAAATTCAATTATTGCTGTTGAAGATAATGATGATGATATCATTGATGATACATTGTTGAAGGTTGTTGCTGGTGGTCGAAGAGTATAGCAATAATGACTGTTGATTAAACAATAATAATTCAGTTCATCAATGATGATATATACAATTTTGAAGGTTGTTGCTGATGGTTGAAGAGTATACCAATAATGCCAAATTGTAACCGACCATCCTCCACTGCAGCACGATTATATTTTTTTTTCGCGGGAAGCGCAGGTCCGAAATATGGGGGGTTGTTTTATTTTTGCGTGGATGTTGATGTGATCATACACTATTTTCGTGCGACCATCGGACTATCAACCCCACCGTTAAGATAAATCGTGGTCAACCCATCATCATTGCCATTAACCTATTATTTAGTAATTCATTGCTAGAGTTTAAACCTGAATAAATTGAGAGACACAAAAAAACTCGTACAAATTAGACGACAATCAATCTATTGATACACTCGAAATATATATTCAGAAATAGAAAAAAAATATTTATTGCTTATAATTAAACTATTTACAAAAAGTTACATTTCTAGGATAAACTAAATGTTCTACATTAATTTAATCTTACGTACAATAATATGTGACCATCACTTAATAAAAAAAATAAATGACAACTGTATTTACAAATTCACAATAACCGTTTGAAAATTAATTAACCTTTCAAGTTTATCAAAAAAAATATATGTATATATATATATATGAGATCGACTAACAGCATCTATCAGAAAACTACTTCTTAAAAAAGGGAGGAAAAGACCAAATATATACTAAAGCTTTAAAATCACTCACAGATCTCTTAATTAATTAAAATTTACTCACCAAGTACCGTGGTTTATCTGAAGATGAGCTCATCAAAAGATTCCATGTCACTACGAACAAACTCCTGAGAAAAACATGATAAATTCTAAAATATAGTAAACTTTGCCTTAACCAACTGTTAGTAATTATTCCACAAAAAAAACTGCTATCTTTGATCGCTCAATGGAATAGGTCCTTCCAAGGAAATCAAAAAAAAAACGCTTGTTGATTGTGGTGTATGTCTGTTTGAATGATGAACACAAACTTTGCTGCCAATTAAATTTCGTGCAAATCCGGTTTCCAAAAATACAACGGTATAATGTCAAAATTTCACGTTTCCAATAAGGTATCAGCTTATTCCCATAAGGATGATCCAATCTTCACCATTTGACACATCGATTACCACGATTGTACTATTGCCCGCAACTTTCGCTTATAATCAACCTATAGTTCTATAGTAGATGAAATTTTTTTTTTAATATTTTTGTGGAGAATTTATTATTAAAAGTATATATATAATTTAATTGTTTTATTCGTTGGCGTATTCGTCATCGGGGCACATTCGTCAAACTAGACATTAGTCAAACTTGACTACGCCGACAAGGTATCAAATCCAATACCCTGACTTTCGACTCGAGTTCGAAGTCAAGTTCAATTATCTTCTATTTCATGTGGTTTCATGTTTCTATTTCATGTTTCCATTTCATATTTCTATCCATGTTTCTATTTCCAGTTTCACGATTTCATTTATCTCCTATTTCATATCTCCTATTTCATGTTCATTTATTTCCTATTTCATCACTAATTACTGTAAATAATTTTATGTTAAAAACATTGCTAATTTTATATAAATAATTAAATTATTTGTTGGTTTACCTATTTGCCGCTTAATTTCCCTAAGGTAGGGAAGTAATTCGTTATCTTTTTTATCTTCAGCGGTCGCCATTTTCCCTGCAATCTCGTTGAATAGTAGTAGTAGTCGTGGTGGTAGTAGTAGTAGTCGTGGTGGTAGTAGTAGTAGTCTATCAACCTATAGTTCAACCGCTTATAGTTCAACCCCTTTCTTTTAAAACAGCCTCTCCTATGTATGTTCCTGGACAATCTAAACATTTTATCTGGTAGATTCTCGATTTGTTATTTATTCCCCTCTGTATCTTTGAAATTATTTATTGTTTATTAAGTATTTTTTTATTTGTGTTGAAGGTCTGGCTATTAATTTCATATTGTATTTTCTAGAAATAATTTGTAGTTTGTTGGTGATCTTGGGGTAAAATGGTGTAATGATGTTTATAATAATTTGTTTTTCTTTATCGAATTTTTCCTTGTCCATTGCTATATTAAATTATTGATGGGCCATAGAATAAAAAGCTGCTTGTTTGTGTACTGAATAATGGAATGAATCTATTGTTGTGGGTTGGTTTCCTATATATACCAAATGAAATTTTATTTGAGTTGTATTGAATGATTGTGATATTCAAGAAATTTAAAATGTTATTTTCTTCTGTTTCCATTGTGAATTTAATAGATGAATTTCGATTGTGGAAAATATATCTTGAAGTTCTGATTTTATGACTATAGCAACAATGTCATCAACATATACCGATACCATATTCTTGCAAATAACTCATATCTTTCCTTAAGGTTTTCTTCCAGCTTACTCATAAAGATGCTGCTAATATATGGAGTGAGTTTGCTGCTCATTGATGTTTAAAATCTACCACAAACAAAAATTTATTTTTAAAATTAAAATAATATATCTGATGCCGAAAAATAAGAAAATAAAGTTTTGCTCCTTGAGTGCTGGTTTTTATTTTTATGCACTTTATTTTGGAAGACAAAAACTTCTTAAAGGGCAAAATAAAATAAAAATCGAAAAGCTGATTTAATTTTGTTATTGTAAAGAATGCCCTCCTTGAAATATAGTTTTTGCAGATTAGTTATTCTATGATCTTTATTGAATATACAGTTAACGATGGCAACGTATGTTTTCGAAACCTCCTTACATTTATTTATACCCGCCTTTGTAAGAAGAAAATGCAAGCACCTTTTGAATTTTTTGACCATAACTTTTTTACTACGAAAACGATTACCAGCCGAAAGAAGAGAGCGTACTTCGCTAAGAATTTGCGCTTTAAAAAGTTCAAGTTTGTCGCCGATGTTCGACGAAGGTTGAGAAGCACCTCGAGAAACTTGGTCCGGATGACTAGTTAGTGCAGCTGTGGATACTAATGGTGTGTCGACAGAGGAGGCCTGCCGGTGTGCGAGAGTCTCCATAAAGTTATCAGTCAATTCGGCTAATTTAGATAATGACATCTCATTTTCTCCTTGTGTCAATATCAGTTGGAAATTGGTGGGGAGACAAGACACTTAACAAAAAAATATAAAAACTATGTCGGAAGACGAATTATAAACCTATAAAATAAACTAACTTTGTTACCCGTTAAGTATGACAAAAAGTTTTTCATTAAGAAAAACGAGATATAACACCGTAATTAAAATGTTTCTAACCATCGACGCCGTTGGGGCAGTTGATAGCGTGTCTACCAAAAGATTCGAACAGATTGGCACTGATGAGGTTGTGAGTTCGAATCCCAACCGAAACACGTTTAGAGATAAAAGTTGTTTTTATTAATAAACTAGCAGGACCCTCAAAAACTAATCAGTTCCTTGTCATACATGTTTGCATCTTTTTCCAAAGTGTCATCAAAATTCATTCACGAATGAATGTTTTATGCTCCCAACAAACATAAAAACTTAGGGTAAAAACACCTGTTGTATGGTGAACCCCCCAACCCTTTATCCAATGTGCTCCAAAAGCTAACAAAATCTTTCTCATGTTACTCGAAAGCTTTTACCAACGTTTCATGAAAATCGATCGGTAATTGTAGGCTACAGTAGGGATAAACACCTGAAAAAAAAACTTTTTAACTGGAAGTGACAAACCGGAAGTTGGTATGCAGAAATATTGGAAACAGTACTAAAACTTTATATACTAAGTTTCAATAATATCATAGTCCGGGATCAGAAGTTATTCAAAATTTAAACTTAGAGGTGTTCGGGAGACCCCTCGCCATTTTGTCCAAATTTAAAATGAATCCAGATCTTCCATTTTCAAGTGAACCTGTATCATTTGCCAAAGTTTCATCAAGATCCTATGCAGAAAACTCACTATTGCAAACGTGTTGCCGGCTAAGGGCCACATTTTTAATTAGTTTGTTTATCATACTTGCTATCCATGTTTGATTATACATAAGCTATGCTTCTTTGTATAGTATTTGTGCGAATTCCATTTCGTAATTTTGAGCTTTTAATCGATGTTATCAACTATCTTTCTTAGTTGGAGAAACATGCATTACATATATAATTGCAAACCAATAACATATTTAGTTTATTACCAATATAACAATAACACATTTTATAGATGATAAAATTTGTAACATCATTAAGTGTTTAATTCAAATACATATAGTTTTGATATACAAATGTAATTGTTTCAGATTATACTTTCATTTTTCAATTTCATTAAATTATGTTCAACAAAAAAATTGATCAAAGGAATCTAACCGTATAAAACAATATTTAAAGAAAAATCAAATTAAATTATTATCAACATTTAGGCAGAACCCCTTAAGATAATTATAATGGCCCTCCCTGGGGTTCCATTCAAAAAAAAACCTATGCGCAAGTGTACCTATTACCTGTTACCTGTTACCAATGCGAAAGTGTACACAACAACTTCCCAAAGTTTCATGATGATCGGATGAATGGTTTATTAATGCATAAGGTACAAACATACATACTTTCAATTTTATATACATAGAAGATTAACTAATTTTATAAAATAATTTGGATTGACTTACTACCTAAATGTATTCTTCCTTTGATTTCCTTGATCAACATCATGTTGATGTTGATTTAATGTTGGTTTATAATAATTGTTGATTGTTGATTTTATGTTGGTTTATAATAATTGTAGATTGTTGATATAATGTTGGTTTATAATAATTATTGATTGTTGATATAATGTTGGTTTACAATAATTGTTGGTTGTTGTTATAATTTCGGTTTACAATAATTGTTGATACTGTTTTGGTTCACAAAAATTGTTGATTGTTGATATGATTTCTCCTTCTTTTGATAAAACTTTTATTTAATTGATTTATTGAACTTTTTGTTGATTTAATTTCATTTATAATAATTCACTTTTATATTTTATTAACTTTTTCACTTTTCTCTCGAACGGCTGCTTTCGTGATTTTTTATTAAAACAAAAAATAATAATAAAAAAAATTTTCACTGCTCTTATTATCTTCGGATATAAAGAGTATCAACTGCGCTAGAAATGTTGCGTTTTCAATTTATTATAAAAAAAACACTTCAATTTTATTTAGGATTTAATTTATTCAAAAATTAAAAATGAAAAACTTAACTTTTTATTTGGTCTTACTTGTAGTGCCAATGTTATGAATCTAATTTCTTATTTCTATTTTACTAACGAAGAAACCTTTCTTGTTTAAAAGTTTCTTTGTTTACATGATCTTAAGTGTTAACAAGTGTTCAAATACTTGATATCATATTTTATCAAGTTTGTTCATGTTCTGTGGAAACGATTAATTTTATTATCTTTCATAAGAATTTATTTTATTTATAAAAACTGATAATTAAAAATATGAAACATATGTGTAATTTAATCTACTTTAAAACAAAATCACTTCATGTGAATTTTATTTTGATCCATTATCAAGTTTGTTTATTTTAGATTTGTTTTCACAGGACATGACTGGACGGTATATTAGTCTTAAACGGTTATATTCGACTGTTGCTACAGCACTAGCTTTAATAGATGATGGAATGATCGATCAAGGCTAATTAAATATAAACCTTCAAGAAAATTAAGTCTAGAAAATGCAACATATGCTTGTCCAGGAGCAAACATATTGTTACACGAATCTATCACTGCTTATTTTAAGCTCAATCCTTGTGATTTATGGATAGTTAGGGCATAATTCAAACAAATTGGAAATTTCTCTCTTAATAAATATGCTCCTTCCATAATTTCAAATTCGACACTTGTTTTTTCAACAGCATGCTCCATACCTGATGATAACACAATAGTAATTGCGTTGACTTCATTTTTATCGACTAGCTAGATCTCGTGTAATTGATTTCACGGTAGCATCAGTTCCGTTTACTAGTCCTAATGACACATCAATATTCCTTAGAATCATAATTTGGTTTCCAACTTAATCGTTATTGTTTTAGGAAGTCCAACGGTACGGGAACAGTTTTCTTCGTTTGATTCTAACACCTTTTGCACTTTTTTTAAGAAGAACAGGTCGACACTGTATTGAACCTTTGGCGTGAAGCTCTATTGTCTCTGTAGAAATAGTTGAAAGCATTTCCTAGTTTAGTACATCACACATATTTTAAGTGGGGAACAAACAAACTGTTTCAGACGGTTAAGCCAATATTGCAGTACACAGGTCTTTCAATCGACCATAAACTGTTTGATTGGCAAACACAATTTCTTTTTCTTTTAATGTTTTCTTATCTGCAGCTGTAAGCAGCCCAATTCGAATTCTAGACAACATATATCGCTGTGAGGACCTTGGGTTTAGGTCGAGTGCTTACCCGAGATACGCTCACTGTTAGAGAGATGAATTGTGTACTTACAGTTTGCGATTTCTCCGTTTCACTCTATATTTTTCAATTTAAAACACAGTATTTTTCGTATTTATTTTAGGTTTCCGGTGGAACTTTTATTTAATTATGATTTGAATTTGTTACAACCAATAATATTTTAATCGGCTTAAATTATATTTAGTTTACAATTAGATTTTTTATTTACTTTTAGATTTTTACACGAACAAATCTAATACGAGTAGGTTTGATTTAACTTACTAGATTATTATTTAACTCTGGCACTTGCACTTGTACTTGCACTATCTGTATATTTAACTTGGATCACTGGTGGACCGTACTAGTTGTTCCTAGTTTCGCGACGTTGTTCAGACTTCCGTGGTGATGTTCAGACTAACTTTTGGTTTGGTTTTTACTAACCAAGAAAACTATTTTCTCTAATTTCCGTTGGTCCGATTTACATTTTAATGAATAGGTGTTTTGTTTAGACAACAAAAAACCGTTTTTAAATTAATTTTATTTTGTCACAAAAATACCTGAATTTTATTTTTGTTTTATCAAGAAAAAACCGATTTTCAATTTAAACGATTTTATGTTAGACTATTAAAAATTGTTGTTAGTGTAAAAGACATTGAAAATTGGTAAGCTCGAATTGTATTTTCAATTTTTATAATTTTTAGTTTTCCGTTTAGAGTTTTATTTCGTGTATTTTATTTAATAATTATTTAGTATAAAACTTGTAACGGAAATCTGTATGGATTTTTTAAGTTAGATTTTTTTATTATTTAATAAATTGATTTAAAGTAAATTGAAATTTGATTGTTTTAGAATTTGTTATACAAAGAAATGTTTGTACAGAAAAATGATTGGATTTAATAATTTTGTGGGAATATTTAATTAAGGTTGATTGTTGCAACTTTGTTGCTATGAAAAGCTTTATTGTTTTAGCGGGACTAAACGTGCACTTAACCTTCGGTTGGTTTTAATGTGAGTGTTGTGCATTTGAAATGTAGGGTTTGGGAGATGTAAAAGTGGAAATGTGATACGGTCATCGTTTGAGCTATCACATCGCGATAAAAACTATCTTCTTTTTGCCTCATATTGATCGTTAGTTTTTCATAGGCACACAATTCTCTCCACAAGTGAAAGTTTCCGATAGAACTTATATAATTTGCATTTTCGGAAGGCGTTATTTGTACATAAGCAGAATTTTAATGCACCGGAGGTAATGGTAATAAATCACCAAACAATGATACGTGTTTCTTGCCAAACCAACCATTGTTAGATCAAAACCTAAACCATCAAAAACTTTCCTCCCATCTTAAGTGGATATACATGATAGTTATATTCGATATCATAGACACTTTATCAATAAAAATTAACGGCACATCACACAATTGCTCACGCAAGGTCTTAAGTGCAATATCGGATATTGGCCGATATTTTGCTGTAACATCATGTTCTACTGGTAGTTGTGTGTAAGCCCTTGGATTGGTTGGAGTTCTTGTTTAATAGTTTTTTGATAATCGCTGGCCAAAAAATCCAATTTCAATTCCGAAATTTGTTTGTCGAAGTAAATTTTACCAAAATAATTATTAAGACTCTTTTTAATTTATTTATAAGAGTAAATTCCACTAAATAATTAAATCCACTAAAAACCCTTTTTTTTTAATTTCCGAAAAAATATTCTTTTTATTTTATTTTACAATATATGAACCAATGTATAATTGAAATATCCATAATCCAAAAATCCAAAATATTGAAATATAATATGTATATTGAAATAATAAAATTATAAGTTGTTTGTATCGACCAATTAAGCTCACTGCTAAATTTTTAATGAAAGAGTATAGAACAATTATATAAACAAAAGGCGCTAAAATATATAAAATACGCCAAAATAAAATTAGTCCATTAATCAAAAAACAAATGACATCTATTTTTTAAATAATTCTTGTGGTCAACGACATCTATTGCTTTGTAGAAAAATCGCGAAAATATTCTGCAGTTTCCACTGTAAAATACAAATGTCATTAGTCAAAACTAAGAAAATGAAAACATGATAAGTATAACTAATTCTAATATAAATTCCTAATTATATAATTATTTAATCATAAAAACATTTTTATATAGATTAACAATGCTCAGCTTGAAGACAGATGGAATATCCACTGATCTCAGGATCTGCCGTCAACAAGTTGAAATAATCCATGATTTGTTAATCTTTGAATTGAGTATGCTGCAATACCCGTTGGACTTGTTATTGCTACTCGTTTATCTAAAACTTGCTTTATCCAACATCTAATAGCATAAATTAGATAGCTATTCCCTGTTCCTCCATCCCCACTAACGTAAAGACGTAAAATTTCGGATCCAGGTTTCAAAGTTTTAATCACTTCATCAAACACACCATTTTGATCTGAGTTAAGCTTGGAAACTACTGCTTTAATATCAACGTTTGCAATATTTTGATGAATTCCTCTAAAATCTTTCATGTCTTCTCCAGCTTCAACAGGCTTGCATTCTAAGGACTTAATGTTGTGTGGCAATTCTTCATTTTCAATTACTTTTATTTGTAGTTTTATCAATTCTTGTACCTGTTCGAAAGCTTGATCGATTTCTGTTCGTTTTTCGTGATATTACATTACATTCTTAAGATGTAATTTTAAACTATCAAATGCTTCGCATATGGTTCACACCCATTCTTTAGATCTACAACTTTTCACCACGTTTTAAAAAAAAATTACAAGGAAAAGTAATATTGTTCTGGTTATGTATCATTCTTTGTATTTAAAATGATTAATAAGGGCCTCATGCGTACGTTTTCTTAAATAAAAACCTTTATTTATCTTATAACATTCAACGTTTTATTTCTAGGCTTAGAATATAATATACTTAGTCAAAAGTCAGAATCATATAAAACGTAAGACTCTAGCTCCAGAGGACTCTAGCTCCTAACCATTACTAATTAACAATAAAAACAAACTCATATAATAATTAGTATAATAATTCATAAATTCCGACAAATTTTCGCCATCTTCTTGTTTGGTTCTATGAAATTTTGCACGTTCTGTTCTAATATTTCTTTTCTTAGAAAAAAGTTTTTTAATAACAAAAGACATTCATCAAGAGTTTTCTCTGATGGTAATTTAGGTACCGTTAACTTCATTAAAGTTTCATATAAGCCAGCTCCGATTACTGTTATAAATGTTGCCATTTTCTGTCCTTCCTCTATTTTATTTGCAATGAAAAACTGTTTTAAGCGATCTTCGTACGCCAACCCATTTGTCCCTTCAACATACTGTTCCAGTTTACCGACCATTTTACTATATGTATAAGACTATATCTGCAGCTTGAATTTCTTTATTTCGCACAATAATTGTGAATAATATATTATAGAACTATTATCACTACACTGTTCTAATAGCAAACTATTTTCTTTTAAACACGCGTATCGTCGCCACTGTTATATATGAATTTATTATGTAAAAACTATTAGAATTAATTGTTTATTCACCACAAAGAATTACACTGCAATTTATGAAACTACAAAAAGATTTATTTTATATTGACTCAGAAGTAACTTTACATTCGAGTATATGTTATTGAATGCACAACAACATCTCATGTCTTCTCTTATCATTACAATCAATCGACTTATTTTCTATAATCTCTCTTTTACAAAACGTTTTACAAAAATTGAGGGTGTACAAAAAGTTATTCATAAAATTATTATTACAACATTAAGACATATCAAATAATAATATAATTCATCTAATATAATAATAAAATAACTCATATAATAATACATGATTACCGCATGGAGGGATCAGTTTTTATTGTTTTGAAATTTTTTTTTATTTTTGATCTACGGGTGTGACAACCCCGCGTACTCCAGTCCCTGCTATTGACATACGAGTTAACGTGAGATATCACACCACTGGCAATAGCAGTGAGATATCACTAGCCAAGGTGACATCTTAGGGGTGGTGGCGGATGAACTGTATTCAGTCAACGGTAGCACCCTCAATCTTAGCTGTGAAATAATCCTTGATGATGAGACGCTATTGCTTCCTTGAGGAAACGAGCCTTCATATAACTATGTGTGGACTTTAATCTTCAAGAAAGACAGTGCGTCACAGGATCAAGGAATATGCAACCGACTGGACTATTGGCAACTACATTTTTGTTTTGTTTCAGCAAATTTTTGTAAAAATTTGCTATTTACCTTTTAATTTACTTTTATTTTCTCTATTCTATCATAAAATATTGGCCTATGTCATATTTTGTCAGTGATAGGATTTTTTGTTTAGTTATCCATTCTTTAACAAAAAATTTAAAAAAACAAAAAAAGAAAGATTTACGTCCATCAACACCTCTGAACGTATGTTGTTGTAGGACCTTGGTATTAAAAGGTTTTTATGTGTTATTGTGACACATATTGTAATTCCTACTACACAACACATTTTATTAAAAAAAAAAAATATAATAATTAGTTTCATTCATCATCATCACGTGTGCACGAAGTTGCTATGACAAGATTCTGCAATTAAAAAAACTTAGCTGAGAAAGAATTCACTCGTTAAAATTTAGTATGAGTCGCAGAAAAGTATGTCGAAAAAGTTATATTTAACCAAATTCAACCTTTTACACAAGGAAAGAAAATATTAATTATAGTAATGATTAGGCTTTCCAAATACTGGAAGATTTTTAATACTCGATTATCAAGTACTTTAAAATGAGATACTCGATATAATACTCGATTAATCGATTATTTGAAAAAATATAAACAATAACAACAATAAAAATATACTAATTACTAACAACAGTATAATATTCAAAATCGTTTTAATTTATTATTATTAAACATATATTTTAAGAATAAAAGTGAGTTGAATATTCCAAAGTTCAATCTGGTTCGCAATTTTGTTTTAACCATTCCAGCTGTGGAAAACACACGTTCGGTTGCAGTTGCTAAAAGGGCATGGTACAATATATCCAATAAAGGTCTTCTTTGTTTATATAAATCATATTTTCGAAAGTCGGTTTTTAATTGTTTTTGTAAATTATTTTCAGCTACACTTTGTGATGGTGATGATGTATTAGTTATTGAATATATAGTTTTTTTAAGCTCTTCGTTAATGTTTTGATCAACTGAAGTTTGTTCTAGTATAGAAGGGTTGGATTCTTCAGGAATGCCATTTTTGTTTAGGTCTAATGAATCTTGAGGAAACATTTGTTGCATAATCTTGACTCCCATCAATATTGCTGCATTCTTTGATGAATATTTAAAATGTTCTGTTGACCTAGGAATATTTCGACTATCGAGGTATATTAGTAACGTCATCAAAACTTCATCACGGCGTTCGTTCATTCTTTTCTTAAGGGTTGCTAATACATTTGTACTTATGCTATTTTTGTTTTCCTCTAATTTATTAAAGATAAATTTGTAAACGCCTTCAGCTGCTATTAGAGTTGCATTATTTTTACTCAATTCGGTAATTTCGCCATTTCTATAGGCGTTAAGACTTCCAAAAAACTTTTTATCAAAGTAATCTCGTTATCGGTAACAGTAGGTAAATGGATCTTTACAAGTGACTCATTTACGCTATGCACTAAATATGTAACTCGCTTCAACATTTTACACATGGAACTCCAACGAGTTTTTACGTCGAGAATCAATTTCATCTTCTTTTTCCTAGAGTCAATAATTTTTTGTTGCAAAATAGAGTTTTTTTTAAAGCAGATCGCTTAAATAGTAGGATAATTTTCCTTATTTTTTGCATTATACTATTTAAATCATAAGATAGAGATAAAGCAGCATCACTTTCTTCATGTTGAAGTTCAAAATCTGCAAACATGTTTCTATCTAAACAAACTTCCTCATTAGTTAGATGATCATCATCTTCAATTGCATCATCAACATCATAAAAATATTCATCATTTGCTTCATCGTCCTCGTTTATTACAATATTACATTCCACTTTTTTCTTATAAAAACTGTCCATTATAGCCAAATGTAATGCGTGATTGTGGCACAGCTGGCTAACAGGATTTATCATTTCACCATACTTACGCATTACCGACGCATCATGTGTAGAAGCAATTACGTCGGCATTTATGTCAATACTAAATTCATTTAATTTTTGCTCCACCATTAGTTTAATTTTATCAGCGTCTCCTTTGCCTTTAATTTCACATAAACCAAGAACATACCAATTACATATTTTAATATTTTTCAAATCAACGACGTGAACAGTAATATTCATATAACGAATGACGTTACAATCAGTCCATTCGTCGACTGTTATAGAGAACTTTCTATTTTCTTTTTTATAAGTTGAAAATAATTCACGCAATTCTTTACATTTTACTTCAAAAAAACGATTAATATAAGAAACCACTGTCGTAATGCTACTTGGCATTTTATATCCTCTGGAAATCACATATTCATTAATTGCCTTTGAGTGGATCATACTATTGAGTGACATTCCATCTACTGCTGCTACTCTCGCTAATATTTCATCTAAAGATTCCTTCTTTAAATAATTCGATATACAATTATTTGATTCAAATTGCAATTTAATTTTTTTTCCTACATTATTTGGTGTTGATTCTTCTCCATTTTTCTGAAGTTCCTTTATATGAAAATTTCTCATGTGATTTATCATGCCCGTTGTTGTTGAACCCTTGCAGCTTATTGTTTTGGAACATGCGTTACAAATTGTTTCGGAAGAATTTTTAGAATCCTTTTTAAAATGTTTCCAAATATCTGATCGTTTTGACATGGTCTACAAGATTTTAAATCGACATAAAATTATTTTTATAGACATATATCAAATTCTGTCATCTGTTTGTGTTTACTTACCGCAGATGATATTATAAATTTTTAAGATATAATATAATATTTAATAAATTGTACGATACTGATTAATTTTTAAACGACTATTTTAAGTTGATAAAATTTTTTCAATTCGTTTGACGTAAAATGAAATACCAAAGTAATACGACGGAAATTAAATCCACAATAGCTCGGTCCTCCATCTATTTGTGAACTTTGTAATGTTAAAGATTAATAGCTGCGTGTCTTTGGTAAAATTAGTTTTATTGTATTTTGGACTTTTCCGAACAATTTAATTATATACCAAAAAAATTAACACTACGGAATCGCTATTATAACTACACTTTATCTCCACCACGAATCCAGGCTCAGAAATCTCTTATACCACAAACTTATTTAACACATCCCTTAGAATGAGAAATTATAACAGAAATATATTTACATAAAAAACTAGAATAATGATAGAAAGAGTTTACTTGATTATGATTGATGTATGTGGTCCTCTTGTTCCTGTGTAAGTCCCTCTTAGATTTTCAATTAGCATTTATCCTCGATTAATGTTTACTTTCTCTTCAAAATTAATCCTGCTTTACCTCAATTCTCCACTTAACATTCAGCTTTTCTTTAAAACAATCTCCTTTAGTCAATCTCAATTAACCTCCAATGTCCAATTTACATTAAATTTTGCCATAACCTTCAATTCATAATAACAATTACGTTTTCTTTCTTTAATTAGCTCGTCACTTATTCCAATTAGATTTACAGTCGAAAATAGTTTCAAAGTTTTTTATTAAAACCTCGGTTCTTTACCCTCTCGAACAAAACATATTAAATGTTTTTCCCTTTTATTTGGCTAGCAATTTAATAATCATGTTATTGTTTTCTTTTACAAAATTAACAATGGCTAACCGAGACGCAAAAAAAACAAAACAAAACTTTCCAGATGCAGTTAGAACTTGGTTTCCTTTTTATTCTCCAACAATTCAACTTGAAAACTTTCATTTTATAATTTTTTTTCCCAGAAAGTAATTATATTTTATATTGTTAGATTCGTACAATTGAATAGAACTTGAAAAATATTAAGTTTTCACAAAAAGAAATTGTTTTTAGTTGAAACATTAAACAGTGAATGTTTTTGGTTTTATCACAAATACATGAAACAAAACATATTAAATGTTTTTCCCTTTTATTTAGCTAGCAATTTAATAATCATGTTATTGTTTTCTTTTACAAAATTAACAATGGCTAACCGAGACGCAAAAAAAACAAAACAAAACTTTCCAGATGCAGTTAGAACTTGGTTTCCTTTTTATTCTCCAACAATTCAACTTGAAAACTTTCATTTTATAATTTTTTTTCCCAGAAAGTAATTATATTTTATATTGTTAGATTCGTACAATTGAATAGAACTTGAAAAATATTAAGTTTTCACAAAAAGAAATTGTTTTTAGTTTAAACATTAAACATGGAATGTTTTTGGTTTTATCAAAAATACATGAAACATTTTTTCTTTTATTATAATTATTTTTATTTTTTATTATATATTTCTTTTTATTGCACTGTTCAGGTTTTTTACATATGAAACCATGGAAAACTCATTCCAATAATTTTAATATTTTTTTTAATTAATTTCTTTCTTTTATTAATTTGAAAAGCAATTACTTTTTATCTACACCGCTTGAATGTCAAAACTAGAATTCTCTCTTTTTATCGCCATGACAGCATTTTATAATAAAAATTTCTTTTGTTTTCGTTTTGTAACGAAAAAAAAAAGACAAAGCAACCAACAGCAATCGTTCTTTCGTTCTATTCTTTTTGTGAGTACGTTCACTTCTTTGATATTAGATGTTAAGAAGGAATTTATCGTTGATTATTTAATTTGAATTTAAATTGGAAATCGAATTTTTTTCTTTGACGGGAAATGAATTGTTGAAAAGTTTGAAATGTTTTAGTTGAAAATAGACAGACGTTCATGTTTTAATGAATCGGTGGACGGTTTTGGAGTTATATATATATACATATATATATATATATAATTCAATTGATAAAGATTAAGGATTTCGGGTAATAATGGGTTATTTTAATAAATACTCGATAATCGAATGAGGTAAAATGGAACGAGTAATCGATAATCGATTACTCGATTTCGAAAGCCTAGTAATGATAAGCTATTATGTCGTAGTGTAGTGATATACGTAGTGTAGTGATTTCATTTTTATTGGTGATTTCATACGACATTTTTCAGTCATCATCATCACGTATGCACTTAGTTGCTATGACAAGATTCTGCAATTAAAAAAACTTTGTTGAGATAGAATTCACTCGTTAAAATTTAGTATGAGTTGCAGAAAAATATGTCGAAAAAGTTATATTTAACCAAATTCAACCTTTTACACAAGGAAAGAAAATATTAATTATAGTTGTGATAAGCTATTATGTCGTAGTGTAGTGATATACGTAGTGTAGTGATTTAATTTTTATTAGTGTTTTCATACGACACTTTTCAGTCATCATTATCACGTGTGCACGTAGTTGCTATGACAAGATTCTGCAATTTAAAAAACTTAGTTGAGATAGAATTATGTCGCTATTATGTCGTAGTGTAGTGATATAAGTAGTGATATATTATGTTAATTATTATATAGTTAATATAGTTTTGGCATGATCATAGATTATATATGCATTTCAAAAAATAAATCAAATACGAGTTGTTCTTAAATAAAATATGCATACATTTATTACATATATCAATATATTGAAAATCACAAACAGTTTTAAAGTTGCAAATTATTAATAAAAAAATGTTATATATATGTAGTTAAAAATAGTATGTTCTTAGTTCTTAGTATGTATTTATAATTCTATTGAATTTTAAAAGGATTAATAATAAAAATATGTTTGTTAGTTCATTTACGTGTTACTTAGAAAAATGATTTATTAGCTTTTTACTTAGTGGTAACGTATATGAAAAAAACCAGTAAACTCAATTTCAAATCGAAAGTGAGGAGTATTAAAACCAAAAGCTTTTACATTTTCGACACATAAGAAAAAACGGTTTTCGGAATAAATAATTTTCTTAGCAATTGCGAATTTAAGATCACCACAATCACTTGCCTATAACCACAACACTTGACCAAATGTGTGGGTTGTGTGCCATTTTCGTTCAATTTCTTTGATTTTGAGAATCTCAATATCGTCCTCTATTTTTGTGACAATTTCTGTGACTAAACTCGAACTGGACAAGAGCCGTCGAAGTCAAATTGTTAACAAAAAACAAAGAATGTCAGTTCCATCAGAAAGATTATTTTCCATTGATAAAAGATCAAGACTAAACCCTTAACATGAACTCTCAAACGAACTCTCGCTTCAATTTTTGCAAATACTTGGACCTAATATTTGGATGCAATGATTATTTGCATATATTTTATCGTAAAAGGTGGGATAATCTTTATCAACGTCGTAAAAGGTTTTAATAAAACACGAGTTTTAATTTAATTTTTGTTTGGTTTTAATTTTTATTTCCTTTGAATCTTAAAAGTAAATGACCTTATTTTTAATGAGTTAGTGGTTTACATTTATAAGCATATAAAAAAATTTATTCAACAACATAAATTAAATGAATGTGTGCGTTCTAATTTCCAAAATGCATCATAAACCTAGCATTAAAATTGTTGAGATTATTGATTCAATATTTTTTATACGCCTTTGAAACCTATTTCTATCACGTGCATATTCTTCATAACTTCCCTTTCGAGCAGCTTTGTAAGCAAAATTCCTACATACATAACATGCACTTTAGACCGACCCAAAAACAACATGTTGATTTTTTTTGGTGCTCAGTGCTAAATTCGTTTATTGGTTCATACTGAATATCCATACAAAAAATTGGGCCAATTGGTGCATCCAAGAGCCAGCGCTTTTGCATATAGTAAAACAAGATTCGAGATTTGACGGCTATAAATACTTATATCTCAAAAACGCTTAATGATATGAAAAAAAAGTTAAAGCAAGCTCACCTTATTTTGTGATTGCTTAACTTGTTTAGTACAAACTATTTTCTCAGAATTACAACAAAAAAGTTTTAGTTGAACTTTTTAAATTTGAGATCAATTTTTCAAAAGGGCCTCATTGCCTCCAGCGATATTTAGGAAAAAAAAGTTCCAAACAAAATAATAATATTTTTGCTAAACTAACATTTATTTAGAACATATTTATAACTTGTATTCAAAAATAAAAAAGTTTTAGAACAAAAGTTCCATTATTTTAAGTATTTCTTCAAATTTTCAGTTTAGCTTATTCCTAAAAACATACAAAATTTATTAAAATTAATTAAACACAATATCATATTAATAAAAAAATTATTTGCCTTTAAAAATACTTGCAGAGTCACTTAGGAAAAACAACTATTATGGCAACTGTCAGAATATGAGTATCAATCAATGCATTCCTGAGAGTGTCGTTTTGTTAATTTTTAATTGAAATAATTTAAATAAAAATCATTAAACTACAAAAATGAATTTGAATGAATTTTTTTTTTACTGATTTTTTTTACTTGAAGACAACTTAATGTGAACTAAAAATCTACCTGAGAGGTAAACTATCGTAACTGATATTCGGGAAATTTTACAGAGAAGCACTTATAAATTATTACATAGCAAACTGTGTTACAATGAATTTTCCTCTAACATACATTTTAATATACAATTAGTTTCCACTACCTAGCTATGTAAATCGGACACTTTGCCACTCAAAAATGCAATTAAAAAGATTCCGAAAAAAAGAATAAAAAATTTTCCGAATATCAGTTACGATAGTTTACCTCTAAGGCACAGAAATTATTTTACAAGATTATTTTTCCATTATTAAATTCTAGAAATACCCAATACATCTGGTAATTCATAAATCTATTTTGTAATACTAAAAGTAAAACGCCTAAATTTTTACAACTTAATAAGCTTTACTAAAAGTAAAACGCCTAAATTCTTACAACTTTATAATTTTAACAACTTAATAAGCAATTAACATCAAACAAAAAACGAGCGCTTATTATTATATTATAAACAAAAGTAAAAATCTAGTACAATTTCAAATTCAAAAATACATATTCAAAAATACATTTGTTTATATTTTTTTGTGTATGTAACATTAATTGTTTGAAAATATGGTAAGAATTAATTATTGTGATTCGTTATTATGAGTGTTTTATAATTTATAAAAATGTTTGGTGTAATAATTTAATTTAACAGTGAAATATACATCCTGCCGCCCGGAAATATTGATATCATCCATCAATTGGTAGTACGGAGAGTTTATTGACGGGTCGTTTCAATGTTCCTTCATGTGTTTTTAGTGTGACGACTCGGACGATTTGATCAGCTGCAGGATGTGTGTCAATAACTCGACCCAAGTGCCACTTGGTTGGAGGTAAGTTATTGTCATGAATTAAGACAATATCATTCATTTTAATTGATACTGAATTCGTCTTCCATTTTGTTCGTTTTTGCAATGACAATAAATAGGTTGTATGCCATTTTCCCAGAACTCCTGCCGAAGCCGTTGAATGTATTGCCATCGAGAAAGTTTTAAATGTGTGATTGAGTTTTAAATGTGTGACATCAGGATCTGGCAAACATGTGATAAGATGCCCGATGAGGAAATGCGTCGGTGTAAGTGGATTGAGGTCATCATCTGATGAAATGTACAATGGCCTAGAATTCAAAATTGCCTCTATCTGAGCCAGGAAAGTTGACATCTCTTCATATGTAAGTAATGATTCAGATAACGTTCTTTTTAAGTGGTATTTTGTGCTTTTAACGACAGCTTCATAAATGCCTCCAAAATGAGAACCAGCTGGTGGATTAAATTTCCAGATGATCTGGCTCTGTGAAAGAAAATTTGAAATATTATTGTCTCTAATAATATTGAATAGCTCGTTCAGATCCTTTTTCGCCCCGACAAAATTTGATCCATTGTCACTTGTGATATCATGACAAAGACCACGACGAGAAATAAACCGTCGAAAAACTGCAATGAATGTTTCAGTTGTCATGTCGCCGGCCAACTCTAGATGTAGTGCCTTTTTTACTAAGGCAAATAAAAACAGCAATGTATGCCTTATCTGGCTTCAATCCTCTTCTTCTAGAGGGACGTACAAGAATTGGTCCTGCATAATCAACGCCTGTTGAATAAAAGGGACGAACCAATGAAACTCGATTTGGTAGTAAACTTGCCATCATGGGTTGAATGGTGTTTATATTGTATCTACAGCATTTGACACAGCCATTAATAACCCTGCGAATGATTAATTTTGCATTGATTATCCAATAATTTTGCTTCAGAGTAGTATTCAACAGTGTATGGTTGGCGCATAACAGAGCTTGGTGCGTAGTCCGAACTAAGATTTCGGTAATAATGTCATCAGCTGGTAGCAGAATAGGATGTTTCACATCATATGGAATTGTTGCATGCTGAATGCGTCCACCAACTCTTAGTATACCATTATTGTCTAAGAATAAATTTAAATTAATCAGTTTATTGTCTTTAGATAAATTTTCATTATTATTTAGTGTTTTTATTTCATTATTAAAATGTTTTTCTTGAACCCATTTAAATAAAGTCATTTTTGCATTGTTTAGTTCATAACACGTTAAGAACCCGGTAACTAATTGATCGTTTTTCATTAAATAGTTTTTAATAAAACGTTTGCAATAACTTATTATACGAATAATTGAACTGAAATTAGAGTTTTTTTGGCACTATTTCACTTATAATTGGTGATGATGAGGTTGATAAATTGCACACCAAAGTTGAATGTTGTTTGACTGGCCATTGTGATTTAGGTTCCATTAACCATAATGGTCCTGTCCACCAGAGGTTATGGTTTGGAAGTTCATTTGGTAGAATTCCACGAGAGGCACAATCAGCGGGGTTGTTTGATGATCCAATGTGATGCCAAAATTGACGTGGATAAATTTCAATAATTTGTGAAACTCTATTACCAACAAGGGTTTCTAGAATACGAGGTAAACTTTCAAGCCACGAAAGAACTATCGAAGAGTCTGTCCATAAATTTACTTGACGATTACGATTCTCAAAGAGAGATTCAGTGCTTTCCATCAAGTTTGCAAGAAGTAAGGCTGCACAAAGTTCAAGTTTTGCAATTGTGATCATTTTTTAACGGGAGCTACTCTGGTTTTTGCTATCAATATAGTAGATTTTTTGTGACTGACTGCGTAAATAACAGCAGCATAACCATGCTGAGATGCATCAGCAAATCCATGCAGTGTTATCTCATCTGATAAACAGTTTGTCCATCTTGGAACAATTGTTGTCTCTAGCTGCTTTGCTTGATTTCTGAATTTCAACCAACCATCTAAAATATAATGAGGGAGTTGATCGTCCCAATCCAATCCTTTGACCCAGGTTTTCTGAAATAATATTTTAACAAACATGGTTGCTGGAGAGAGCCATCCAAGTGGATCAAAAAGTTTAGAAGCTTCTGATAACATGCCACGTTTTGTTAAAATTGGTTTCTCGTCCAGTGTGGTTTGGTACGAAAAATTATCTGATATTGGATCCCAACGCATGTCCAAAAACTATGAATAGTTAGAATCCTTCTCAATTTTAGTCGTCTTGTAAGGAATTTGTGAAGATGTTTTTAATTCTGGAACATTTGACAACTATTTACGTAAATTAAAACCAGATCTTTTCATAATATCGGTTATTATCCTTTTCAGATCTACCAGTTCTTCCAGAAAATCACAACCAGTCTTTAGATCGTCCACATGAAAATCACGTTCAATGATTTTTGCCGCTACAGGATTCAATTGTTCATTATCCTTAGCGATTTGTTTTAGAACACGGGTTGCCAGAAAAGGAGCTGAAGTTGTTCCATAAGTAACGGTGAGTAATCGATATTCTTGTACAGAATCGTTAGCATCATATCTCCATAATATTCTTTGAAATTCAGTGTCAGGCTGTCTTACTAAAATTTGATGGAACATTTTTTCCAGGTCGGCAATAATGACAAATTTATTTAACCGTAAACGCTGCAATATTTCTTGGAGTGATTGTTCTAGTTGTGGACCAGCAAGAAGATTTTCATTTAATGAAACTCCAGACCTTGATTTAGCAGACCCGTCAAAAATAACTCGCAATCTTGTAGTAGTGCTTGATTCTTTAAAGATGGAGTGATGAGGTAAATAATATGACTTGTGCAAAGGAATTTCAATTTCATTTCCGGATACCTTTTCCATGTGACCCAACCTTTCATATTCTTGCATGAACTCATTGTATTGTTTTTTTCAAATTCAGATCCCGATCAAGCCTGCGTTCAACTGATTGGAGTCTTTTAAGAGCCTGATACTTCATTTCACCAAGTGGAGTAGCATCTACTGCAAACGGAAGCGCCACAACATATCGGCCATCTATGGTTTTAGAAAAATTATTTATAAAATGTTCTTCACAATAAATGTCATTTGGGGATTGGGTTGGGGTTTGGTTTATTTGTTCTAGTTCCCAAAACTCAGCTAGAGAATTGTCAATATTAACTGAAGTGTACATTGATGTCACATTTGAACTTGAATTAGCACTTAATTTTCCAGAAATTACCCAACCTAAGATTGTCTCTTGAGCAACAAGACTGGAATTCACACCTTCGATATGTCCAGGTAGTAGTTGTAAAAGATAGTGGTCGCACCCTATTAAAATATGAATCTCCCCTGGTTTGTAGTAATCTGGATCTGCTAGTGTCAAATTTTCAAACTCCTTCCAGTAGTTACTGTTCAACTTGATTTCAGGTTGTTTTGAGGTAATCTTCGACATAACTAGAGCTTCCATGGTGAACGATTTGCAGGGCAAAACTTCTGACTGAACATCTAGTGTGACCAAACCCCTTGTCGTTCCCACTGTTGATGATGCTAGCCCTTGTACGAGAACTCGATGGTTTTGTCTTGATAGGTTTAATTTTTGAGCACATGATTCGGTAATAAATGAAACTAAAATACCTGAGCCCAATAGAGCCTTGCATGGATACCGTATATTGTCACTTCCCATAACATGGATAACAGCTGTTTGTAATAGTCCTCTGGATATCGATGGTTGTATTCTTGGATGTAGTAAAGATGTTGTGGTTTGTGGCAATGGTTCTTGTTGTGATGTTTCAGAAGCATGAGGTTGGTCATAATTTTTGTGAAGCAGGGTGTTATGACGTTTATGGCATTTGAAACATGACCTCTTTGATTTGCATTTTGAAACCATATGAGTATCCGATAAACAATTATAACATCGATTCTCCTTTTGCATGTACTCACGACGTTTTTCAACATTTAGTTCCTTAAATTTGGTGCACTCGAACAAAAAATGTGGTATGTTGCATAATGGACAATTGGTTTTGAAGTTGTGGTGGTGGTATGACTTCGAATAGTTGTTGATGGTTGAGTTTTTTTTGTTGAATGTTCACAATTCTCGAAAGTATCAGCGCGTTTAATCAAAAATTCTAGAATGTTGGACCAGGCTGGAAACTCAGTGTCGTTTGATTATTCTGCCCATCGTTGTTGTGTATCATCATCCAATTTTGATAGAATTATATAAATTAGCCATGGATCTCGTACTTCAGCATTGGTGCCCATGGCCTTAATACCGCGAATGATTTCATCAGACGTGTCAATAATGTTGCGTACATTATGTGAGGTTAGAACTTTGATGATTGGTTGGTTCATGAAGGTTTTGATGAATGCAGTTAGTATCAATTTTTTCTTGCTATAACGTTTGACAAGTTTTTCAAAGGCTTCAGTGTAATTTCTCTCAGTCATTGGTAAGTGCTTGAGTAATGCAGCTGCTGGTCCTTTCAGGGTATCTATCAGATATTGAAACTTTTGTACGTCATATAATGCTGGATTTTCATGAACGGTTGCAGTAAACATATCGTGGAATGATCGCCACTCTTGATATTCACCGGCGAAGGTTGGTAGATTTAAACGAGGCAATTTAACTTCACTGTGAGATCGGTTCAGAATAGATGTTTAAATGTGTGACCATTGTTATGTGCTGAATAGTTTAGCAATGGTACTGTTTGCGTATGTTTTCGTAACCATGAGTTAAGTTTGGCAACTGCGGTGTAATATTTATCATCAAATGATTTTGAAACTCAATGTCGGAATCTTTAGCCAAAAGTTCATCCTCGGTATCACTGAATGAGTTCATAATTATTGGTAGGTTATCCAAACGGGCTTGTACCTCATCCACATCAGATGAATTAGTTAACCGAATTGCAAAATCGATAATGGCGTCGACCTTTTCAATCAATGTTTCCCTTCTACGAACTAGCATTTCAGCTTTTGGCGGCATTGCGGTAATTGATACGCAAAAGAAATAACACTAGACACAATTCACAATTATTTTCACCAATGTAGATATTATAGTAAAACTAAAAACAATTAATTAATTTATTGGTTTATATTAAATATTGGTTTATATTAAAAATATTATTAATATTTTTAAGGTTCAAAAAATGTTTGTTTTTTCTAGACAAAATGGTATACTTATCGAATTGTGGAGCAAAATACTTGACAATGGTGCAACGTGGTTTGTTTCTCCGTGTCGATTTCTTCTCAATTTTTCGGCTATTGAGTTGTTTCACGTGGATATTACTTCAATTGGTTGATTTGTTGGATACGCTTGTTGGATACGCTAAATTATTTCCAAATACACATCCGCTTCGAAGGACCAAAAAATGTTAATGTTGAATTGAAATAATTTAAATAAAAATCATGAAACTACAAAAATGAATTTTTTTTTTTGAAAGCACTTCTTAATTTGATGACAACTTGATGTGAACTAAAAATTATTTAACAAGATTATTTTTCTATTATTAAATTCTAGAAATATCCAATACATCTGGTAATTCATAAATCTATTTTGTAATACTAAAAGTAAAGCGCCTAAATTTTTACAACTTAATTTTTACAACTTAATAAGCTTTACTAAAAGTAAAACGCCTAAATTCTTACAACTTAATGAGCAATTAACATCAAACAAAAAACGAGCGATTATTATTATAAATAAAAGTAAAAATCTAGTACAATTTCAAATTCAAAAATACATTTGTTTATATTTTTTTTGTGTGTGTAATTAATGTTTGAAAATATGGTAAGAATTAATTATTGTGATTCGTTATTATGAGTGTTTTATAATTTATAAAAGTTTTGGTGTAATAATTTAATTTAATTTAACAGTGAAATATACAGTTTATCGAGAAAAATTTTTGAAAATCGGATTTCTACGGTTTTGTGTTAATTCGTCACTCGTCAGTATTCTCAAAATTTGGATGCAAACACTAACTTTTTAAGAAGCAGCTCAAAAAATTTTAGTTATAAGCTGTTAGAAGGTCTTGAAATTTGCATTTGCCTGTAGAATCCAATATACCATAGGTCAATTATTTGTCGGATTCATCGGAAATCAAAAATATCATTCGTAAACAAACTTAGTATACTAATGATATCAACACGCTAGCCACAAGGATATGTGTTTAGTACGACATTGATCTTATATAGGTGAGAAATAACTGACATTTTCCATACATTAAGTGTCTTCGAGCTGGTTAAATGTAACCATAAATTACTTTTGAACGTTAGATATACGACAAGTATTAATATAAAGAATATAGCTGACGTAGCCGTTAGTTATGAAATTCACATATAAGTCAGTATTAAAACTGACTCCAAGATCGGTTATAACTTATAAGGCTGACTATCAAACTAGTTGTAAATCTTAGTTAAATGTTGGTTATAGGAAGAATATCGAAGGACAATTCTATGACTATCGTCGATGTTAGTAGTAAACATAGTTTAATGGTGCTGTAAAAACATTGACGTAAGCAAATCGCAAAAATAAGTAAGCACTTCTGAAGCACTAGATACAGTTAATATTGTATTCCTGTTTAATATTTAAAATCAAAATAATAAAAAAAATAAATTAACAAATTTTCAATATAAAAATTAAAAAAAATTTGAAACTATTGGATGAAACCTTAGAAATAAACCTTAGAATTAAACCTTTTTTGATGCGTTTCTTTTAAAAAAATCTTGAGCAGCATGAGAAATATTATCATAATTATAAAATGAATTTTTATCCTTTTTTGCTTTATTACACACATCTGTTATGAACTGCAATAATTTCGAATAACGCTTGAAGAAAATTGTATCTAAAAATAAAGTATTTATTTGAACATTTTAAAAAATTTTAAGTTGGTTAATTAACTTAAAATAATGATGGTTTGGTTTTCAGTTGTTTAAATTGATTTAAAATAATTTATTTAAAATAAATTTAATAATTTTTTGCTTTAACAACTTTTTTATAATATTTTGTTACATGTTTCAACCATAAATGGTCATTCTCAAACATTTGAAAATATTATGAATCAAATCGTCGCTTTAATAATGAAATAGCGTATGCCATATATACGTTGTTATTATATAATGGGTGCGCTGCATTCCCCATAAGGATGTCTATAAAGTGGCATTTTAATATTTTCCAATTTTTTTATAACTGGGGGTGAAAATTAATATATTGTTAATTAACGTACATGCAAATTTGAATTTGGTTAAATATTGAAACAGCGTAAATGCATGTACAATATTTCAATTCTTACAGAATAATAACTTGGGTAAAATCAGCGTTGTATACTTTACATACATTACGATCGCAACACGAAATGGTAAATCTAAAATATTGTATAAGCATCATTCATTACTACATGATATGCCGGTTCATATAAATAAAAAATTGTAAGAATATTATGCGTTAGTTCAATAATGATTAGTTTTAGGTTAATCGTACTTCCATGCAAAATGAAATAACGTATATGAAATATGAAATAACGTATAAGGTACCTGATTGACTTTTCACCTCTTTTTAGGTAGAAAAGCCAGCAGGTACCAATGTGAAATTTTAATATGCTATGGGGAAATTAGTCAAGATTAATTGGCAGAAATTTTTTTTCAAAAATATCTTTATTCATTCAATAGTGCTGCCGAGTTTACAAAAATCAGAAAATCGAAAAATCTTTAAACCCAATTATCTCGAAACTACACTTTTGCGAATACGTTGTTTCATTATTAAAGCGACGAAATAAAAACATTTTTCATTCAACAAAATTTTTGTTTGATAAAAAGCATACTACAGAAAATTTTAATTGAAATAACTTGAATAAAAATTATTTTTTATAAACAAATTTTAGAAGCTTGCTATTTTAATTTTATGAATGAAATATGATTTTTAACAGAAATTTTAATTGAATTATTCCAAGACAGAATTGTATAAAATATTTGAATTAAAAGAAAGTTTGTCATTTAAAATTAAATTTGGTTGTGTTTTGAACCCTTTGTAAATTTCAAATTCTTCAAGAGAGTCCATTAAAACACCTTGATTACATAAATGTAAAGCCTTCAAATTTCGTTCAAAACTGGTATAATTATGATTGTTATCTATTAAATGGTTTGCAAAAATAGACTTTAGATTTTGTTTATTTTTCTTCATTGGAAGATGCTCTTTGAATCTATCTTTGAAACATCTGCCGGTTTTCCCGATGTAAAACTTTCCACATGAATCACATTTAATTTTATATACTCCTGAACAAGATTCTAATTTAACATTTAATTTTGGTTTAAACATTTTATATAAATTATTGTTTGTGCGAAAGGATATTTTATATTTATATTTTTTAAAATGGTTTCGTAAAATATTTGGTAAGATATTTGTGTATTCCATTGATACATATTTTATATTATTCTCATTGTTAATATTTGGATTATTTAATGTTTATTTTCCTTGAAAGTAATTTATCAATAAATTTAGAGTCATATCCATTATCTAAAGCAATAAATTTTATAGTGTTTAGTTCTTCTTGAAAATTTAGAATATTCATTGGAATATTTAGCATGCGATGAATTAGTGAGTTAAATGTTGCTGTTTTTTGTGAATGTGGGTGATGTGATGTTTTATTTATAGTAATGCTAGAAGTTGTAGGTTTCCGGTAAATTTTATATTCAAAATTATTATTGTTTTTCAAAATTGTTAAATCCAAAAAATTTATTTGATTATTATCTTCAATTTCAAGAGTAAATTGAGCTTTAATAATCGATTAATTAAACTGTTAATATAGTTTGAAAGTTACCATCATTTTCAGACTCCAATCACTTTTTGATAAGTCTATCCCATTTTATTTGAATGACAAATTTTTCATCCAATAGTTTCATCAATATTGATTTAACAAACCCATTTACTTCTTTTTTTGCATCACCCTTATAAGCAAACTGTGTGTACTCAAATACTTAAAAACATATCAAATTGACATCAAAAAATGATTTAGTTACACAGATTTAAATTATATGCAATGTAGTGGATCTCCCCAACCCACTACATATCCACGACGAACGCCAAACAAACGGCATCCAATTCTATATCAATCCCCATCCATCCTACAAACCTAAAAAACTCAGCAACAGCTAAAATACAAACAAGTTAAACCAATCTAAATCAACGTTACTACAAAGTAACCAAACTCAATTAAAATCACCCTAGACTAAACAAACTTTCACTAACAATGTTCGATTATAATCACCAAAATCAATTAACATTCAAACCCAAACAAATCTCCCTAGACTAAACAAACTTTAATTAACACTTACTACAATGTAAGTAACGACTTTCAATCATAATTCTCAAAACCAATCAATATTTAAACCCGCACAACCCAAATTAACATAAACAAAGCCTAAACTAGAATTTACTACAAAGTAACCAAATCCAATTAAAATCTCCCTAGACTAAACAAACTTTAATTAACAATGTTCGATTATCATCCTCAAAATCAATAATCCAAACCAGACTAAACAAATTTTAATTAGATCCAGCTGCACATCTCATAATCTAAACCAATATTTCGTTTAAACAAACAAATCTCAGTTCATATAAAATTCTCAAACCAAATATTTTTAATTGAAAACTATTATAACAAAAAACATAAAGTTTTTCCCTAGCACACGCCAACTTAAGAATTCCAACAAAAACAATCAACTTAAATTTCATTTCCTTTTTAATAATTAAAATACAAAATTAATTCTCATAAAAATAGTTTATATGACAAAAATTTCACAAACAAAATAACTAAAATCGACCAATTTTAACGAAAATTATCCAAACATTGTTGTTCTAACGGAAATCAAACATATTGAATTCCAAGTTTTTCTATAAAAATTAATTACAAAATGCTGAAACAATGCATTCCATTTATTTTAAAGTTATTTGAATGTTAGAAATTTACTATATATAGAAGAAAATTTCCAACATTCAAGAGAGTCTAATTTAAAACCGACACGCGCCGGTACGTGTTAAGAAAGGCTACGAAAGCCTAAACAAGAAGTGAAATAGTGTTGAATTCAAGGAAACCCCTTCCCAACCATAAAGTAAAAGTACTAGAGTCAGTGATAAGTGTTCAATTTGTAAAAGTGCTTCCAAACAGAATCTAAGTAGAGATTCTACTAAATATCATTTAAATTCTTTGAATCAAATAAATTTGTAAAAGTGCTTCCAAACAGAATCTAAGTAGAGATTCTACTAAATATCATTTAAATTCTTTGAATCAAATAAATTTGTAAAAGTGCTTCCAAACAGAATCTAAGTAGAGATTCTACAATATATCATTTAAATTCTTTGAATCAATTAAATTTGTAAAAGTGCTTCTAAACAGAATCTGAGTAGAGATTCTACAAGATATCATTTAAATTCTTTGAATCAATTAAATTTGTAAAAATGCTAAATTAAAAATTATTTTAAATAACTAAATTTGTAAGAATATACAAACCAAGAAACATAGTGATCAATAAACTTACCTAGTGAACGTGAAGTAAAGTTCTTTTCAATTCAGCATTCAAGAGAAATACCAGCAGTAAGCGGGGACCACAAGAGTGAGTAAATTTCAAGGTAATTAAATTTTCAGGTTTCGGACGACGAAGGAGCAAGCAGGTAGCTCTGACAACCTAGCAGGGCCGCACCAGAAACCCACCATTGACTCAGAAGGTCATCCGAACCCCCACAGTTGGAGTAGCCGGTAACTCTAACACATTAGAGGTACCGCCGAACCCCCACAGCAATAGTACAGTTAACATTCATAATTTAATTAGGTATATGTATTTAATTACGTATTGTATGTATTGTATTTAATAACGGTTACCAATATTTACCATATCATTTCGAAAATCCACAGCATTCAATTTGGCTTCGAATTCATTTAACATTTCTTTATTTTTGATGCCTTGAATAACTTCAACAAGTGGATTTCTTACAGTTCTTCTATCGTCTGCCACCATATATATTAAAATTTCGTTCTGAGCTATAACAGTGTTTAACTTATCGTTCATGGTAGCTATATCATTTTTTATTTCAGCAGTAGTCTTTATTACACTCAGAAATTCAAAAGAAGAAACTAAATAATTTTGAAGTGAATCAACACTATCCTTGGTAAATATGTTTGATTGTGCACCAATACTTTTATAAGAATTGGAATAATCAGCTCTATCACAATAGCTTCAATGGGTTGTAATACAGGAGCTACATCAATGTTTGAATCAATTACCTTTACCAGGTTACTATCAAGAGCTTGTAAACCATTGATGCAAATTGATGCTTCTTCAACTATTGTTTGCAGCTTATCATTATTTTTAATTTGATTATCAAAATGGTTTTTCACAAATGATTGAATTTCGTATCATAATTTGTGGTTCCTGTGAAATAATTTAACTTATTTTCATCACTTTCTGATGAATCCGAATACGTTGAAGTTAAACTGTTCATCCTGTATTAGCATTCTAAATTTGCTGATTTCAAATTATCTATGTTAAAAGAAAGTTAATTTAATAAAAATGGAAACTCACCAAACCCTGTTTTCAAAATACGACAATTATATTCTTTCCAATCTGCCTGTGGAGCACCAACAGATTTAAGCTCTATATTCCAATTCTTTATTTGTGGGCACAAAACTGTTTTGCAGTCTTCCATTATCCATTCAATTCTTACTACCTCAACAGTTTTCTCTTTGTCATTTTTAGGCGGAAATTCTACAACAGCATAATTATTTTTACGTTTCAGAGGGGTATGTTTCTTCATACCGGTATCTATAAAATATTATTGCTATGTAAAGTAATTACTTTTATGTTTTAATAAATCAATCAGTAATTAAAAAAATTAAGTCGGTAAAAAATTTACAAAAATATTTTTAAAATTTAAAATTTAAAAAAAGAGTAATTATAGTTGCATGACTCTCAGCAAAAAAATATATTGTTCGTTTTTTAGCTTATTATGATAATAATATTAATATTTAACATTAATATTTAAGAATTTAAAAACTTTCAGTGCAGTTTTCCGAATTATTAAACATTGTCAGCGGAAAAAATGTTTTAGTTGAAGACTCATCACTATCAGACATGGCAAAAAGCTTACAATATAATTCTGAAATCTTCAATTTTTGCGTATTCGATGTTAAGTTCTTTGTTTGATATATATTAAGTTTTGAAGATTGAAGGAGGTATGTGTAAAAATCGGCTTTTTCAAAATATTGTTTACCTATCATATATACCCCTTTCAAGTCCATCTTTAACGATATTTTTACTTAGCTAAGAACCAATTGTAACTATTGTGAGGGTTATGATCTAAAATGATTATATTAATGTTTTTAAGTTAACTTGAAGACCAATTGTCATTTTTGTGATAGAAAAAAAAATGATGTCTTGGGTGTTTTTCTAAAAATATTTAAACGAGTCTTAAAGACCAGCTATCACAATCGTGAGGGCTTATTTATACTTGATTTTAACTATTTGCAAATCGTTTTTTGCAAATTTTTCTACTCTTCGGATTGAGTTCCATCTTTTGATCGGTACTTTATGTATTATAATAACCGCCAAAGTTTTTTGTATAATCAAGTTAAAATATATTTATTGTTTGCCAACTGTCATCATGTCGGGAACGCGAAAATCATCTCGATGTAAGTATTGAATTAAATAAAGTTTATCAAGCAATTTAGTTAAAATTTATACATACTTACATTTATAAATAGTGTATAATTAGATTTATTATAAATGTTTTATATGTTTTACACTGATAACTATAGAAATTCTATAAATAAAAACTACCATCACGATTGTGACAGTTGGACTCCAAAAGTAGCTTTTTTGTTTTTTTTAGTGGTATTTGCTAAAGGAAACTGGTTAATAGATAAAGATGAGCTACAGAAATTGCTTAACGATTCACAGCCAGAATACATCGACAATGGTGATGACGTTGCTGATCCTGATTTCACATTGCCGGAAACTATTCGTCAGGCGATTGTCCAGACCAGATGATGGAATACTACAGAACCTTCATAAAAACTGTGAAATGGACTGTAAAAGTATCTCACCACTTTATTGACCTGGCTGTTGTCAATCCGTGGATGGAGTATAAAGCAGATTGCGAGGCAAATAATATCTTAAAAAAAACATTAAGGATCTGTTGGAATTTCGACTTGAAATAGGAGACTCATTAATTTCATCACCATTTCATAATCATGAAGAACACTTGAGTAGTGATAATGAAAGTGACGATAATTCAGAACCAAACGCTCACGAGCCAAAGAAATTAAAAACTACACCCCAACCATCTTTAGGGAAGAGATATGATAGTTATTGTCATTGACCCATCTGTGACCGTTTAAGGGCGCCTAGAATGTGTAGATTGGAAAAATGCATCAGCAGAACCAGAAACCGCTGTAAAAAGTGCAACGTTTATTTATGTAATTCTGCTGAAAAAAATTGTTTTGAAGCCTTCCATTCAAAAAAATGCTAGTTATTGACATTTAATTGATACTTTGTTTTCCTTTGAAAAAGTGAATTATTTTTTATTCATTTTTTCGTTTTACTTTTTTACGTTTTATTTATGTGATATATTATGTACCTGAAGTACAATAAATTAAAAAATAATATAATTTATATTGCAAACTATATTGCAATATTGTATAATTAACTAAGCTAAAGTTGTTAGAATTAAACAAACCTGTGATGCCAGAATTCTGAACTTATTTATTACAAATATATGTATTCAATAGTTATCATTTGTACAATGAATAAAATGAATTTAACTGTTAAGCTAATATTTTAAATTTATGTCACATATTTTAAAAAAATTGAATTTCAATGTTTTTGAAATAAACGGAATTTTTAGTGATTTATTTTTATATCGTATCTTTTAAAGCGTTGGTATCGTTCGAGTTCGAGGGCCAATATATAACAGAAATTCATAAGAACAAAAATGTATAAGAATAGGTCCAGTTCACACAAATGTGTGAGTTGTTTTTCTTGGAAGTTATTTATTTTTTACCAGAAAAAATTATAGAATCTGGTTGCTAGTGCTAAGAATATTAACCTACCAAAAATATACGTAAATATTCCATGTTTTAAATTTGGGTGATTTTAACGCATACAAAAATTTAGTGCATCATTTGTGACAGTTGATCGTCAAGTCAGACATAAAATACAAAAATGGTTAACCGTCATTTATGTGTGAATTTTATATCACAATTGTGATGGTTGGCCTTCAGTTCACTATTATTTTTTTAGTTTGACAACTTCTATCGAGTACCTCACATTTGTGACAAAGGGACTCGAAAGGGATACTACTTCATTTTCTTTAATAAAATATGGAATGTCAAATATTTGACAATCCTTAGTTAAGAGGGTCATTCCAAAGTGACTAACGTAACATTTATACCGAAATTCACAACTTTGTTTCCTTATAACTAAAATTGTAAAGATTATTTTAAGTACTTGTTGACTTTTTAAAATGTAAATCGAGTTTATTTATCTAAATCAGAATTTATTTATTTAAATTAAATTTTTTAAATATTTTTTTAAATAAAAATGTAAATGTGACTAACGTAACATTTTTTATACCATTAAATTAACACCTAAATTATGAACCAAAATTCTCTAGATGTTGAAAATGTACATAAAATTTATTGATAAGTTTCTTCAATGTAATTAATGTATTTTTTAAAAAAGCCAATAACTTTTTCAAAAATTTGTTAGTTTTTTATAAATTGACGCTCCTGATTTAAATGATGTGTGACTAACGTAACGTGACTAACGTAACACAAAAGAATTCATGCATTTAGAACGCTTACCTCATTTATTTGGAAAGCAAAGCAGTCCAATTCAGACACTCCAAACTTTAGCTTACAGAAAATAAAAAGTCTAAAACAATTCGGTTTATTATATTTAAGCTTTGCTATATTCTTTTTAGATATATTTTAATTCGTATATTAAGCCTTTTTCACAACCATGCGCTTAATTGCATTCTAAACAAAATAACAATATTGGAATTTTTACAGTTGTTGCCATATCTTATAGTAAAATATATGAAAAAAAAATTATAGGACACAGTTACAGTTTTGTGAAGAAAAAAAACTTTAGCTTGAAGGTTGACTTTAAAATGGAATGACCCAAGACATATTTATTTTTATCGTCATTGGTTAATTTGTAAACATGAAAACACATTTTTGAAAATGTATTTTCTGTCCCCTTAATTTCACCAAATAATTGAATATTTAAATAAGTTTTATCATTTGATTCACGGACAGATAAAAAGTTGTTAATCTCGTGCAATCTGTTTAAAAGTTCGACTAAAGGGCACTTATGACCTGCTAATAACTTTTTAAAGGGGTTCATATACGATTCAGAATCCAATGACCCTTTAAAATTCAAGACCTCTTTAGGCAGATGAATTAGCATGTAAACGTTATGATTCACACTATGTGAGCCGTACAAAGTTGTATACTGCTTTACAAAGTCCTTCAACAAACTTGCAGAAAGCGAATTGTATTTAAAACACATCTCCGGATTGCAAAGTATTTTTATAGCTACATGTAACATTAAGAAATGATCATAGTATTTGTTCAAATAACTGGGTAAAGATTTAAGAACAAATGGACCATAATACAATAAAAAGGTCCTAAGCTCTGTTCCTTTGTACATTGAAAAGTGGTTTAAAGACCGAATTTGTATTTGAAAGTTGTTAGGTTTAAATTGGTTTAAATAAAGCATTTTGGTAGAAACTAAATTTTTAACGTGGTTAACAAACAATGGTTTTTTACCAAACCAAATTTTAAGGAGTTTTTTCATAACTCCCAATAGGACAATATGTAAATAATCCAATGCAATTTGGGAAACCATACCTACATCTAATTGTTCTATGGGAGAATCAAATACATGAAATTCCGCGTCTTCTCTAAGCAAAAAACTACTATCGGTTCGCAAACTAGTTTTCTGGTCGTTGTAACTCATTTTATGGTGAGTCTTACTAAAAGTTCCTCTAATAGTAGATTTGGGACAACTTATATATGCGTTATAATGTTTTGTACCACACATACATGCTCTTGCTGGTGCATCACATGGAGCATTATGGTTCGGATATTGCTGGAGTACATAGTTTTATTAATTTCTAGTTCATTTTGAATTTGTTTCATTTCAGTAACAAACGGATTTAAAAATTCGGAAAAGTCTTGTGGTTTTTTATGGCCATGGTATACCCCTATTACAAAAACTGAATTTTTTGTTATATTTAAAAGTCGACCCATGATTAACCAAAATGAGTGTTCCGTGTTATCATGGAATATAGGCAATCCATCTACATTAATATCAATATATAAAATTTGAGAATCTAAATCAATCACTGAAATAATACGTCTTAAGTTATTGGCTAAACCAATATGTATGTATTCTCCAACCGACAAAAGTAGTTTTTCTACTTTTCGAGGAGTTTGTAAAAGACACCTAAAATCTGCAGGGAGATCTGGATTTTGTAATTTCAAAAACTTCAAAAGCTCAGAAATTGCGTTTTTTTTAATGTTATGCTTAACTGACCACTGCTGCAAGAAAGCCCGTAAGTCAAGCTCCTGCATTTTTAAAGATTCATCAGTGCTAGAAATGTTACAATTTATCATTTCTGTAATTTGAGGTTGCACATGCTGGAAACATACATTATCTTTAGATGCTTTTGGAAGGGAACTAAATGAATTTATAGAATCAAGATCTACTGCATTAGAATTTTCTGTACAAATTGGGATTTCAATTTTTTTTTTTGCTTGACGTCTGTACTTATATTTTAAATTATTAATAAACTTTTTTCTTGTTTTAGTATAGTGTATAAGGGAATAACTCATTTTAAATTTTATAATTTTTACAAATATTGATTATGTATGTTAAAGTTTTAAAAACCGCGCCGTATTGCAAATATTTAAAAAAAATTATACTATTGTATGTGTCTCCAATATTTTCTAAAAAAAATAATAAATATAAATATATATTTCAGAAATACTTATGAGATTGGTTACACTCTAAAAAAGGCACCAACTGAATAAATTGGATAATAAATTCAATTAACTGAAGTCCAATAGTAGATTCTAAAAAAAAATAAACAGAAATCAAAAAGTTTTATGACAATACAGAAAATGTATAATAATTAATAATAAACATAAAAGAAATATTTCTATAACCCTGATGTTTGGGTGTACACCTATCCCCCGTTTTACACGGTAGATACGTTCCTGATAAAAACGTGTTAATCGAAAATATAAATTTTGTATGGAAAACCGTGTTAAACGAAAAACGTGGGTTTTTGGTCATTTCTTGGGCGACAAGCAGATTCGGTAAAACATAAAAGTACCAGTTTAATCACATAAGATATCGACATAACAGTTAAATTGATTTTCAAAATGAAACATGCAACATAACCAATAAGAAATTCACAGAAAAATAAAAAGTAATTATGCATGCACATACTAGCATGTTGACCTAAATCAAACCTAACTTAACTTGATTCAGTTCGGTGCGACTTGGAAGTTAAATCTGTAATTAATAATTGTGCTTTCTTTTTAGCTAAATCTTGCAAACATCTTCATATTGACTTAAAAATTCGTTGACAGTTCGCAGAAATCAGAGAGCTAGTTCAATATTCGGATCATGTTGTTGAAAGTAGTTGCATTATTTATTATCTTCTGGTATAATGGTTGCAATAAAGAAGTTTTAATTTTGGGTAGAAATTTATCTATTTGTAAGCTGCAAATCTTGAGGATGACATGGAGCATTGTCCAGTAAAAGAAGAACCTTAAATATTATTTTGATTAAATACTATTTTAATTCTGTTACGTAAGAGTTATGAGACAAATCAATGAACAATGTAGCTTTAACCCAAGCTTTTGTATTGGCATTCCAATAAATGGAAAGATTTGTTTATTCCTTTTTACCTGGACGCTTTGCCACATAAGCCTTGTCACTCTTTAGTAGTGAAAACCTGATCAGCAGCCAAATTCTGTAATTGTGAAGCGGTGAAGTGATAAGTTTTTGAATGAACAGAAACGATGGAATTTTTAACGCTTCACCGCTTCACAGTTACAGAATTTGGCTGCAGGACAGTAAGATGTACCGGAATTAATTTCAGTCAATTTTAGCGGGTACATACTGTTGTGCTGTATTTAAATCAGTAGATGCGCTTTTTAATTTTTAATTTTTGCAAAAAATGCCCGTGTTTAAATATTTCGAACCAACCATGACTTGCAATAAAACTGAAAAGGCATTTTATTTGAGTAGATGGAGTAGATCTATTTAAGTAGATGGCAACTGTCTCATATTCCAAAAATTTTAAAGTCTTACTAGTTATAATATTGGGGCCAATTGGAATGCGTCTTTGATATTGGTCTTCAAGCCATAGCATTAATTTATTTTCCATTGTTTTTATTTTTTTTTAAATAAAATGTGTTGTATAGTACAGGGCTCCCGCTGAATCCATTTTTTCCATTTTTTTTGGTTCTTTCCATTTTTTTCCATTTTTTCCGTCATTTTTCCATTTTTTTAAACATTTTTTTAAAATACATATACAAATTTTTATATTAATCAAAAAACTTTTCCATCGTTATTCATCAACTAGTTTTATATATAATGCAAATTCAGGGAAATAGTAGGAGAATATGTGAGCAAATAATTAATTTATCGATATAAACCTCGATAACCTTTTCGTCGATCAATTAATAGTTTTAGTAATTAAACCCAAGTAACTAAGGAAAAAGTAATTTGAATTATGCAATTCAAATATTTTGAAATTCGAATATGTTCAACTTTTGTGAGAGTAAAACTCCATTTCTCTTCTATATGAAGCGATGCTATTTGACGTTGAAATTTCATCATCATTTATCAGATCTACATAAGTTAGACATTGTTGTTTTTATTCAATTTTCAATTCTAGTGTATATTGTTTAGTTTGAAGTTTGCTCTACGAACACATATTTTACTGTTTTCCATACTCTACTGATCTACGAGTTTGGACGACAATCTCCAACTAATTGAGATGGGCACTAAACCAATTTATATTCTAGATTTTATTTGAATGGATATTTCTGTTTATATAAAAGACATTAGCTGCATTTCATGAAACCGTGTGATCCGGATTCGCATAAGTTTTACATGTAAAATGAGATCCAACTTTGTTTTTGGATCTCAGTTTACATGTAAAACTTAAGCGGATCCGGATCACACTGTTTCATGAAATGCAGCTAATGTTTATGTACATTAATATGGTAATTAAAAGTTATAAACATAGTTTTAATTCTAATATAGATGTCCATGTAACATTATCTTTGTTTACAAGTTAACAGAATAATAATTAAATTTTAAGCACTTTTGGTGCTTTTTTTAGATGCTGTCGTTTTGAAAGTGAAAGAAAATGAAAATTGTTTCTTTGCTCTGTCCAGCACCAGCAGCCAAATTCTGTAATTGTGAAATGATAAGTTTTTTAATGAAAAGAAACGAAGAAATTTTTATCACTTCACCGCTTCACAGTTACAGAATTTGACTGCAGTTTTGTTAATTTTGCCTTAATATATAAAGAGCAAAAGCCGCTACCGAAACGTTGGCATCCAAAAACACCGACAAAGTCGACAAAAAGTACCTTATTTATTATAAAAAACGCTGAAAACTTAAATTAAAATATTGTTCTGTTAACCTGCAGACAAATGTAATTTTGCATGGACATTTATATTAAAATAGGGTTGGGTTGCCAACTACTACAAAACATAAACCCGAATAAATCTAATGCAAACCCGAAGATTTCATTAAATATCATAAATTTCGATAAACAATCTCAAAGTATTTATAAAATATGGACTTAAAACCTCCTACTCCGATATATCAAAAACTTTGGTCTGTGGGAAGGCCGAAGGGTTTGGTATAGTGATTGATGAAGACTGAAATATCTGTCGTTTTCAATTTTCCCTAAAACATTTCAATGGCATACAGACGGACATTTTTGTTTGCCCAGTTAGACTGGTTATGATCCAAAACGTTGAGAAATGCTTGTACACTTGTTGAGAAATAATTGTACACATCCCCAACCTCAATTTTTTTGAAGTACCTTTTATTTTCTCCACAAACGAATCTTTGTGGCCTTTGTTGTGTTACTCTATTTCTTCCTTCTGGTTTTGGTATTTGTTATTTGTCCTATTAATCTGTTTATTTAGCCATTATTTAGCTTCGTTCTCCAACTTCGTAATCGATATCATTAACATCCTTGGTATCTCAAAAAACTTTCTTGGCATCCAATACGATCTCAACCAAAACAAACCTCATTTACTTGAGCTAGGTGAAACACAAGTTTCAAATATCAATAATGTACGATTCGGCTGTAAAAATCATTCTCCGGAGCTCTAAACATCGTGTTGTAATGATATACATATATACACAAGGATTTTAAACATACAAAACTTCCCCAGTATGAAACAAGTAGTATTTCTGTATTCTGCTTTATCTGTCTCAAAGTCATCGCAAATAAACATGACATCTATTTGTGTTATTTACACCGTAGTTATCCTTACCACCATAATCACCCCATTGGACGCGTTTAATTCTCTTAAAGACACAATTGATAATATCTTCATCACTGCACCTAATCCAGTCCTCACGGAGAAATAGGGTGTAGCAATTCATGACTTTGGTGAGTCTCATAAAATTTCCCTTGATATATCCAAGGCGTTTGATAGAGTTTGGCATCGGCTCTTATCAACAAATTAATTTTATTTTTAGGCTTTTTATTCCAGAGATCTCTTAGTAGTTGGTGTTGTTTCGGATAATTTCTCAATTCAAGCCTGCATTAATCAGGGTTCGGTTCTTTCACCACCCCTTTTTCTGATCTTTTTTAACGGTTTGTTATCTAGCACCACAAACCCAATATATAGCTCTTCCGAAGTTCTATCTAACATTCATATATTAAGAGAATGAAGAAGAAAAGAAGAAGCCATCTAGTCTAACTGCTAATTATACTCGTAGAAAAATGGTTCAATCCTTGGATCTTAAATCAATTCTGGACTAAAATCTAGATCTTGAATCAATCGGAAGTGGTGTATACTGAACCTTATGACATTTAATTCTAGTTTTGTCCTATAAAACCTCACTCTATAGCTCCTGTTTTGAAAAGTTTTCCAGACTAGCATTATTAAACTCACCTGCACTTAACTATTTCGTACTAATATAAACCACAAACGAAAATGGCATGATCACATTTGTTCTGTGGCGAAATTAGAGTCCCAACGACTTGGCTTCGTACGTTGTAGTCAAATTTTTGTCTCCACCTGAAATAACTACGATGTATAAAGAATTTATACGACCAATCCACGAATTCTACCCGAATTTATGGGTTGCAGTATACCAGAAACATCTAAATTTTGTCGACAGAGTTCATAGGCGTGTTGAAGCCGATCATACAAGAGTTGTTGGAGCATTTACATTATACTACGCTATGCTCTAAAGACATTAATCACTTAATGCCTCCATTACGTAGATCTTCACGAGCCACAAGCCAATCTTGGCATTCTTATAAGCATACCTTAGAGGTCTCATATGTGGAAACATCTATTTATACCAATTCCTTCTTTTCTCATTTCGTATACTGGTGGAATCGATTAACGAAAAATGTTTTCAAAATGGCTTCAATTACAACTATACTACATGATTATATGAGCCGTTCACTGCACAACACGATTAACTCCATAAAATAAAATGTTGAGAAAATTGAGTTTTTTCAAAGGTCAAATAAATTTCGATATTTAGTAGTGTTAATCTTTATCATTCAGGAATGTTATTATAAACATAATTTATTTAATTTTGGTTACTAAGTATATCAATTAGCTATTATAGTTGTAATTTTATTAGTATAATAGATATTAGTAGTTTTTAATGTCAGGTTTTTAATAGTCATTTTTTAATGGTCAGACAAATTTTGACTTTTAATGGTGTTTATCTTAATTATTCAGGAACGTTGTTTTTAACATAGAAAGTTATGACTATAGCAAGTACTTTGACATTTAAATTTAAAATTTTCCAAAAAGTGGAGCTAGTAGGTCTGTGAAGTGAACGGCACATATAATATGAACAATTATTAAATCCAAATAACAGAAGTGGTTCAAGTGTTAACACGCTTTCCTTTTAACACAAAACACCTGCGTTCGATTTACGGCGAAGGTTTGGGAAACATAAAATGGATCTTAGTATTTTTCTAATTATTTAATTATTTAAAAAATTATCCATGAGGTTTGCAATACTATGGCACATACAATAATATGTTATTGTAATTCGGCGACCACTAAATGTGCCGAATGCAACCACTAAATGTGTAAATGAGAACAAAATGTGCAAAGAAATGTATTTTAAAAAGCTTCCGTAATATATTTCCATATGCTTCCTAGTGGAGTACGGTTCATGATGATGATGGTAAACCAGACTTGCAGTTATTACTTTCACTTCGTATAATATGCAGGTGTGAAACTGCAAGCTAGTAAACTCCGAACTGTGTGAAGTCCAAGACGATAGAAAGCCTACGTGTTATATTGATCAACATATGCTAGATTTAAAGAAATTATTCATAATTAAAAACATAAATTTTCACCAGAAAAATACTAAAAAGAATATCGTTCCTATTAGGAACAGTTTATAAATAAAAAGTTTATAATTGTATGCCACTTGTCGTGACCTAAATTATTCACAAGTGCCTCGCTTTGTCCAACACGATGAAATTTTTTTTAAAAGACTGTGTTACATTGTGGTATTTGATCTTTGTAATTAGCGTTTCTATGATGAAGACAATGTTTTCTGTCAGTGAAATTGAACGAGAATTAAAACTAACTAAATTCCAAGGTACCGGTACAATGATATATAGAATTAATAATTATATCGAACTGAATCGACTCAATTCAAAAAATATATTTTGCTGTAACTTATTTGCATGAGAGTCTAAAGCAGCAAATTGATATTGTAAGAATGATGGTATATAGAATGGTGATAAAAACAAATCACGAACGATTACCTGTTTAATATCAATCTATTTGGGACATACTACTGCCGAAAATTTGTAAGAAACTTTCATATTATGCATTCCATGAAAACAATACTTGGATTCAAGTTTCGATGAACGGAACTAATGTTAACTTAAAATCTATTTGACATCTAAAGGTGGACTTAGCACATGATTCGAGTAATATAGAAATTCTGAATCTGGGCAGCTGCGGCTTACGTAAAATTAGTAATGCATTTAACGCTGGAGTTAAAGCAACGAATTGATCTGTGGTTGAATTTGTATGATCTGATTCGCTTATAATTTATTTGCTTACTTTCAATGCTCCTAATCGAAAAGCCGATGAAAAATATTATATATTAAAAATATTAAAATATTCCTCATGAAACTTTGTTCAAAATGGTTGAACAAGCCTCTTTACTCTCACCTGGTTTTAAGAAATATGTTAATGAAGTTACTAAAACTAAAAATTTAGTTTCTGAAACACTTAAAGATGAATTATTGGATTAAAAATTATCTGTTTTTATATTGTTTACTTATGAGATGCAATGCAACTATTTTGTACTCAGATTCAATCAAATAATCTTTTAGTTCCATTTCTTCATAAAAATAATTTAACAATTCATTTTATTTCAATTTTAAAAACAATATGTACGAGAATCGTTCAATCTGAAATTTTCGAGTCATGGTTTTTGTTATATTAACGATTAAAAGTGTTAACAAATGAATAAATGTACACTTTTATTAATTTTTCTATCAATTATAAAATACCGTAGTTTAAACATTTTCTGAAAAAATTAAAAACCGAGTCTGGATAACCTGAAAAAACAGGGATTTTTTTTACCGTAATATTCTAAGATACCCTATGTATTACACATTTTAAATTGTTTGTTTTCCATTTTTTTCCATTTTTTTAGCGAAAAATTTCCATTTTTTCCATTTTTTTCAATCTGACTTTAAAACGGGAGCCCTGATAGTAGGAATTACAATATGTATCAAAACAACAAATAAAAACTTTTAACATCACGGTCACCGCAACAACATGCGTTCAACGATGTTGATGGACGCTAATTTTAATTGTTTGTGTTCTTTAAATTTTTTTGTATTGATAATTAAACAATAAATCCAATCATTTAATAAAATATCCCTGGTTAAACATTCCAATTCAAACCTATTGAATCCTATTAAATCCAATATAATTTCAATAGGATTAAATCGGATTGAATTGGTTTATTAGGAAGACTTCGATCTACCAATTAAAATTCAATTGGAATGAATGGGATTTAACAGGAAAAGAGGTTCTGTAGGATTCTAAAGGAAATTTCCAATTGAATTTCAATCGGAAATTAAGAGATTCAATAGGAAAAAGGAACTTAAACTTTTTTAAAAAAATTAAACAATCTTATAAATTTAACAGGATTTAATTGGAAAAAATTTAATAGGAATGAATAGGATTAATCGGAATTCTGCAATGGAAAGTTCCAATTAATTCCTATTTATATACATTTCCTATAGATTCCGGTTGAAAAATAAAATAGAGATATTTAACAGGAATGAATATAGGATTGTATTGGAAATAGATTTTTTGAATAGGAATTAATTGAAAATTCCCAATGCAGAATTCCGATTAATCCAATTAATTTTTTTCAATTGGTTTCAATTGGAATGTTTAACCAGGGATGACAGACTCTAATATTTCATTATAGGATAGAATAAGATCTCACTGCTATTGCCAGTGTTGTATAATATCTCACGTTAACTCGTATGTCAACAGATATAACTATTTACTTACAAATTAACTATGACCATTGATACCCCTACGCATTTTGTATCTAGCTAATAACGATATATTGCTTAAAATCAACTGATTTACATAGATAATCTCTTACATACCTTTGCTGATTTACAACAACATGTATTTTCAAAATTTTGCTTTGAACACTCAAATGCGTTTTTGTTACAAGTTTCTTGTTTTCTTGTTTTAATTACAACCTGTATGTATATGGTATACCAGAAGGTTTAATTAAAATAAAGTAGATATAAGTGCGTGTAATACCAAAATTTGTCTTTTTTTTTAACTTTTTTTTTTTTGGAAATTTTGATTTCAAAAACCGTGTAAAGTCGAAAACGTGTTAAATGAGTGCCGTGTAAAGCGAGGGATAGGTGTATAGCTGTTCGATTTGACTGAAACAACTGTAAAATTGTACGTAATTGTTGTTGTTTTTTCAGTTGTTTCGGTCTGTCAAATCGAACACAAGATTTTCATATATATGTATAGCAGAATTTTTTTGCCAGCGAACACAAAATTTGTTTGTTATGCGCATATTGTTTGCACATTCAGTGTCTCGATTAAAATATTAAAAAAAACTATTGGGGTCCCATTGAAATGGACAAAAAAAACGCATAAAATTTATAAATTACTATTGAAATTCAACCAATTATAATAGAAATCCAAAAACTAGTAGAAATATTAATGATTTTGTTGGAAATATAACAAAATTTTGATAATTAAGACTAATTATAATAAAAATAACGACGCCTATGGAAACAAATATGACAACAAACAAATGGTACGAACTAGAAGTAGAAATTTAACTAATATAATTGTTTTGAAAACAAATTTATCCCAAAATAAATAATACATCTCTGTTTTACTTTTTGTCTCATCTTTTATCTCTTGCTGCGTCGTAGCTGTCAGAAATTCGCTGGCAAAAAAATTCTACTACACATATATTGTATATAAAACAAAAAGAAAAAAAATATGTAAAACACGTTATTTTTTACAAAAATGTAAAATATTTGTATTAAAACTTGTTTTTTATACTTTTCTTTTATATGCTGTACCAAAACTAAAAAACATTAAAATAAAACCATGTATGCATAAGCAATCAATTGATTTTTATTTTGTTTTCCAATAAATTGCCAAACAATTACCACTTTCGAAATAATTGCAAAAACAAAATAAAATTAGAAAAAAAGTATTATTCCAGTACAAAATTAATGAAAAATGTGGATTCGTGTAGAGCGCCCCAAACAACGAAATCCTTCAAATAACGGCTCTGGGGGTAAGCATATGTGCTTACTATTTACATAACCTAAAATATTTGTCTAGATGCCTCTTATTTACAAATACACAAAAACTACTGTACAAACTAAATATTAACTTACCAGTTTTTCTTATATCTTATTACTATATACACATTCCCCGCAGGAGGGATCGATTTTGATCGATTATGATCAATGTTGATCTACGGGTCTGACTACCCTGCGTACTCCAGTCCCTGCCATTGACATATGAGTTAGCGTGAGATATCACATACCACTGGCAATGGCAGGAGATGTCATTAGCCAAGATGATATCTTAGGGTGCTGGCGGACGAACTTTGATTAGTCAACGGCAGCACTTCCAGTCTTAGCTGGGCACCGTTCCGTAGCGGTACCGCTCATTAGCTCTTCCGAGGAATCGGACCAACACGTAGTTATGTGTGGGCTTTGTGCCTCGATTTAGGTGGTGGGCGGTGCGTCGGGGGTGCGCTGCATCAGCTGGATTATTGGCATTTAGTTTTTTTTTGTTTTCTGCAAATTTCTCACAATTTGTTTTTCACTTATTATTTTGTTATTATTTCTTCATCTTATCATGAAATATTGGCATATGTCATATTTTGTAGTATGATAGGATTTTTTACTTAGTTATGCATTTTAAAATAAAACACAAAAAAATAAAATAAACATTTTGATATATATATGGCAGTACAACCGAAAAAAAATAAGTCTGCAAGTGGTAAAGCAAATTTGCGCAATCCACCCGCCCATAAAGCGGCACGTCCACGGAATTTGCAGGGACATGTGGCGGCGAAAAAGAAATCCCTATCTTTTTCTTCGTCACAAGTCACAACAGATTGAAATTTGAACCTTTCCAATAATTAATCACCTTAAACTTAATTCGGAACAATTTCCTAAATTTAAATTATTCTAAATTTCTAAATCCAAATTCTTTTCTACAATATCCCAAATATTTCATTTATTGGATTTGCTGCTTGTAAGATCAAGCGAGGGCAAGAATGCTTTATCAAGTTTTCTTTAATTTCTTTAATATCACCATATTACGAGAAATGGAGAAAACCTTGACAAACTGGTTCATGTATTATAATTCATTAACTTTAATTTTGCGAAATTAATGGATTATAATTACATTTACTGTAAAACAGCATTTTTTGCTTGCGTTTGATAATACATGTAAGTACATTTTTTAAATGATATGTGATACCCAGCCTGATGTGATGATTATGATTGGCTAGATAATCGTCACATGATTTTCTTCATTAATTAGACAGACGGGTGAAAAATTTCAATCGAGGGGTCTGGTTTGGAATTTTGAAGTGGACGTATGTCTACTTAAAATTCCGTTTTTTTGAGTTCTTTGTTTAAGTATTACAGTTTGTTTGGTGAAATTTTTACTTTGTTTGTTTGTGGATTTATTTTTTTTTGTTAAACGGTTTTGTGGGAATTGTGATGATTTTTTTTTAAATTTTACTTAAGAACTTGTTTAGCTTTGTTATTATTTGTGAACTGAACAGTTTTGTGTAACTAATAAGTAATAACACTATATTTATAGTCGAAATTTCAAATCGAAATATCAATCAAATTTGGTCAGAGAGATAAAAGATTTATCTCATTTTTGATACGTAAAAATTAGTTTGCGAAATATAAACGAGGTTTTGGTTATTAAAATATATTTTATTATTAAAAATGTTTCGTAGTAGCCTCAATAAATACTAAACAAATTATGTTGACACCTTTGTGTTAAGGTATAAAGTGTTTAAATAAACAACAACAAACAATAAATATGTAAAGATAACAGAGTTGTATTTATATAACTCTTGTAACGATCGCAATAATCGCAGAACAATAATAAAATCAAATTCCTCCTTGTTTTCAATTCAATAGAAATGTATTACATTAATTTCCGTTTATTTTTACATTAATAGTACTTTTAAAATTTTCCCAACTTAACTGCTAATTGATTTTGAATATATTGTGGAGAGCCAACGAACGTACTAAATTTTTATTTCCAATACTAATGAACAGATGTCGTTGTTAATCATTGCTGAATTTTAAAAAAAGATTACCCGATTTTGTTTTGACATCATAAGATGGCAAAAGCAAAATCACATTTTGCAATTTTTAAAAATAAAAAGATTCATTCCATTTTTGTGATTAAAAAGAAAATGTTCAATTGTTCTTGTTTTAAACATTAAATAAACATAGCTTATAGTTAAATAGAATTAAATTTTGTGTCTGGAAACATAAAGAATATTTTCAAATAATTTTAACACAGTTTAATAATAAGTTATTCCACTTATTCTGACAGGTTAATTATTGTATGAAGTAAAATAATTTTGATCCAATTTCTATGATCAAAACAAAAATGTTTGTTGCATCTAAAGAATAAAGTGGTTGAAGATAAATGATGTAGTATTATTTTAAATTTATAATGGCTAATCCTTTTGATAGTGATAATGATATCTTGGAAGGATTTTTTATGTCCGATTTGTAAAGAAGATCTAAAAACACCAGAACGTCTAACATCACACGTCGAGAATTTGGCACTCAGAAGAACAAGATTTATTGAAATCATTGAAAGATATTTTTAGTATTGCAAGGAAAAAAATATATAAAAATTATTGATGAAACAGTGGAATTAGCAAGAAATTTTGATGAACCAGATCATCAATCAACAATTTAAGATAAGTTATTGTTTTATTTTATATTAGTATTGAAATTTAGTTATTTTTTTGTGTGTTTTAACTTGGGTATTTTGATGACAGGCTAATTATACAAAATAAGAGATTCCCAATCTCAAGGGTCGTACCGGGGATAAATAGATATCCGGCGTGCTAGGAAAATTTCTAGCATATTATATTTCTTTAAAGGTCCAAAATAATAACTGGCTCCGTATCAGGGCCTGTATTAATAACTAGCGCCGAACAAAAAGGGACCCGTTAGGTTGATTACAGTTATATTTCTTGTATTTTTTTTTAGATATATATATATAAATAATTTGGTGGGAAAATATTTTCCAGGTTGGGCGTTGGCAAGCCGGTTTTTTTTTGAAAAAAACTTTTTTTGTGGAACATTTTATATTATTATATTTATATATTTATATATTAATTGATTATTTCAATTCAGATTAATTAATATCTATATATAGTTTATTTTTCGCGTCGGTTTATTTAGCTAAATTTTGTTAGAAAGCTAGAGGAAAAAATAAAGGTTTAGTTTCTAAGGTGTTCATGTGTATATTTATCATAAGTACTCTAAATTTATATTTTCAAATTTAAAGAATTCCGCGTTTCTCTTTGTAAGTTTTAGGATAAACCAGTTGTGGTTTTTTTTAGTAATAGGGTGGTGGCAACCGGTTTGGGCCGTGGTTGTCAATCAGCTTTTTGTTTATCTTGAAATAAACCAGTTATTGGTTTCGTTTTGGTTTTGATTAGGAAATTATATATTTTGAATTTTGATAAGAATGTATACAATTAGGAGGGGTCAGGGGTTGATAAGGAGGTGTCGGCCAGGTGGGTTTGAGCCCTGGATGAATGAGGTGGATGGGAGAGCGAATGAGGAGAGAAAAGAGAGAATGGTTGAGGCGAGGAATGTAGTGGATGGAATGATAAATGTGATTCTGGATGAGGTAAAACATAAAATATTTTTGGAATTGATGGATGATATTTACGAAGAAAAATATGATGAGTTTCTGGATGATTTGATTTGTGAGATAGTGAATGAGGAGTTGAATGGGGTGAATGAGGAAGCGGATGAGATGGATGAAGTGACTGAGGAAGTGAATGTGGGCTGGCGTGAGAGAAGGAGGATAAATAGAAATAGGAGCTCTCACCTGAAGAGGAAGGAGAGGAGAAGAAGGGAGAAGGAGAGTCGCTTGGTCGTGGAGCTGGGAGCTTCCTCGACCAAGAGTACTCAAACGGAGGAGCTGGTTGAGGAGGTCCTCATCTCACCGACCACGCGACAGGAAGAGGAGTGGTCTGGTCCACAGGAGGCCCCTGTTCCTCATTGTATAATTAGTTAAGACAAATTTTTTTTTAATTTTGAAAAAAACCGTTTTGGGACAGCAATTTTTTTGGAGATTGTTTTTTGTGCTGTCATTTGCTTTTAGTAATACTAATTGTTTTTTTTATTTGGAAAAAAGAAAACCGTTTTGGGGAAGCAGTTTTTTTTTTGAAATTTTTTTATGCTACCATGTACATATTGTACATATAATTGTTTATATATTGTACATATTTTTGGATGATGCAATTAATTTATATATGAAATTAATCGTATGTTTTTCTGATTGTGGTTAAGTCATGTTTCTATGAGTTTTAGGATGTTATTAACGTAATAAAGGTTAACATTGACCAAACAGCTTTCAACAGTTTTGTATAAGTTTAAATCTTTCGTCACTACTTTCAAAGTATTATTGGTCTATGTTTATGGAAGTACAATTGGAAATAATTAATTCCCATCAACTTTATAGAGTGAGCCGGATCCAAATCAATATCTCTACATTTGTCATCATATTGATCCGCTAATGTGCGTATACAGATCTCGTATGAGTCCATTTTAGCTACCACCATTTTTTTTTTAGAATTATTTTTTCATTGCGATTAATTTTAAAAAGTGGTATAAATATAGAAATAATTATTTTTAGCTAACATTTATTTTTGTTTTGGATACAATAAATAAAGCGAAAGATTTAACCTAAACAAATATATTAGAGTTAATAACTTAAAAATTAGTAAGCTTAGTTTTGAATTTAAAATAATCGTAATTTTTTTTTTAATTACCAATTTATTATTTAGGCTGAAGATTAAATTTAATTAATTTCATGTAAAACTTTATTAACACATATTATGTATTTCATGTTTCGATTTAGCATTTTTAAACAAGAAATTGTTTGGATTATGGATAAGTTATGTATTATTTAGGTTTATTGATTCACTTTTCTCAGCGGTAGGCCTAACAAGCCATCCATGGGGCTTATCCCCTTAACATTAATGTCGTTCTTAGATCGCCTATGGCCATCGGGGTTATGCGATCGAAGAACATTGGTTTCTTCTCTTCATTCGGCGAGGAAGTCCTCAGGGACGAGGAGTGGTGTTGCTGTGTTTGTACTTAGGTGCAAACCAGTAGTACCATTCTTTGCTCAGAGGCTTCTTCGGTGTAATGAAGAGAGGAACCAATTGTACTTTTGCTTTCAGGATCAGAGGCTTCACCTCATACAAATTCAAAAACTTTCCATTTTTCCATTTAGCTTTTACAATAAAACAATTTTCATAGAGTTTAGGGTTTGAAGTCTGGTGCTCGGGAGCGTTCTACAACTTTCGCATTAGGTTTAGTTGTAATTTATTTGTAGGTTAAACAAGCACAACTGGGTCAGTAGAAATGGACCTAGTGTCTAATCGTGACAGTTGTGAATGTTTTATTAGGTTGGGGAGAATCTGTTCTGTAGAATCTGGTCGTTAGGGGCTTTTCCAGTAGGTTCTCACATGCATTGTTGGAGTGGGCTCGCGAACGCGATATTTTAAATTTAAACAATATGGATATTGTAGCCATACTTACTTTTTAAATTGTCTCCAGACGAATCTTGATTTTTGGAATCTCTTATATATTAAATAAAAGGTAAAATAAATAAAACAAATTTTTTGAAAATTAATTAAATAAAATTTTTATTAAATAAATAATTTTTTTAAATTTAAGTTAATTTTAGGTAGCTAAATAAAATAAATTTTCTTAATTAAGCTTTACGTCAAGATATAAATAAATATTTTTTATTTTTTTCTAAAAATAAATCAATATTTTGAGCTAGGACGGTGCATCCAATAAATAAACATCCTTTCTGAATAATTTTCATTTTTTTCAATTTTTTTTAAAATAAATAAATATATTTTAGGGGTGCTATCGTCAATAACTAATTTTAGGTATATATATATATTTCAGTATATCTGAAATTGAATAAATAAATTATATTTTTACATATACAATATTACAATATTTTGGGAGCTTTTGTAAAAGATTCAGTAAGGATTGGCGGCGACAGCGGTTTTTTTGTTCTTGTACAGGGGTGTTTTTACAAAAGGTTTTTGTGTTTTTTTTTGCATCGGGGTGTCCATGGTGCTGACGTTCGGATGGATGGTCGGTCTCAATGCTCAGTGAAGTTCTTAAGGACTTCATGAGTGTTGGAACCGGTCATCGGTCTTGACGCCGGTGACTGTGGGTATCTCGATCCCAGATACAGTTTAATAGGTGGAAGTAGTTCGGTGGTTTTCTGTCATGGAGGGGATGGCGACGTTTTTGTGATTTCAAGAGTAGAAATCTTGGTTTCTACCTTGAATTCATGGTGTAACGATCGCAATAATCGCAGAACAATAATAAAATCAAATTCCTCCTTGTTTTCAATTCAATAGAAATGTATTACATTAATTTCCGTTTATTTTTACATTAATAGTACTTTTAAAATTTTCCCAACTTAACTGCTAGTTGATTTTGAATATATTGTGGAGAGCCAACGAACGTACTAAATTTTTATTTCCAATACTAATGAACAGATGTCGTTGTTAATCATTGCTGAATTTTAAAAAAAGATTACCCGATTTTGTTTTGACATCATAAGATGGCAAAAGCAAAATCACATTTTGCAATTTTTAAAAATAAAAAGATTCATTCCATTTTTGTGATTAAAAAGAAAATGTTCAATTGTTCTTGTTTTAAACATTAAATAAACATAGCTTATAGTTAAATAGAATTAAATTTTGTGTCTGGAAACATAAAGAATATTTTCAAATAATTTTAACACAGTTTAATAATAAGTTATTCCACTTATTCTGACAGGTTAATTATTGTATGAAGTAAAATAATTTTGATCCAATTTCTATGATCAAAACAAAAATGTTTGTTGCATCTAAAGAATAAAGTGGTTGAAGATAAATGATGTAGTATTATTTTAAATTTATAATGGCTAATCCTTTTGATAGTGATAATGATATCTTGGAAGGATTTTTTATGTCCGATTTGTAAAGAAGATCTAAAAACACCAGAACGTCTAACATCACACGTCGAGAATTTGGCACTCAGAAGAACAAGATTTATTGAAATCATTGAAAGATATTTTTAGTATTGCAAGGAAAAAAATATATAAAAATTATTGATGAAACAGTGGAATTAGCAAGAAATTTTGATGAACCAGATCATCAATCAACAATTTAAGATAAGTTATTGTTTTATTTTATATTAGTATTGAAATTTAGTTATTTTTTTGTGTGTTTTAACTTGGGTATTTTGATGACAGGCTAATTATACAAAATAAGAGATTCCCAATCTCAAGGGTCGTACCGGGGATAAATAGATATCCGGCGTGCTAGGAAAATTTCTAGCATATTATATTTCTTTAAAGGTCCAAAATAATAACTGGCTCCGTATCAGGGCCTGTATTATACTCTCACAAATCACTTATGATAAAAACAAAATATAATTAATTATAAACATTAAGAAAACCTAATTTAAAACCAATGAGAAATAATACGGTGAAATTACAAATAAAATTTGGTGAAAATAAATGAAAAAAAAATAGTTATTGAGAATATACGTAGTGTTTCATACCATCTTGTCCGAAGGAATATTAGATTAGCTGCACTTTAAGAGTATCATTCAGCCTGGATCGAGAAACGGAGGTTATTAAAAGGTAACATTCTGCATTATTATTATTATTATTGTTATGAGTATTTTCAAGTTATAAAAATTCAGTATAATTAAGTATGTTTGTTTCGGGTTTTGTTTTTGTTGGCCAAATGAATAGATAAATATGTGTTAGTTTGTTTTTATAAACGGTGTGAGTGAGATGTGCTAATTTCCTGGGATTCCTTTCTGACTTCCGTCCATTGCGTTGTTTGTGATTTCAAATGGCTGTTCCCAATTAATAGTGTTTTCATTTAATTTCTGATGGTCTAATCGCGTTCTCATTTATTTTCTTAAAAAGCAGTCCCCCCTATATCAAAGGCACAACGAGGCAAACCACGACCCAGGCCGAGAGTTTAAGACCGGAGCAAAAGACTGCTGCCTCAAAGTTGTCCTTCGATTATTTTCAGATACAGCGGATATTCTTCTCAATTCAAAATCCACTTTAGTTTTAGCCTTATCCGCCTGTATCAGACAAAACATATATGAATCAATAAAAAATTTTAAAATACATGTTCAAAACATCTGCGGATTGAACGCTAACCATGACCACGTGCAACATCATCTTGAGCACGACAAACCGAACATTCTATTCCTTACAGAAACACAAGTTTCTGAAAATTTTCTCTTTATAGAATCGCTTAATTCCAAATATAGGCTCGAATCAGCTTTCAAACTCCATCAGGGCGTATGCGCATTCATTCATGAGAGTGTTGCGTACACGCGCTTTCCAAATTTTGAACTACACGGTGACGGCTTCAATACAATGGTTTTAAAGATTTGTCTTCCAGAAATGACTTTTTTTACAATAGCTTTATACCGGTCCCCCCACAAACGTAACCCCCTTTTTTAATATACTGACAAAAATTGTGGACGAGATTAGAGCAAAGTCCCCTAATTGTGAAGTTATCGTTACCGGTGACTTCAACGTCCACAACAAATCATGGTTGGAATTCTCCAAATCGACCGACGATGTTGACAATAGTGGAAAACTGGCAGAAATTTTTGCCGCGTCTCAGGGCCTATTCCAAATTGTTAAAAGCCCGACTTTCACTCCCCGTAATGGCGGTGATAATAGTTTTCTTTTAGATCTCTATCTTACCACAATGCCAGATATTACGAGTGTCGGTGTCGCGAAAGGTAGTATTGGAAATTCTGATCATTATTTAATCTCATCAGTTATCAAAACTGATTTACTTAAAACTACAACTCCCAAACCCCGTAAAATATTTCACTACTCAAAAATGGATAAGAGTGGTCTTCAAAATTTTTCCCATGGTTTCCCTTTCGACCGTCATTGTTTTTACACTGACAATGTAAATGTTTCTGCTCAAAACTTTACAGAAACCATCCAATTTGCTATCAATAAATTTGTTCCTTTCTCCATAGTAAAACCCAAACAAAAATACTTGTATTCGAAAGCTGCCAAAACGGCACTTAGAAACAAGCGTAGATCATTTAATATTTGGATTCATAACAAAACTCCCACTAGTCGATCCCAATATCTAAAGGCCAACAAAATATCTAATCAGATTATCTCAAACGAAAAGTCCGAAATTGACAGAGCGAAAGCCTCAAAACTTACGTCTATGTCTGTTTCTGACAAGAGTTTCTACAGTGCCATCAATTCTTTAAATTCTGGTACAAAATTTGCTATTCCCCCTATTATTGATGGTGATTTAATCGTCAATGATCCCGCAAGAAAAGCTAACTTGTTCGCTGAACGCTTTGCTCTGAACTCCACTGTTTTGGAAACTCCTAAAGAAATACCCCAAATCCAGTCTTCAGGAGTTAATATGAATGAACTTCACTTCAAACCCAAAATAGTCGCTAAACTTTTAAAGGGGTTAAACATCAACAAAGCATCAGGAATGGACAATATTCCACCCATTATTTTAAAAACCTTTTCCAAAGAACTTGCACCAACTTTAACTAAAATATTCTACCAATCCTACAAATCTGGTATATTTCCCTCGTGCTGGAAGTTGGCAAATGTCCAGCCCGTCCCCAAAAAGTGACCAAAATCCGATATCTCAAATTATAGGCCAATAGCTTTACTATCGGTCCTATCCAAAGTCTATGAGCATTATATTAATACACATATTTCAAAATTTCTGGAAGAAAATCATTTGATATCCGACAGCCAATACGGTTTTCGAAACAAAAGATTAACTACCGATCTATTAAACTATGTAGCGCATTGTTGGAACAGCATACTTGATAGAGGTGGTGAAACATACGTTATCGCCTTAGACATCTCCAAGGCATTCGATCGAGTCTGGCATGCCAACTTAATCAACAAGCTCGTTGCGTACGGTTTTCATCCCAATGTTGTGAAGCTGATTCAAAATTTTCTGTCCAACCGATACATTTCGGTAACCTTAGACGGATTTTCTTCTGAGTCTAAACTAATTAACGCTGGTGTACCCCAAGGCTCAGTATTGTCCCCAACCCTATTTCTGATTTATATCAACGAATTGTTGAAAATCACCAGTAATCCAATAAATAGTATTGCAGATGATAGTACTCTGCACAAGTCGTTCTAGCCCCTTCCTTCAAAAGGTAAAATGCACGAACGAATTAATCCTGCCCGGAGAGACGCTGCCATAAACTTGAACAAAGACCTGAATAAAGTCGCCGACTGGGGTGACCAAAACCTTGTCAATTTCAACTCCACCAAAACACAGCAGTTGATTGTTTCCAGATTAAAGACAGAGTTCCCCAAAGATATTTTATTTAGTATGTGTGATGAATCAATAGGTGAATGTAAAAACATTCGTTTATTGGGTGTCACAGTTTCAAATGACCTACTCTGGAACGATCATGTAATGACGATGGCAAAAAGCGCGTCTAAAAAACTCGGCCTCCTAAATAGATGCAAAAAAATTTTCACTCCATACCAATTGCTCCATGTTTATAAGTCCTATATTTGTCCCTGTATGGAGTACTGCTGTCAAGTTTGGGGCGCTGCCTCTGTTTCCATCTTGGCCCTCTTGGACTCTGTTCAAAAGCGAGCTATACGAATTGTGGGTGATCGAACTTTGACATCAAAACTTGATTCCCTACAACTGACCTCGTTGTTTTTTACAAATATTGTCATCAGCAGTGCTCAGATGAAATCAGCGGCATCATGCCTCAAACTTATTCTTACCCCCGTTCCACTCGGGAATCGGCTGCCGCAACCAGTGAAACGGTAAAGATCCCGCGCTGTCATACTGGTAGATCGCAGAGAGACTTCTTTGTCCGAACTGCGTACAAATGGAATAGTTTGCCGGAACACTTAGTCTCAGGTGGCTTCAACCCACAGATGTTTAAAAAAAGCGTTAATCTACACCTTAGAACGCCAGTTGTTGTGGGACCCAGGTCTAGACCTAGGTCTTAAAAGGTATTTATGTGTTGTTGTGACACATATTCTAAACCCTATTACACAACACATTTTATTAAAAAAAAAAAAAATATATATATATTTATAATATATAAACTATAAATTTTCAAATATCTAATTAATTAAAATTTGCACAAGTCTTGTTCATTATAAAATTATAATGAAATGTGAAAAGGACTACCAACAAACTAATAAAACGTCTGTAAACATAATAAAGCAATTTATTGTAGTTATTTGAAGACAAATAACTGACGCTGTTGTCAGTTTTATGTAAACTGACTTTTATGTACAACCAGTAACCGTTTGAAGAGAAAGCTTACCGTAATTAGACGCTTACACTCAAGAACTGTATATGCGGCAAGGTTAAATATTTGTTTCGACTTAGAACATAGTTCAATATCCGACATAAAAGCCAGTAATTTAAATTGATTTCTTAAGCTGATTTTAAATCTGGCGTTCGAAAAAAACATCTGGTTATTGGTTTTTAGGTAAGTTTCAGAATTAACAAACAAGGCTGAGGCATATCTCAAGCCGATATGTGAAAAATATGTTAACTGTGAGTGAGCTTGTAGGCCAGTTCACTAAATACTACTCCCATGCCAGTACAAATACTTGGCACTTTTTTACAACCTGGCGCGATGGTATATTGGGGAACATTATTTAATAATTCACTAAAATGGCCATATGTTTCGATTAACTTAACCGAATTTCGTGATTTTATATTTTTTTAAAAGGTATTGAACTAAGTAATATCAGTAAATTATTTTTGCACGTTTCAAATCTAGAAGCATAGGGTGACCGAAAAATTAAATATAATATTTTGAAATAAACAAAACGAAATATTTATTGTAAAAATGTTTAGACAAAATTATGATGTTGAAAAGTTTTGAAAGTTTTGAATAATAAATCGGCATGTGTGGTACTCAGCTCAGATTACTTTCCATTCTGCTCTCTGCTCTTCTCTCACTTAGTTATCCGTAAAGTTAGTTAGTTTCACTAACTTATTCACGCAAGATTTCTGCAACAGCATTTTTTGTTAATTTAGGAATTTTTGTCGATGATTCTCTACAACTTGAAGGATGATCTGTATCTGTTCTTTATCTTGACTTAAAATGTTATTGTAATCTGTCATCAACTTTACTCCTCGTTCGGCCACGTCATTTACGATCAACATTCTTTTAAGTTCCTGTTCCTTGCTCAAGTATTCTTCATTCGCTGTTCAAAGAATCTGGGTTTTCAAACAAAAATTGTAGAATTTTTTGAAGACTATTTCAAAAAACAACTTGGTTTTTGGCTTATTGGTTGGTTTATTCTTTTGAAAATAAAATACAGTGGACTGTATTTTATTTTCAAAAGAATTTCAATTTCACCTAACAGTGGTGGTTGAAGTATATGTACTAAATCAATTAGAATATGTAAAATGTTCCACTAACTTAGGTACGCCTGGCAATGGCGATCGAAGCAAAATATTAAATCAATTAGATGAGAATTCTTTAATTAATCAGTTGCGCCTAACAATGGCGGTCGACGTATAAATAAGTATGTTCCAATAACATAGTTGCGCCTGGCAATGGCGGTCGAAGCAAATTATTCAATTAATTAGATTATATGTAAATATGTTCCAATAACATAGTTGCGCCTGGCAATGGCGATCGAAGCAAAATATTAAATCAATTGGATTATATGTAAGTATGTTCTAATAAAATCGTTGCGCCTGGCAATGGCGGTCGAAGCAAAATATTAATCAATTAGTTTATATGTAAATATGTTCCAGTAACATAGTTGCGCCTGGCAATGGCGGTCGAAGCAAAATAATACACCCATTCAATGATGATTCTTGATCACACAAGTTGCGCCTAACACTGGCGGTCGAAGTATATAATTGATTCAATAACTACTATAAACGTTTTCACCCAAACGTAGATGCGCCTAACAGTGGCGATCGAAGTGGTGTAATTGAGCAGGTAAATATTATAAAATAATACCTACACGAAGATGCGCCTAACAATGGCATTTAAAGTATATGTAAGTATGTTTCAATAACATCGGTGAGCCTGGAAACGGCGATCGAACCAGATACTGAATTAATTTGATGATAAGCCTTGATCCGCCTCGACACTGGCGGTCGAAGTATATAATTGATAAATAACTACTCAAATATATTTCATCTAAACGTAAATACGCCTAACAATGGCGATCGAAGTGATGTAATTGAAGAGGTAAATATTATGAAAATATTTCATATACACGTAGACGCGCCTAACAATGGCGGTCGAAGCACAATTTTTCCTTTCTTCTATTCACCACCAATGTAGCCACACCCTGGAATGAAAGTTTCAATCAAAAGAAAAAAACACTTCATTTAGATTTATATTTATATAATTTTTATTTTTTCCTTTCACTCAACACTTGGTTAATTAAATTTATTATTCCACAGGTGTGATAGCACAATATATTTTTAAGAAAATTTAGTATAACAATTGCAAAAATATTAAACGTCCGTGTCTTATATACCAAATTACATGTTAAGTTCACAACTGTCATAGATAAAAAGTCCACAAACAAATTCTACCAACATTGGTCGAGTATTATTGGCCGTGGCCCATTTCTCGATGAAATTGAAATTGAATCTGCAAATCGACTAAAAAATTTCAATTTACTCTGCTATCGTACTTGAGTAAATTTTGACAGGTTGTGTTGAAATTCAAATAATATTTGTTTTTCAATAATTATTTTTTCGTAATTAAATTTTTGTAGAAGAAAATAAAGCAAAACAAAATAAAATATTTCAGCGAGAAACGTCAAAATTTCAATTTCATCGGTATTTTTGAGAAATGGGCCACGGCCATTATAAACTTTTATAGGCGAAAAAAATGAGGAACATAAGTGAATATAACGGCCGTGGCCCATTTCTCCAAAATGCCGATGAAATTGAAATTTTGACGTTTCTCGCTGAAATATTTTCGTTTTTTTCTTCCACTGGAATACAATTTTGCCCATTTCTTTTTGAACGATGAAATTGAGATTTTTATGACATCTATCGTTAAAAATCTTTACTTCCCATATTTAAATACAAATCAAAATTTATTAATGGCGGTTTGTTAGATTTATTCAATTCAAACAAATTTTTTCTAAATACATAAAATAAACTAATTTAATTTATTCAAAGAAATACGGGGTATTATTTGAGATTAGGATGGTTGGAGTTAACGAAATTTTAATGTTAATGATTGCGTTGAATCAGAAGAATCAAAGAAGAAATATTAGAAGAAAAATGATATTGAAAAAAATGCTAATTGAAACACATAGGGTAATTTATTTTAAATATATAACTAAATAAATAAACACAATATAAAAATATTTATATAATTACATAATGTTTTATTTTTGATAATTTTTATAATCATATACACTTTTAGGGATTAAATTATGCTCAAAAGCTCTCTTGTGTATCGGCTATTGTTTCGGGCATATTATCATATAATGATGAAATGTGCCGTTCACACATAAGGGTTTCAGCCCTTGTTTTTCAAAAAATTTGTACATATTTACCAACAAAAGCCACGGCTGGAGTAGAGAAATTGAGGTAGCAGTCTTTCTATTTTGGCTTGCAACGGGATGCAGCAGAAGAGTTGTTGGTGCGGTTTTTTCAATACCACGACAAACCATAAAAAGAATTGTGGACAAATTATTGGATTTTACAGTTGAAAAAATTCTCCCAGCGGCTATCAAATTCCCAGAAGAAGCCGTTCTAGCCGAAATCGGGCGAAAATTTTGTAATAGGGGGAGAACTGCAGCTTTTGAATGTGTTGCTGGTGCCATTGATGGGACACATATAAGAATCAAATGTCCAGTTAGACTGCACCATCAATATGCAATCGAAAAAAAAACTATTCTATTCAATGTCAAGCTGTATGTGACAGTAGTTATAAATTTTTAAACATATTCGTTGGATATCCAGGGTCAGTGCACGATACCAGAGTACTGCATAATAGCCCAATTTACTTGGACAAATTATATCCTCCTAATGGATATTGTTTATTTGGTGATTGCGGTTACGCATGCAGAATGGCTCCGGTTCCAATAATTACTCCCTTTAAACATGATCGACAGCTTTCGCCGCCTCGAAAAGCGTTTTAATATTCATCACGGTAGAGGACGAAGTGTTGTAGAATGCACTTTTGGCCAGATGAAAATGCGATGGCGGAGTATATTCAATAAAGACTTGGACTTAGCATCCCGAATTGCATTAAAACTATAGCAGCTTGTACTTTCATAATATTTGCGTGGAATACAATGACCTAATGGAAACTGATAACTTCTAGAAATCGAAGAGAAGAACAAAGAAACGATTCATTTAATTTTCGTATGGCCGAAGAATTTGATGATGCAAGTGGAATTATTTTTAGAAATTTGTTGCTGGACAGTTTGTAAGTTAAAAATAACTGCTAGTTTGCATAATTATTATAACGCATACATAAACATCAAAATAATAATAACCACAACAATTTTATGAATATAATAATAATAACAGTAATATATATATATATATATATATATATATATATATATATATATATATATATATATATATATATATATATATATATATATATATATATATATATATATATACATATAAATATATATATATATATATATATATATATATATATATATATATATATATATATATATATATATATATATATATATATATATATATATATATATATATATATATATATATATATATATATATATATATATATATATATTATATATATATATTATATATATATATATATATATATATAATATATATATATATATATATATATATATATATATATATATATATATATATATATAATATATATATATATATATATATATATATATATATATATATATATATATATATATATATATATATATATATATATATATATTATATATATATATATATTACTGTTATTATTATTATATTCATAAAATTGTTGTGGTTATTATTATTTGATGTTTATGCATGCGTTATAATAATTATGCAAACTAGCAGTTATTTTTAACTTACAAACTGTCCAGCAACAAATTTCTAAAAATAATTCCACTTGCATATATATTATCTAGCTTTCGTTAAAGCTTTTAATTATAGTATTAGTTTTGTGAAGTGAAATAAAACGATAGTTTCGTCTTTTGTGTGCATTTTTAACTAATGATTTTTAATAAGGTATTTGATTTTAAACTTTTATAACTAGAATTTACTGTGAACTTTTATTTGACCTTAGTGAGTGACAAAATAACATAAGCTCAGCTAAAATCCTTTAGGGATAAATTTAAAGGGCAAATAGGGTGATGAGTTAATGGATCGTCACTACTGTTTGTCATTTGATTTATGAAATGTGGAATAACTGAACTTTAAAGTAAATTATTTTGATGTTTTTGTTGTTTTAATTTATATGTATTAAACCTAACCAGTATTAACAGCTACGATTTGTTTTTGTGAATATACTAATTATCTTTCAAACAATACTGATTTAAAGTTTAAACATAATATAGGTATGAGAGTTTGTGTATGAAAGAGATATAATCACTTGACCGAATTCTGTTTATATTGTGTTATTCAAATTAAACTACATTTGGACTTATGATTTTTAATGAATATTTTAATTGGAACTTTTATACTGAAATCTACTGTAATAATTTTAAAGGCCAAACAATTTCGTGGATTGATAGATCGTCACTATTATTCCTCAGGTATCCAGTAAAATATAAAATAACAGAACTATAAATTTTTAAAATTTTTTTTTGAATTTTTTTAATTTTAATAATTTTTTAATTTGAATGTATTAAATCCAACCAGTTTTAACGGCTACGATTTGTTTTTGTATATTTAATAATTATTTGACAGACAATATGATTTAAATATTAAGTAGGGAAGAGAATTTGGGTATGAAAGAGATATAAATACTTGAATAATTTTGTTTTTGTTCAATTATTTGTTTATCTCTCTTCTATAATATATTGCTGTTTTAAAATGTTAAATTGAAAAAGATGAATAATAAACTAAAATTAAAGGTGTAGGAGTAAAAATCTTGGGTGTAGGAACTTTAAGCCCTAGTGCCGATGGCAATGGTAGATGTGCAAACGGGTTCGCAGTCATCAAGATCTGGCGTACACAATGTTGGTCCAGTGAGCCACGTGACTGAAGAAGCTAATATAGTAACAAGTGGAAAAAACGGACGGTTAAGCTCTTTAAGTGGGACTCCCTTTGCAAGGAGTAGGAGGACTGAAAGATCACCAACCATCCCCTTTAGAAAAATCTACATCCTTGAACTCAGTATTTGCTGAGTACAAAATTGAATCCAGGGATGTAACTTTGGTGCGTCTTGGAAAGAGCATAAATGAATTGTATGATTTCGTAAAACCCAGAAATAATATTCATGTTGATATTAAACGTCTTATTAATGTAGTTCTTATGACTTACAACTCTGCTATGAATAAGTCTTCAAAAGAAGTAGGATGCCAAATGCCGCCCATCCTTAGCGTGGCAGACGAAACTCAAAAGAGCGTTGCTGGAGAAAAACTAGGAAATCAGCCTGTTAGGGTGGAATCCAGCAAAAGTAAAAGTAAAAGAAAACTGACATCTCCGAAAGAAAATATGATGGTGAAGCGTGTTAATAGAGAGCAAGATACTCAACAACACGAAGACTTAACTCCAGTAGAAAAATCAGATTGTAGGAGTAATGAAAAAGAAATAGAGTGCGAGAATGAGGCAGGATGGGAAAAAGTTGAATATAATAAAAAGAAACGAGATAAAAAGCATCAAATAAAACGAAGACCGGATGCTCTTATAATAAAGAACACAAGTGAGGACATGTCATATGCTGATATATTAAGAAAAGTGAAAATTGATCCAGAGCTAAAAAGTTTAGGAGGAAGCGTGACACACATTCGAAAAACAACTAAGGGAGAATTGTTGCTGCGACTCGCGGCTACAGACGACAGATCACTGAATGCTGAATATAAG